>OY293309.1:23708306-24029162 GCA_958502075.1 Orchestes rusci
AGACAGTGGACTTGTTTTTGGTGTCCGTCAGAGTAATATGGGCATCGACGGAGTTATTGCAATCAAACCACTGGCCAAACAAAAAAGATTGCATAATACATTTATCTGATAATAGAAGAAAATAAAGTTGACAAAGCCAAAGGAGAGGCAAAAAGGAGTTTTTTGGAGGAGCGCTGAAAAAAGATAAACAGAAAGATTGATCATCAAAGAGATCCCTCTCTAGCACGTATTATTCCAGTCCTCTTCGAAAAGGATGAGCCAAGTTGGCTATGAAGAATGTGATTTCTGTCTCAGAAAATGGAATGAACCGCTGTTAACTTTTTTGGATTGTGAAAGATGGATGTCAAATAAGACATAAATATGAAGGATTCTGAGATAAATTACTGTCACTGTTGTTGGTGTAATGCCCGACAGTTAAGCGAATTAGAAAATAATCGGACTCAGTATCGTGAGGTTTCATGTGATACACGATTTGTAGGTGATTATTGGCGATACACTAGGTGAAAAACAAAGGTAGGATACAAGGACGATAGCAAATGGCCTAACAATAAAATGACCAAAATATTCAATGGGATCTCAAAAGGGGTGGACTTAGGTTATTTCTGCTCGCAGCGCGCATTCTAGGTTTCGTCTTTTCGTCTGCCAGCTTTATTTATATTTTTTCTCATTTATGATTTTAGCTGCGGAGAAATGAGTTCCATTGACATGTTTCGACCCTATTTTAGTTATAACGCATGTTCTATTCAATAATTAATTTTTACATTAGAATAATCAAAATTCCAATTACCTTGGGATAATTTGAATAACACCAGTATTTTTCTGCACTATATTCAAAAGAAATGTATGATCAGTTTACAAAATATTTGTTCATCGCCTTCGTATTTCTTATCACCGTAGCTCTCAGTATAATGAACAAGTTATCAGAAATGTTTTTAATGTCCATATTATTATTATTATTATTCATCGTCGACAATGTAATTTGATGATAATATTAATTTCTTATGTCAACTGAATCTCATAATAAACTTAATTATTTTGATTTCCAGCTTGTATATCTCCTAAGATATGTCGTCCTACTTAAAATAATCAATCACCTCTTAATGGTATCAAAAATATCATTAAAAAATGATAATGTAGTTCTGATTGACTGAATAAGAAAGGTTTCATCTTCTATATAACACTAAAACATAACACAAGATATTCATCGGTCGGCTTTCAATGTTTCAAATAACTGATCTATATTCTATTTTGAACGAATTGAAAAGTTCTGATGTAAATGGCAGCATTCGTATACATTTTTCAATCTTATGTTCACATTGTCAAAGAAAATGACAAAATGACTTATCAGTGGCATTTCTGGTGATAGATGGTGGTGGGATAGATAGATCTGTGCTGTCATTCCTGTTGAAATGACAGCTTGTCAAAAAAAAATAAAATTATTTTTTATTCAATAATTAATTACCCACAAGAGATAACTTCTTCAAACTATAAGTGAGGGACAGAAGATCTTCAAAACAAGCTATTACTCAAACCTTTCGAAGAGGATTTATTTCATCCAATTTTTTTTTTTTTTTGTGAAACTTCGCGGTCGAGTTTGCGGTCTATCTCAAAAACGGTTGGCCGTATAGAGAAAAGTTTCGAACACAATTTCTAGAGAATTTTGTGCTTTACAATTTTTATAATAGATTCAAACAAGATTAAAGCCTTAGCAGGCGAGATATTGACGAAAAACTGAGTTTTTGTGACCTTTGACCTTGAATATCTCAAGACGCCGACACGAGATTTTATGAGACTTTTGAGACAACTTGGGAATGTCAAAATAATGGTTAATAATAGTTCACAGCTAATTATCTCTCATTCCGCGGTGGCGCGGACGGCTAAGAGTCCAGCGTTGCCAACCCAGCCCATAATACATTCCGTACGTGCCTGACTGAAATTTCCGTATAAAATCCGTATAACTATAGTTTAAGCTGGTAACGTGGCAGCAGGCTCCAAGTTAACGCTAATGACGTCGTCTGTTCTCTTTTAAAGATACACCTCTTTTTCCTTCACAACTAAAAATATATTGCATGAGGTGAACCAAAAACTTTTACCAATAATATAAATAAAAAATTATTTATGTTATAATCAAGTACCCATGGTTGTACTTGAGTCAAAGTGAAACTTTTTTCTAATTATTTTGAATTGATTAGTAAATAAGTTTTGTATGTAGAGTAATATCCACTCATCATAATTTGTAATAAAATTTATGAACCGATTTTTAATTTTTTTTTTTTGTTTGATAGGTCTTGACAAACACTACTGATGGGTAATTGTGAAGGTTCGAAGGGTGTCAAATTTCAGAAAATGATATCAGGGCATTTTTTAGAAAAAAAATCGGAATCTTGATCAGCATCATCAAAAACCCCTTTGCCAAATTTTCAACTCTCTAATCGAGGTGCCCGAATAAAATCGTCCTTAGTTTGATGAAAACCGTCAATTGAATCACATTGTCGCCCACCGCATCACATAAACATTCCCTATTTTCTTCATTAACACCTAATGAACTGAAAACGCCTATAATGAAAGCCTCAGATCTAAGACAATGCTGATTGCTGCCCAGATCAAAAAATGTCCAGAACTCCGTATCGGATAGACCTGATTTCCGCATCCGTATACTAGCTATACAAATCCGTATAAACACGGAAAAATCCGTATCGTTGGCAACGCTGTAAGAGTCTCACAGAAGTGAAAAAATATCGTTATCTTTCAACACAAACCTCCGGCGCCTCTAGCTTCTTCGACTCCGTTGCATAGTCACAGTTCTCTCAGTCAGTCTGTCCCAGCTCATGTGTGCATATACACAGCGCTCTAGTCAAATGCATCTTTGCTTTGGAGATTTGTCGGAAGTATTTGGGAGATCTCCCGATGTAAGGACGCCACCGTGCGCTATTTGAATAAACACTAGGGACAAGAAGCGTTTTTAGTTTTTCAGCTTTGTGTCAAACCTAGTACAATAATTGTGCTAATTGCACTGATATATTGGTTCAAAACAAAACAACCACATCTAGAAAGGTTAATTGATAGTAATAGGGTTGCGTCGTTATACGTTCGGGTGTCGAATCAGGATTCAGACAAAATTGACGTCAGTTTGGCTTTGATTCGATTCCAAAAATTCAAAAACACATTTGAAAAAAGATAAAATATGGTTCACACTTAATAATGAGAAGATATCTCACTGTATACTAGAAGCTGTGTAATAACCCCCCTCAAACACGTTTAAAAACGGCCGACACTTGGTAAAAAAAGTTTCAAGAGCCTGAAATACGTATATTTTATGACATTAGGATGACAGGAACATCAATAATGGAGCACCAATATGGGATCGATCAATAACTCCTATACAGGGTGTTTACGGTCTTGTGATTTTTTCTTTAATGTTTACACGTTAAAAGAATATGATTAACGCTAAAACGCCTTAGCAAAAGTTGAATAATAAGAGAGATAATGAATTTTTTGTACGATTTTATTTTCAAAAATGATGACACTAAATTGCAAAATTACTGCTTTACAGCAGTTGTTCAAAGTTATCGCCCTGTTGTTGATCGCAAAGTCTCGCTTGACGTATCCATGAATTATTATTATTATTATAATTATTATTATTATAATTATTATTATTCGACTTTTGCCAAGGCGTTTTAGCGTTAATCATATTCTTTTAACGTGTAGAAAAGAACATTAAAGAAAAAATCACAAGACCGTAAACACCCTGTATAATAAGGACTAAGTGCTCACAAAATATTCCAATGTGACGTCACCTATGTAAGGCCCCGAAGCAGGCCTTTTATCGATTCATCCTTCAAAAATCCTATTTCCTTATCCTTGTAGACCTGACAACGCAAACAATCATGGTTGTTTATGCTCTTGTCAAAGCAATTATAAAATATCTTTCGGTTTGAATGTTTTTTGAACGTTAAAGGCTACACACACAAAGATTATCAAATGCCTGATTTTTGCACTGAATACCAGTGCTGGTTTTTCCGTTGGTTGTATAAAAGCGCTGATCACCTGGCAGTTGAAAAGAAGATTTAGTGAATGCAAGATGTCCAGCAGGTCATCCTCCGACGAAAAATCTGTGCTACCTACTTACTAGAAAACGTTTTTCAAACATGCAAAGACCAATCAAAAGTTCACACATACAGTAAATAACGAGCGAGTAGTTCATGCCCTTCACTGGAGACAGGTAGATCAAATCTGTTAATCGAGAGTACGCCTTTATACAGAGTTTTTGCATGTACTATAAGCGATGTGGGGAAGTCTCATCCAGCTGTAAGCTGTTGGCTTTTATTCCACCAATACACCATAAAGTTATCAAGATATGGCCCACCAAAAATAGGAAACTGATAAAAATATTTGAAAAAACAACAATGGAAACACAGGAGGAAGAAAATATCCAAGGAGAAACTTTTGGGAATCTTGACTTGACCTCTATTCAGATCTTTAAGATTAATCTATTGTTCATTCATTGAATAGTGTTTCTAGTGTGTTTGAGATTTTAAACAAGAGAGCTTTTCCTAACTGGTGTATCTTTTGAAATACTCGAGCGTAAAAAAATAAACTAGCCACACTTTTTGAAGTTTTGAGATGACAATTTGTCAAAGTCAGTTATTCTGGAAATGATCATAGTGTTTCCCAAGGTTGTATCATGGGCCTACATTGATGACGTCTAACGGCCAGCACTAGCGGCCTTGTTTTCTAGGAGGTATTGGATCGATTCGGTTTAACGTTCGTGCATCTCCGAATCCCTAGTTTCGACGCAACCTTTACATTTCAATTGACACATCCAGTACATTTGTCATCTTCCAGTACATTTGTCTCCTGTCTAGTCAGTTGTCACTATTGTCATTGTCAGTCTGCTGTCTGCAGACTTTGTGTATAGGACATTTCAGAAACCTGTCAACATAACGTCAAAATTGACAGCTTATACCGTAAACAATACATATATTACAAAAAAATCAATTAAACTGTTATCAAGACATAAAAAAAAGGGGTCATAACTAATGTATAAATATAACTCTCTTTAGCTCTGATAATAATATGGTCTGCAGCTTTGCAACTAACCCAAACTAACCCGGCCTTTAAATTTTTGAAGCAACATTCAAACTTTGTATAAGCTTTCAACTGCTTTAGCAGTATAATAGCTTGTGGTAAGCACCAAATAACTAATTATGTCCATGTTAGTTATTTTTGGAAAGCCCTAAGGGCTTGCATCAAAGTCTGATGCCTGGTTTATACAACACATTCATAAGCATAAGCATAACTTTAGTCATAAGCACAAATGTTGAACGTATGGTTTCTTTCAAACAAACAAACTTTCACAAACATATCGATAAGCATAAGGATAAGGAAGTTGATAATTTTCATCATTTCTTTTCTGACAATCTACGGTAGTAGTCAAATATAGTCCTATCTTCATATAAGTATTATCATGATTTTCTTTGGCGCGTGGCTTCTCGATAGTTGATTATGTTCTGTTTTGGTTTCTAAACAGTTTTGTGCATTTTTGTGAATATTTCAATATTTCCTGAAGTCAGTTTTAATTTGATGTTAAGTATGTGTTTTGATTGACAAGCAAATTTTTAACGCTTATGATTATGAAGTTGTATAAACCACCTCAAAGTAACGCATATATTCACGACTGTGCTTATGAGTAAAGTTATGTTTATGCTTATGAATTAGTTGTATAAACCAGGCATGAATCACTTCATCTAAAAGGGTCAATGTTGTTCACAATCGAAATTTTGTGTCTGTATCAGATCAAATTTCCTGGGCTTCCAGCTTCTAACTAACACTCATTTCACAGCTTTCCAGGATCAGAATCTCAACAAAACCATATTGCACACTTGGCATTTCGAAAAATGTCTCAGAAAGTGAAGGAAAAAAGTGACAATAAGAGGTTAATGTTTGTTCACGGTACAATCAGCTGACTTTTAGGTTATGTTCCGAAATAGCCCATTCATTCAAGATAAACAGTGTTGCCAAAATTTGGCATTTCTCCTCACGAATAGGGATAATCATATGCCATGAGTGGACGTGGTTGAGAATTTTCCAAAACCAACAAAATGAAAGGAAAATCAACGTACTTCACGGTATTTTAAAAAGTTTCACGCCTTGGTGATACCACGTGTATTTCTGATGATACTTCTACTTTTACCGAGGTGGACATTTTTTAACGGTAGCCAAATTGAGATGTTTTTTTTTACGAAACAATAATGAACAATTTGCACATTTTTTAGGAACATGAAAAATATAAGGATTCATTTCATGATTAGTGAGTTCTGATGTCATTGATGTTAAAAAAATCAACCTACTACCTTTATCGATATAGTAAACCGATTAAAGAGCGCCAATCAACATCCACCACGTCACAGAATACATTATACATCTCCCGCCAGAAGGAGATAGATAATGACTGTGATAACTCGCTCTTTCTCGAGAGGGTGATTCAGCTCCGCTCCGTTTTTGATCATACAGTGGAATTTGCGTTTTTTTCTATTATATATATTTTTGACGAGATTTTTGGGTATTTCGAAAAAAAAAGTTTCGCTGAGGACTTTTTGTCTAGAATGCGTATATACAATTTCGAGTTATTTGAAAATGTATGCAAATTGTCCATTGATTTATTGTTTTTGTTAAAGGAATAAATACATCGGTTTCCTTATTTGGTTTATTCCGATTTTATCCAGATCTTATCTTGATTGAGTCACGAACCTCAGGTAAATAACCATTATTGGTGTGGTTTCCTTTTGGTAGCGCACACTCATACATACCCTTCTCGAGCCGCCACTGGAGGCGACTATCAGTTTTCAAGACATCAAACCTGATCACTTGAATAATATGATCCTGTCAGCTGGAACATACATTAATAATATTTGAAATTAGTTCTCTCGACCTAGGTCAGAAGATGAAAATGTGACGAACGAAGGATAAAATACCTGCCGTTCCCAATTTGCTAGAAGAAACCCAAGTTTGAAAAAAACATTTCCAGTGACATCGTTATCAGGTTTGCGGTTTGCGATAAATAGGCGAAGAAAATAACACAGAGCTGGATAATTCATGAGTGATGACTGTAGTCAGTGAGTGTGGAGAGAGGAGCGAGGGAAAAAGACAAAAGTAGATAACAGCTTTTCTAGTTGATCACCATGAAAGAGGAAGTGGGATAGAGTTAAATTGAGTAGCATCATCTTTAATATCGAACCATCAAATCAGCCACCACGACAATAGTTTAGTGATGACTCTACTTATAGACGTCAAACAGTGATCGATTTTTGAGTTCTAGGTGGACAAAAATATGCAAATAACGCAAACTGTTTATCTATAAACAAATAGATAATTATCTTTACACACATAATTATTTCATGCAAAAAGCTGGCTGTACATACAGTGGGTACCTGTATATGCGCATAATTTGTGTTTATTGTTATTTGGCTCGTTTTTTCAAGCACAGATTGGAAAATATATCTGTCACCCCAACAGCAAAATTCGCATATCGGAACATTTGATTGTCAAATAACGTGAAATAACAAGAAAAAATACAAAAACTAAATGTATATGTTTTGCCGGAACACCCTGTATATATAAAATGATAAAAAATAAATAAATTTATTTAAATCACTTGATTCGCACTAAGATTCAGACGTCAAATTTCAAAAAGCGCTCTCCTTTCAGGTAAATCCATGATAATAAAATAAAAAAAATATATTTTTTCACGGATCGCTACTGGTTTCAATACTTCATGGTTATGAAGAATAATGCTATCATAATATAATAAGCAGTATTTTCAGGTGGAGACCAGTGGAGAATTTCTTTAAATCCCAATTGATTCGGAATATTAATCAAAGATTGTACAGGTTGCAGATGGATACGCGCAAATATTTATTTTGTTTCTCAACGGATTATTTTGAATCTGGGTATCCGGATGCTTTTATCAGAGTTGATTTTTAACCAATAGTTAACTACCTTGGGAGAGGTCTTAATCCAGCCGACCTTCCTTCCAGAGGATATTCTGCCAGAACATTGATAGATACACGTTGGTGGGAAGGACCTGATTGGTTGAATGAATCAATACACTTATGGCCGGTACAACTTTATGATATGGATGAAGCTAACAGTATACCAAGAGAGGATAATAAGACGCAGGAAGAGTATAAGTATTCTATTTTCAAAATGTGTTAATTGCAGAAGATATCATGGCAAACATTTAGAAACATCTCCAGTGGCCCTACCACGAGATAGAGTAAGAGATGCAGCAGTTTTTGAAGTTATTTGAGTTGACATGGCCGGACCCCTTTTTGTAACGGACAGATCGAAGGTTTGAATTTGTATCTTTACCAGTGCTGTTCATCTCGAAATCCTCCTATCTCTATCCACAGTTTGTTTTTGCGAGCGTAAAGACGATTTATAGCAAGAAAAGGAAAATCACAGTGATAATGCAACTACATTTACAGGAGCTGCAAATCATCTCACAATGCTTGATTGGAGAGAAGGTCAATTTCTAGCTAGCATTGAGATTGTGCTGTAGATTGTCATTTATCCGTCTATGTTGTTGAAAATTAGACTTAGTTTCAAATTTGGGCTTTTTTGAACTCTTCAAGTAAATCCAGCTCAATGGCTTCTGAGCACTCATACAGAACGTTCACATTGTCCTCATTTAAAAAATGTGGTCCTGTGCTCAACAGATGGTTTGCGGAAGCTGGTTTATATTCCAGTATTCCAGGTATCTGAATATTTGAATCTTCTAACGGGGTTGAGATGTTCATTTACTCTCCCAGAGATCTTTGTATCTTTTAATTTATATTGAACGGATTATGTCGAATAGTTATCACTTGAAATAATACTCAATGGCCAATTTTTATCAAGATTGCTGAGAGGTGTCATTTGATTTTTTTAACTGTAGTTAGTGTTCAAATATTTTGAGAACAATAACAATTATTAAATACTTCAGTACGCCACTCGATTGACAACTGGATCACAGATCATAACAACCCTCTTGATAGCTCATCAATGTTTACTTTCTAGATAGCTTTCATTGTGGGTATTGTAGGTACGAGAGTTGTCCGAAAACCTTACTGTTTTCAATCTATTTCTCTTTAACTTGATCTACAGATTTGAAGCCGCTAGATTTTCAGCTCTGGGGTAATATCAGGGGTATGGGAGGTATCGATTAAGACAAACATGTTAACAACTGGAAATTCGTAAATTTTGTTCAAGATTAGCTAAAATGTACATAAAGAAAAGTATGCTAGTTCAGTCAGAGATCTTTTTGTCCATTTTAGTTTTTAGTTTAGAATTTAGTTTATAGTTTTTACAGTTGGGTTAGCTTTCATTGATGAATAATATCTGTGTAATTTTTGAATCATATTTCAATAAAACCACAGCAAAATATTATTTTGGGTTGCAACAAAAAAAGTGACTTATCTTGGCAAACGGAAGAAAGTCTTTTTGAACTTAGTATGAACGAATTAAGAGAGAAACCTTTTTTGAAAAGCCCTTATACCTAACTCACAATGCAGCTTATCCAAATATGTAGTATGAATGAATTATCAATAAGGTTGTTCCTCGTCCAGTGTTGTATTCACATAAAGTATAAAATAGTTGATGTCACTGCAGCTATATCTATAAAAATCTGCACTTGATTATATTGGATGATGACTACTTATCCGATATCCTTAAATTTTATCCAGAAAATATCGTAAGGATTGTTTGCTATGGAAAAAAAAACTTGAACTATAGCAGAACATCTCGTACTACATACCCTAAGAAAAATTTGCGCATCATGATCCTAAAGACTGACTCGTAAGATATAAAAAAAAATTGAAAATCCGTCAACAAGAAACTGCATGAGATATTGTTATATAGGTATTCATCTTGAGACACCCTTTATGTTAGATAACAGACGTAGGTATTTGAGTATTTTTCTTATCGGTGCAGTGGTTAGTGCATCGACTACTCACGCAACTGGTCCTAGGATCAAATCCCCCGCCGACGTTAAAATTTGGTTTTAAGAAATGCACCGTCTTTTAGAAGAGAAGTTGAACTGTGAGTGCCGTGTCATGGCTAAAGAACCAGATGTAGTGAGACAAATTCTCTGGCGTTGGTGATTGGCCTGATGGTCGAAGAAATAGACCGATAAAAAAAACCCAGACAAAAAAAAAGTGAGTTTTTTTTTTTGAAAATACCTGTCATGATTAATCTGGAAGAAAAGTTTCATTACATATTGCAGGTCTTGAGGTCAAGTAAAGAGAATTTTCATAAATGAAAAAATCAGATTACCTAAATACAAAAAAAAACATTTTCTATAGGTATTCATACCTATTTCGGCAATGTTGTGATTTTCAAATTTGCAATCATGTCTCTCACATCACGTTATAACGAAAAATATCTATCGTGAACCGATGAGGATGCAGCGATAAAATATCCAGGAAAATTAGCATATGGGCGGACGTGCATGGAAAAACAGCAGATTTGTTTCGTCAGGGGTGAAAAATGGGCCGCTGGTCGAACATCTTTTAATCCGGGGCAGATAAAGTGCATCGTTCTGATTAGAATTGCACCGGATAAATCGGCAAATCGCGTTATCGCAGATAAT
Source organism: Orchestes rusci (assembly GCA_958502075.1). NCBI lineage: Eukaryota > Metazoa > Arthropoda > Insecta > Coleoptera > Curculionidae > Orchestes > Orchestes rusci. The sequence continues at coordinate 23,718,934 of OY293309.1, forward strand.
GCGTGATATGGGAATACAAAATCATATATTAGTGTGGTATTAGAGAGGCAGGCCGCGTGCGTCTGGGAAAAACCGCCCTCGATGGAGGGTAGATTGGGTTTGATGATAATTCTTGTATCTATTGGTTGGAATATTTTAGTTTTATGAACTTCAATAAAATAATAAGAGTTATCATTGCCAATAAGACTGATTCGATATTGTGATTATAATTGATCAGTTTTTGGAGAGTGACGTACGGCAAAATATCACACACTTCAAAAAAAAATCGCTGCCGCTGCTCAGTAGGAATTTCGGTATTTTAAAAGTGCATTTTCGCAAGAGCTACAAGTATTTCAATGGAATATCATCTGTATACATGGGGCTCATTATAAAACTTATCACCTACGACAATAGACAGATTTGTGTAATTCACCGAATAATGTCAAAGTTTATGAGGGGAAAGGTTTTAAAAGAGAATTGAATGTCTCTACTTTTGTTTATACGGGAAGTGAGTGTCCCCTTGCTTTTTTCAAGTGGGACACTCTATAATATCATTTTAGCCTCTTAGTGCTGATAAATCAATGTCCATTCAAGTTAAAGGTACACTTAAAGGTTATTTTAGACCTTGAATTTGTCTACCTCAACTGCCGTGTTTCAATTGCGACACTCTTATTAGATCCTAGCCTAATGGAAGGAGTGGCGCAATCGAAAAATAGCGCAAGTCTAAAATTCACATCAACTATTAGTATACCTCAGCTAAAATGTCACAATTCCACCCAGCACTCAAAACTAACACTTCGGCAACAAACGGCTCATCATAAACCTCAAGATTATGAATAATTATGGAAGCTCATCACTAAATGAACAATAATACTTCCCAATCGTATTTAGGATAATTGCGGAAATGACATCCGATCGAAGAAAGGTGAGATCGACACAAAAGGGCCATATAAAGACACGCGTCATCGAGTGTTTGGTGAAATTGGTCCTAAAATGCAGGAAATGGCCCACTCAGCCTTCATTTCCTGTCACTCTTCAGTTAAATGACAAAATATACGCCAGTGTCATCATTCGACGTAATTCTATATTCCTTTTAATAGGGTGGAATGACTGAGTTTTGAACATTATATCAAGGATTTTATTGTTAATCCCACTATACCTACTGCTTTGAATATGTTTCCGATGAACACTTGGCATATGTATGATAATATTCAGAATCCTCATTTTATTTTTAAGTTTTGATGTTCCTATCGGTTATCAATACTATTATTGATTGGCATTGAATAGAAAAAAAAAGATAATAGATTAAATCGTTTTTTACTGAATATATTCAATACTTATTTCATAGAACTCTAAACACAATAGGTATCATCGTTCACTCATTCATGCGCTTTCATGGAGTATGACTGATTTCTTATTATATTACTTATGGGGCTTGTCATCAATTGAGAGTTAACCCATGAGTTATAGGTAACCCTGGGTCAACTTGGCCCCTGCCAAATGTTATCCTAAGGTTATTGCGTTAACCCAGGGGTTAACTCGATTGATAAACAGCACCTCAGACACATAATATACAGGGTGAGTTTTTTTTATGTTCAGTACACGGATTTCGGAAACTATAGCAGATACGAAAATGTTTAAATGGGCAAAAATTTGCAGTTCTGTGAGCTCTAATCAAAACTGTTTCAAGTTTCGAAAAATTTGACAGCTTTCAAAAGATATTTCAAAAAAAACTTATTTTTGCCGATATTTTAGAACTTTGCGTTAATTGTCAAGAAAAATGTTTAATACAAACGTTGAGGAAATACTACTTTTGATAAATTTTCATCAAAACATTTCTCGTCACACCTGACATGAAATAAACTTATATGTTTTTCAAAATAGAAACCATATCAAATTTTATCCCTATTCAATAGGGAAATTTATTACGATTTCACCGATATACCTTCAATATGATGAAGCTATTTTTAAAAATAGTTTTCATTGTTTTTTTTTTATTCGCGATTTAACTTGAAGTAGTTGATCCAGTTACCTATAGAAAAAGATTGATTGATAAAATAAAGCATTGATTGTACGGTTACCATGGTAACTCATTTAGTTTTCAAATAATATTTTCGAAAATTCTACCGTTATTAGGTATTAATGAAACGTTGCACCTTTGCAAAACTGAACTAGTAGCCTTTCATGGAGATTGCCCATTAATATTATTGACAATTTTTATCACAGCAGCTCGAAGTTCATCTTTTGTAAAATAAGTTTTTTTGAATACCAAAAAAAATCTAAAACCAAAAGATTGGAGGATCATGGTGGCCATAAAACAAGAGCGTTTCTCCCCATCCAAGAATAAGGAAATATTCAATCAAGATAACTTTAAACTGACAGAAAATTATGAGGTAGCGCCATCATGTGGATACCACTGTAGATTTCTTCGAATGAATGGTAAACCCAAAAATCAAGGTTTCAAGATCCGAATTCAGCAATCCTCAACAAAACCCAATCAAGATAATGGAAAATATCTGAAGCTACTTGAAATTTTGGTTAATGAACGTCATACTCAAGGATACTAATCAATTCATGGCAAAATTAAAAACTCACTCACCAACCCTCAATCTGAATTTTGAAAAAAAAAATAGAAAACAACAAAATTACTTTTTTTATCTATTATAGCGTCAACTCCATATTTAAATAGACCTTCTCAACCTCTACTGTAAAACATACTCAGCTAAAATGTCTCCTTCCCTAACCTTCAACCTCCCATTTTCACACTTAAGCCTTTTACTACGTGGGTTAAAAACTGATGATCCGATTTTAATGAAATTGTCAGATAAAAAGGCACAAGGTCTTTAATCGCCACTTTTTGGTCAGATGGACATAAATATAGACACTGAAAAAAAGGAAGAAACTCACAAAAAGTTCTCTTTCATTGGCAAATTTTTAAAATTAGACCAAAATCGTTTTTCCGCACAAAAAAATAGCACACCACTGAAAATAGATTGATTTGTCATAACCCTTGATCATACGATAAGCCGTTATATCTGGAAACCGCTCAAGAATAATCTCACATTAAAATCACAATAAAATAATTATTATTCTGATCAAATAAGTTATGACTAACGAATAAATAACAGTGCCTAACAATTCCATTAATTTTAATCAAAAATTCAACTAGACAACCGCGCTAATTACCCATCCTAATTACCCTGTGACCAAAAAAACAATCGCCGCCAACCCCAAATTATATTTTAACCTACATTATACCGTCGCTAATAAAATAATCAACACCCTTCCCTCCCTTCAGCCCCTTGCGGTAATTAACTCAATCCATCAAAAAATAATTTTCACTTCAAGCCCATCAATTCCCAAAATCGTATCGACACCACCTTGAGGCGTGGCTCGATATAGGGCGTAACAAGTTCCGCCAATCACACCGCCATATTGAAAACCACCCACTTTTATCCAGCTCACGGTGCGTTGCCGCGTTTGTTAGTCGCTTTGTTGTCTTATAAAGTTAAGGGTCTGTGTCTCGTGGCGTTTCACTATCGCGAGTGTTGTGTATTTCCAGTGAGATGAACTAAAAATCCCGTCAAAGTGTCACATAAAATGGTTCTAGAGACGGGGGTACTGCCTCCGCCTCTACAGTTGTATGCTGCCGCAGCAGCTCATTTGGCTCCAAGACCACCATGGGCTCCTTTCCTGCAATTTCCAGGGGCCGCTCAATTGTTGGGTCAATTTCCGGGAGCCTTCTCACCTTTGAATCGGCCAAGGTATCCACATGGATTGACCGGGATGAGAGGCGCGCCGCCGGGGCCACCGTCGGAAGATTCTGGCAGTGAATTAAATGGTAAAGGTATGTTTTTTTTAAGGGGTTCAAGGGACAGCAGGCTAAATTGGTTTTTGTGGGGGGATAATTTTTGCAGAATGCAGTATAGACTGTCGAAGATTTCATCACTAGCTTTTAAAAACTTCAAAAAAATTGTCTCTCACAGGCATTCATACCTCCAGACTAATCACTGGAACATTTCCCAAGGGGTTTTTAAATGGTGTCTTTCCATGTCCCTAATGACATGTATCAAACATTCAATATAATATGAATCAAGGCACATTGGTAACAATGATAATTCAAGCTTGGTATCTTTTTCGTACTGATACTAACAACTATGGCACCACCCTGATATAGTTTTCTAATTTTTGTCCCAATTGACGCTTACTGGAAGTCAATGTCTTTATCACAATGTAAATATATAAACTTGGATATGGTACCTACCAACGGTTAACCGCAACTGGAACGATTTTGGTAGTGACCACATTATTCATTATAAAAATAAACAGTCCTCCATTATTTATAAGGAACATGTGAAACATTCTCCAAACATAGATTTTTGTCCATACAGTTATACCTAACTAACATGATTATGATGATACGTGACTACCTCGTGGACTAATGGATTATGTTATGAATATTCATGATGAATATTAGATATTGAATTAATCAAGTGATTTTTAACCAGTTCCCACCAACGCAAACGTCAACAGATTTGTAACCTAAAATACACGATTTTTACAGTCAATGAATGGTTACTAACAGGTTACAGTGTACTTGTGTCACAGTACATAAACCATACTTATTGGTACAAAGTGTTCTTTCGACGATTTTTTGGTCGTAATTTAGAAATTTCGGAACAAATTTTGCTGTCACAACCTTCATGCCCATAACCACAAAAAAAAACTATAAACTATACTATACCTAACTAAAACTATTTGCCGACATCTTCAGCAACTTCTCTGATAATGATCCGACGATTTTCCAAAACAATTTTCTTGACTGGTTCAACGCTCATTGGTTGTTAACGTGCTAGGACGTCCAGTGCGAGCATTATCATTACCATCTTCTCAACCGTCTGTGAAGAGCATGTACCACTTATATTTTTTTTCTGTAAAGCTCGCCAAGTGCCACAGTTTACATCACAATTATTTGCGTTGAAACACTTGATTCAATTTTGCACACAAAATTCAATACATCACAGATTGGAAAAACTAACTTTTGGCCTCAAATAATGTAGTTGATAACTATTGAAAATTGCGCTTGGCTCAGCACACCAGAAACGCGCGTATTCCATCAAGATGCTGGTAACGTCACATTAGTGGCCAGATATTTTACACCTTATCGTTCAAGTTGGTCACCCTTATAAATTATATTATTATATTGCTAATAATTGAGCCTCATTTACGTTCAGTTTCAAAGAGCAAAATAATTATATTTTTCAATGTCTGCTGTAGTCTTTTTAACGAGTATAAAATAAAACAATATTCCTTTAAAAAAATTTAGATAAGTTTCAGTGAAGTCACATGTACGTTCGTGACTTAACAACGAAAGGTAGACCTTCTCGATAGAAGAAGTTTGAAAAATACACAATCATACTAGTTGGGTTGTGAGACGTTGGCTGCAAAACAACCTTTGTAGATTCTGGTGGTCATTTCTTAGGCAAAGTAAAGCCATATATCATTGTACTTTGATTTTGCGTTCGTAAATCCATATCAGTTATCAGTCGTTCAGTAATCAAACACGGCTACACCTAAGAAGACTTATATTATCAATTTTGATGTCTCGTGTCAACGGTCATAGGAGGAACAAAGAAAAATGCTGACAAGCTGATTTTTGTGAGTTTATGAGTGGACGTCGACTAGCAAAACAACCACTATTATGATCTTCTCGGTCTTATTTTTTCTGGACTATAGCAACAATGTCGGGATTTTGTCCAATGACATCATCAACATGGTTGAGTCAATGTTTGGCAAATTGTCACTCTGGAATCAAGTTTCCAACACGAAAGCTTGATTCCATTGTTCAACATTCAAACCCTATGTTAACAATATTCACATAAACCGAGAACAATCATAGTGAAAAAAAATACATCTGGCTTGAATCTTGAATACCGTTTTTTGTTACCCTCTTATGTAGTCCTGGTTCCTAGTGCAAGCTTATTTATTCAAATTCAAATCTTTATTGTCCCAAATAAACACGACCCGAATAGTGTAGGATTGTCAAAAGTACATTCAAATAATCAATATTAAGCACTAACCTGTCACAATCAGTCTCAGTCACAATCATTCATTTGAAAAATAATAACATTCGTCAATTGAAAATTCGTTAAAATTATTTTTGAAAGCTAGAATATAGTGGTTTTTCTATGAGAGTTCGCAAAGTAACCACTTTGAACACCCATTCGCGTGCGCATAGTAATGTTTTCCCGCACAAGTGCAGGGAGTAAATTTTTTCCGCACTCAAATGTCAACAAATACCTACCAGTGTTTGTTTCCATAACAACCAAATTGTGAATAATGCACAGATGTTCTCACTCTACAGTCAAAATAAAAGACATGGTTCTGTTTTACGTTAAAAAAAAAAACTATTTGTGCATTCAGACTCGTGATTTTGCAAACGAAGCCGATGATGAGGAAAAACGACTCAATGCAGACTGGTTTCGGATAATCATGACAGATCAATTGCTTGAACGGTGAGCATCGTTGCCTACTTTAACTTATGAGGTTTTTGTTATTTGGGCTAGAATATAGGTAGATATTATTTAAAGTCGGGCTTCTAATTTGGGAATTGTCGTAGAAAAAATATTGCTCCTAAAACTTGTGCAACGTCTCATGTCCGCCCTTGAAGCATATATCTAACTGCTTTTGCGTGCGGGACAGCATCTCTTTGCGCACTTTTAGAGAAAATGAGTATTTTACGCGAATGAGCAGTTTAATAAATAGCTTTAGTCCCATTTTTCCAATAAACTTTCAAACAATGTTCAATCAGCTAATGGGAATAAAGAAACTATATGTCCCCCCTCATGAAAATTACCATTTCTCAAAAACATGCATTCAAGTTTGAAGACAAACACACAATACTCAAAAGTAACACAACATGGTACAGTTGAGTTGCGAGAGCTTTTGCAAAAAAAAAAAACAAAAAAAGGCGGCATACAGCACGTCCCAGACAATATTCCTGAATGTATAATGGCATGATAGATGCAGATCATTTGATGTTTGTCCATAACATACTTCAAGCTACGGCTAGCATAGCATTATCCATTCAGTTTAGCCGCTTCTAGCACACAATAACACTCCGATGAAAATATCTCATCCATCGTCACGCCAAGAAACTTAACTATGTTTTGTCGCACAAGCATATCATTTCAAGTCTTGATATTCAAATCAAAAACACCTCTGGTTTGTGGAGTATGAAACACCATATCATCAGTTTTGTTTGCTTTGATCTGTGTCTAAATGGAAAAATACCCGGGTAATCCCCATCAAAAAACCTCTTAGAACGCAGGGTACAATTCGGAATACTGGAGGCACATCAATCTTCCAGCTCCATCGGAAAAGCGGCGAAGAAATGCATCATCCACAAAAAAAAGAAGTCACAAAAGAAAAAAGCTTACTGCCAAATGAACAAGTGGGATTTTGCCCAGACCACTCCACAACACATCAAACAGTGAGGCTAAGTGAAACCATTCTAAAAAGGCCAAACAAAGGGGAAGAAACAGAAAAAGTGTTCCTTGAGGAGGTTCGTAACAGCCGTCCTACCCCACATGGAGCCATATGCACCACTTCCCCAGAATTCCGGAGAAAGTGGCATTTTCTCATTGTCACCATCACACAGGGTCAGCGCCCCGCTGCACAGAACACATCCACCACAAGTGGGTAATTTGCATACTCCACATTGGGCTGGGACCTTGTATGTTGCACTTATCAAACCCTCGAAATCAGTTTTTTCTTGCATGAGAACTAGGTATGGTTCTAGAAAAGCAGATATGTGCTTGAAATATTCTAGCAAGTTTACCGAAAGGTGAAGCATCCCATGTGTTTCTCTCTAAATTCCTCATGTTTTTTGCCTTCAAGTCCATAAGTAGTTGTATCTAGACGATTAGTCACTTATCCTTGGTTACGCGATGTGCTTCAAAGCTCTTTTGAAAGAGGCTTGAGGTTTAATTCTGTGGCTGTGACTGATGCGGTAACTAGCGCCACCCCAGCGATTATATTCTAGTATTTTCAGAATCTGCGTGCTTTTGTTCCAAGGATTATATTGAATATCGCTCCATTCACCTGCTCTGGCTTTTTCCAAGTGGATAAAAAAATTCCAAAATACCCAAAAATATACTCAATAAATGAAAAAGAGAACGAAAATTTCACTGTATGATCGAAAACGGGGGGGCGCTATATTACCCCCTCGAGAGAGAGAGAGAGAGAGTATTTAGAGACAATAAGCCAGACGGAGAAAGATAATGTATTCTGTGACGTAGTGGAAGTTGATTGGCGCACTTTAATCGGGGATGACTTGATAGAGGTCGTAGGTTGATTCTTCAAACATCAATGGCATCAGTACTTACTAATCCTTATATTTTTCATATTTCCAAAAAATGTGCAAATTGTCCATTGATGTCAAATCTTATATGTAGTTTGCCATCGATTCATCATCACCCACAATAGCAATGTTCCAATTTTGATGAAGATTGATACAGGATATCATAAAAATCTTTACTTTGTTCAATATTAGAAAGGAATGAAAAAACACATTTTCCGGCAAACTCAAACAAATCCCCTTTTTTATATTGCAAACATTTGACAATAACTCAACTTTCACATCACAACCTCCTTGTTATCATTATTATTATGGCGCTTTTAGCTTGTGAAAGTTAAATTCAAGAACTAATGTTGAAAACTAATAATACTTACCTGAAATTTTGAAAATCATGTTCATGATGAGCAAGTGAAGTCACTAGATATAACTAACTGAATAAATGACTTGATAATTTGTAATTTAATAAGCTATGGTTAGATTGGAATAAGTGATGAATCACTTCATGAAGAATCATATAAATCTTTTAGGAATACTAACATTATATTACCGGACTAAAGAAATAATAGGCAATTTATTATATTATGCAATAATTGGATTTTAATTAGATTAGTGAATGAATCCACTATTGTGAATCTAGATTTCAAACCACCTTAGAAGAAGAGCAATGGGCGTTACTCAGTAACTCAATTTGATAATGAAGTTACACAAACGGATTTATCGTATTTTGGTGCAAGGTGCACTAGTTCTCTTGCGAATAACGTAATTCATTATCAAAGTAGGAACTTTCTCTCTTCGGTATGTTTTTTAATATAAATACATCAAAGATAAAGCTTTGTAAAAAATATACCATATAATCAAATAAATGGATGTTTTCCTAGTTCAGAAGGTCACCAAATTTTTGTCTATTTGAGCTCACTTCATTTACTTTTTGCACAACAATTTTTTACAATCAAATAGAAAACTAAACCACTCGTTAAGGATAATGCAAATTAGTATTCAGATCACTTCGTTATAATTGACAAGTTGAAAGTGTTATGAAGTACTCTTTTCATGATTGTCCATAAGATTTCTTTTTTTTTAAGTTCACTAGAATAAACCCTTTTTAATTTCTTTTCAACCTTCCCATTCCAAATAAGACTTACTCAATTTTAACTAATTATCAAAGTTTAAAATGACACAAATCGTTTCACAATTGATAATCACTCTGATTTTCTCTTTTTTTTTTGTTTTGACAAAATTCAATTTTCAAGACAAACTTAACCTTCGCAGATTGTTCAAGATGACATGACTGTTCAATATTACGTAGTTCTGTTGGTGATTTGATCATATCTCTTGTTTTTTAACTAAATAAATTTTGACAGAAGGCTCAATTTTCGCAATTTCTTTCACTGTAGTTATGAAGTATTCGCTCTGATGAATCTTTTGCAAATCGCTTAATATGTCATATTAATCTTTTTACCTAATTAATCTCTCTAGTTGATAATTATCATTGATCAAGTACTAATGTAGGTTGTGGGTAATTTAATGTATTTCTCTTTTCATGTAAAACAAGCTCGTTGGAAAATTATTTTAATGGCACACATTTATACTATATTCAACAATTTTGAACATTTTCATTCCTAGTGGAACAAACTTAATTTTCGCTCATTTTTGCAAATTGCTCAGCTTTTTAGTGGATTAATTGAATTTGAGGCATTTTGTGGGTGATTCAATCTTCTTTCTTTTCGAATTACCGTGATTTTTTCATTTCAACAAAATTTGACAAAATCCATTTTTTTAGTGAAATGAAAGATTTTCTTCAATTAATGGGGACATTTCATCCTCTTCTGAAGTTTTGTCATCATAAAACATAATCGTAAAATAAGCGCCGTCATTAAAATACTCTCAATCGAAATGCCAGCTTTATAATTTTTTTAAAAAAATTACAATCAAGTACAGACAGATTTTTACTTTCATAACAACAGTTTTCTTGTGGTTATCTGAAAATCAACTTTTCATTGTCCTTAAGATTGGAGTTCATAATTAAAATATAACACAAATATACTGCCCGTAACAGATACAATTCTTTCTTGACCACTTCACTTTTTTAATTATTGTAGATGACAGTGTAGTTGTACAACAACTAAACAATCTTTTCCTCCTACCGTGGAATGCAGCTGAACCAGTCAATACCCCAATCCCAATCAATAATTTTAATTGAAACACATCTCTCGCACCGCATTGACCAAATAATAACATCTCAATCATCCTGACACTCCAGTTAAGAATCAATTTACACCTTGTTTACATAAGTTAATAATTTTAATTTCACGCCGGATTTTTTTAAACCGCGCTGAAAACCGCCACGTAATGCACTCAGATTGGAAAAAATTGATTGTTTTGTGGAAAAAACGCTTGAATCATTATTCCCCCAGATAACTATATCGGGAGGTCTCAATTGCTTTCATTTGAAAATTCAATGTTGATTCAATTTTATTGCGTGGGAATAATGCAATGTGGGAGTTTCAATTTGGTGTGTAGTGAGTGAATTATTTGGTAATATCTTTTGTTACAGTGATACAGTGAACAGATTACACATAATCATTGTTTATCAGAGTAAGTGAAGGCAGTACCTAATATGAATGTTAATTAAAAGTTATCGCTTATGAAAGAGAGCTATTAATAAAAAGCTTTCGAATATTTTAAATCGGACAAGGTTTGACATACATACATATGTACAAGAGAACTTTTCATGCACTCCATTATACGATAACGATGAAAATATACAATACCATTTGACTTTCCACAGGAGTGGCGACAGGACGACACCCCCTTGGGGGCATCCTTGTGTCACTGTTGCCTCTAGGGAATCACCCTGATCGAGGTCTCCGGTACTTCAGCATGGTGTATATCCACCTACATGTGGTGTGGTCTATGCCCTGCTTTGCAATAGCCTTGCGGATCGCATTGGAAGATGCTTTGCCAAAGGCGCCTTCTATATCAATGAAGGAGCCCAAATAAATTACTTGTTATCAAGAGTATTTTCATTCCTCTCGACACGCTTATGTAGCACTGACTCATAGGATTTACCTGGCTGATAGGCAAGAAAGCTGGAAAGGATGACAGGCCGATAAGCCTTGGCATCTGCCTGTACGTTTTCTGTCGGGTTTCAAAATAAATTCAGCTTTCGATGTTCTCCATGTCCTGGTGATGTGTCCTAAAGAGCTAAGAGAGCTCGGAAAATAGGAAGGTGCGGTATCAGCTTCTCCAACTCATGTTGGAGAAACGCTGGGTACCTAGTACGATTTCAAATGTGCTGACTGCCCATTTGATTTTCTCATTGCTCTAGTAAATGTTCTATGAGTGTCATCTCTGGTCAGCCGTCTTCCGGTTGTTTGATTTTTGAGCCCGTAGAATGAACCTCAATGAGAGCTTCCAGTACAGCGTCTTTTTCTCAGATTTCGTGAATTCTCCCGATGGTTTTTTCATCACCTCGAATGAGTTATCTCTTTTCAAGGACCTGTGAATACGCTGCTATTCCAACTCCCCCAATTTTTTATTCAGAAGTCCTTTGTTTGGCTTTTCTCAGGGTTCTGTTGTACTCGGTGAGTGATCTGGTGTAGCTTGGTTGGTGCTCTGGTCTCTTGGGGTTATCTCTTAGCATAGATAAGTGACCGTTCTTTTTCACTCTTTCTTATGATTTTGAGGTTTTGGCGACTTACGTTAAATCGATCATTCAGTTGACTTTGGCAAAACTGGGCTAACCTAACCTCATTTCATCATCCAATGACCAAAATGGTCAATGATTGTGCAGTGTTATTTTATTCTTGATTGATTTGCATAACTCATCTTTATTATTTATAAGTCTTTGAATTCGCGGGTTATCGCTATTACTCACTCGGATGATTGCAAACTTCATTCTCGTGAGTGATAGCCATCATCAGCAGCTCGTTGAATATTACACTATCAAAATCATATAGGTATGCAAAATACATAATGAAAATCGCTCAAAGTAAAAAGTTATCCCCAGACGAGAAAAAGGAAGTAATGAAAATTTCTGGAAGTTTAAAAAAAAATGTTTAGAATATTGAGTAAACATATTTCTAAAATGATTATGAAGTAAGTAATTTGAAATCATGTCATAATATGTCAATAAACTATCCTCATCAGCAATGAACAATCAATATGTAACTACTATAAAAATCATCATAAAAAGATTATCAACACAGTTCTAGCTAAGTCGTGAAAAATATCAATAAACCAATAAATAAATAAATACAGGGTCTTTCAAAAACATGTTGCCAATCTTTGAGGGGTTATATTTTACACAAAAATACTACGATAGAACCCAACTTGTTCATTCCGAAAGTTGATATTGACAGAGATACTTGGTATCAAAGTTGAATTTTGATTTTTGATTTTTTTAAATAACTTTTGAAATAATGAAGTTATTTTGATGAAATTTGGTACATGAGGATTGTTTGACATGCGAAATTCAAATCTGACCTTGATATGTCTCTTACTTGTAGAGGGCGCCACTTAAACACCTTTTAACTCATTCAAATAGCCATAACTTTTTTGTATGCACTCGTACCTTCTTTTTTTATTGAAAAATTGATTTTTCCGTCATATTTACATTAGAAAGGTAGACTTTGTAAGAGTAGCCAGAAGTCACCCTTTTCAAGATATTGGCACTTCAAGTAATACATGCAATGTGGTTTTAAATGACAAATTTTAAAAATAAACGTGGGTGGCTTTGAAACGGCGTTATCATGATAATTTTGATAGTTGTTTCAATGTCCAATGTTCCTTATGAAAAAAATAGTGAAAAATAACAAAAAAAATAAAAAAAAATAAAAAAAATAAAAAGTAAAAATTAGGTTTGATTTTTCTTAATTAAAAATATTGAAACATATGTGAAAATTAGCATGCTTATGCCGTTTTCAGCATCACCTATGTCTATTTTCAAAATCTTCCATTTGAAAACACAATGCATGCATGGAATACTTCAAGTGCAAATATCTTGAAAAAGGTTATTCCTTGCCACTCTTACAAAAAATACCTTTCTTATGTGAATATGCCGGAAAAAACAACATTTTGATAAAAAAAAAATGTACGAGTGCATACAAGAAAGTTATGACTATTTGAAGAAGTGAAAAGGTGTGTAAGCGGCGTCCCCTACAAGAAAGAGCCAAATCAAGGTCAGATTTGAATTTCGCTTACAAACAATTCTCATGTACCAAATTTCATCAAAATAACTTGATTATTTCAAAAGTTATTTGAAAAAATCAAAAACTGAAATTCAACTTTGACACTCTGTATCTCTTTTGATATCAACTTTCGGACTGGACATTTTAGGCTCTATCGAAATGTTTTTGTGTAAGGTATAACGCCTTGAGGTTTGCCAACATGTTTTTGAAACACCCTGTATAGAAAGAGCACCTCAGTAGAAAGTGTGGTTTCTTTTTAGATGAAGTTGACATTATTTGGATATAATACTTTAAAATGATGAAAATAAAAACATAGTGAATCGCATCATTTCAATGACCGGTGATTGTTGCAAGAATCGTTTTTTTAAAAAAGATTTTTTCCTTAGTAAGCATTTTCATGTGTTTTTTTTACACTGAAAAAATGCGTCCAGAAAGCTACAATACCACAAAAAATAGCCTCATAGGTTTGTTGTGTTGTCGTGTTAGCACTATGATACTTTGGCAATCCCAAAATATTGGGATTTTGGACTTTTCTCCATTCGGTCAAATTTTATAACTGATTGACTGACGAGCTAGATATAACTATCACAGTTCTGACCTAACAAAAACAGAATTGTAATAATAAGCAGATGTTTATAATTGACAACTATTGAGCTCTCATCAAGATTTTCAAAACTGATGTGTGCCACGTTTTTAAAACGGACTAAAAACCATTGATTTGTTCCTTTTGATTGTAATTCCCAATTCAATAGCTATACAAGGTGTTTCAAAAAGAATGGGCCAAACAGTAGAAAAATATTTCGATCGACCCGAACTTGCCCATTTCGAAAGTTGATATTAACAGAGATACAAGGTTTCAAAGTTGAATTTGAATTTTTGATTTTTTCAAATGACTTTTAAAATAATCAAGTTATTCTGATACATGGGGGTTGTTTGACGTGCAAAATTCAAATCTGAGCACGGAATTGCTCTTACATGTAGGGGGCGCCACTTACACATCTCTCCACTCATTCGAATAGTCATAACTTTTTTGTGCGCACTCGTACATTTTTTTTAAATTGAAAAAATGATTTCTCCGTCATTTTTACGTAAAAAAGGTATATCATGTAGATGTGGCGGAGATAAGTTTTTTTTAAGATATTCTAACTTGAAGTATGCAATGTGGTTTAAATGAAAAATTTTGATAATAAACATAGGGGGCTTTGAACAACTGACATAATGGAAGCTACACTGGTTCTTCATCATTATTCGTTACTTCAAAATCCGACTAAGAGTGGTTTCAACTTCCTACCGCTTTCTAAATTGCTTCTACAAAGATACGACAGCTTGTCTAAAAGAAAAAGGTGTTTCAATTTTATTTCGATTCGATTAACGAGTAATGAGGTATTATACAGGGTGTCCCTGAAATGTCTGTACAACGTTTAACCACAAATTCCTTGACCAAAAATAAGGCGACCTAGGCAAACTTACCTTTATCCAAAAATGCTTCGTGAAGCGTACAGAGGGCGCCAAAAATTCAAAAAAAAATGGTTTTTCCTACATTTTTCGAAAACGTGCAGATTGATTTTGATAATTTTTGGTACCTAGTCTTGGACCATGAAATAACGTTCTTTGTTTCTAAAGCGACCGGTTGTAATCAACCGGAAGTGTTATAAACGTGACGTCACATGCAGTTATTTGTTTTGATTTTTCTTGGAATTGACTTTTTGATGATTCAGATGCTTGTATCTGATAGTTCGATGTATTGGGGAGTTTTTTTCTCTTCTGAAAAATTTTGCTGGGATAAGTGGTTGTGCCAGAAAAAAAAAATTCAATTAGCTTCACAGATATTTTATCATTGATTTATTTTTTTCTAGCATAACTACTCAACCCAGCAAGTTTTTTCAAGAGAGGAAAAAACTTTCTTACATACTGCATTATTCTATTAAATTATCTGAATTATCAGAAAGTCAATTCCATAAAAAATCAGTTACATCATATGACTCATATGCAGCTATATCTTCTGATTTTTTATGGATTTGACTTTCTGATAATTTAGACGTTTTCATCTGATAACGCAGTGTAAAGAAAATCTTCCTCGTCGATTGAAAAAATTTGCTGGGATAAATGGTTATGCTAGAAAAAAATGATTCAATAATAAAATATCTGTGTGCCTAATTGGAAATATTTTTTTTCTGGCACAACCACTCATCCCAATGCATTCAACTATTAGATAAAAGCATCGGAACTATCAAAAAGTCAATTCCAAAACAAAATCAAAAGAGATAACAACATGAGACGTCAACTTTATAACACTTCCGGTCAATTACAACCGTTCGCTATAAAAACAAAAAACGTAGTTTCATGGTCCAAGACTAGGTACCAAAAATTATAAAAAAATATCTGCACGTTTTCGAAAAATGTAGGAAAAAACGAGGGAAAAACCAATTTTTTTTGGAACCTTTGACGCCCTCTGTAGGCTTAACGAAGCATTTTTGGATATAGGTAATTTTGCCTAGATCGCCTTATTTTTGGTTATGGAATTTGAGGATGAACGTTGTACAGTCATTTCAGGGACACCCTGTACACTCTTTTCCAAAAATTGTCCCAAATCATTGTCTGGGCTCTATTATTCACGAAATCGGTTTTAGTTTTGTTCAGGGACCGCACATTCATTTTTTAAAAGGCTTCTAATTTTGGCACTCGCTCCGCCCCCTCGAACAATTTTAGATCAATGACATCATTGACTCTCACAATGTGACAACTCTGTCGAATCGAATAAACGAGTCAAGTTATGAATCCTTGTTGCATATTATAAAGAGTGTTCAATAAAAAATACGATCAAGTCATGATGCCAAACCATACAAACTAGCCACGACCTACGTTCATGACAGAAAAAGAAATCCAGAGGTGACTTGATCGTATTTTTTATTGAACACTCGTTACAACCAAGATAATTTCTGACATTCATTTGTCAAAACATTTCAAAAAATATCGAAAACATATTATAAAATATATAGCATCGCCTTCATACCTTTCTTTTTTATTCTGTCTTACCATTTTTATCTTTTCAAACAAAATCAAAATTGTGAAATAAAAAGTGATGAGGTTAAAAAAATTATATTGATGGATTTTTCCATAAGAACTCATGTGTTAGAGAAGAGGGACAAAAAATACATTTTAAAACGGATTAAAAACAAACACCTCTTTTTCAATAAGTGCGATACATCGTTGGTTTGTGAACATAAGAGGCTCTTAATATACGTCATAAAAAATCCAGGACCGTATTTAAAAAAACAAAGTTGACGATGGTTTCTCCGAAACGAAACGTCGAACGGAAAATCTCTCAAGGCTGTTTTGTAGAGCTTAAAAAGTGATAGTGAAAAAGTGTTTTCGGTTTTTTCGTATCTTCCAAAATAGCTTCAAAAAAGAATAAAAACGAAATGGCAATATTTCGGTTTTTATCGGATATTTCCGAAACGGCTTGGAATTTTCCAATTTGTAAAACGGGATCTTGTTGGGTATCAAAATGCGCAGTTTTTGTCCAATATAACCGACACTGTATCTCTTATAGTTTCCAAGATCCTCATGCTGTGCATCCTTATCTTGGACACACTGTATACAGTGTTTTTCAAAAGTCCCGGAACGGCTTAAAAAAATGTAAACGTGGCAACATTGCCGGTATAACCATCGGATCAGGCATGTCCTAAAACCACCAAGTACTAACTTTTTTTTTCGAGCCGTTTGTGAAATACGAGACCGTTCCGGGACTTTTGAACGAAAGTGCAAAGTTACTGAATTTCAAATAAAAGTTTGATATTTGGAGGATTTAATAACCGAGGGGCGCTCAATTGATTGCGATAAAAATATAATGGGCTTTGCATTTAAAAGAAAAAGTTGTTCACTTTATCTCAAAAAATGTAAACGTATAAACATAACCGATATTATCATCGGATGAGGCTTGTCCTAAAATCACCAAGTTCTAGACGCTATTTATGAAGTTGTGGAAGAATAGATCTCTATCTTTACAGGATGGTATTTTCTAGTTCCCCAGACACGAATCCAGAGATTGCTTGATTTTTTCAAAATTGTAGATTTCTACCCTACTATTGTAGAAAAACATCAAGTGTATTGTATTATTGGGAACCTCAGAACGAGTTTATTCAAAATAATCGAAAATATACATAACATATAAACTAACCCAAACTAGCCCAAACATACGATAGTGTTTTATCTCCGGATCCGTTACTCCAAGAAAAAATCTGATTAGACCACGATTAGACCACTGAATTCTATCTAAAAAACTCTTTGAAAATGCATTTTTATTTTTTATCTTAATTATATGACACCTGAGGTGGTGTGCCTGAAAATGGTCAATTTTCAACTCTGCCCTGAATATCAGGAACGAAGTGAGCTATGAAAATATTGTTTGAGGCATCGTTGTTTACCCGAAAAAGTAGCAAAGCATCGCGAAATCCGCATCTCTCTATCGTCAAAGACAACCAAATTGGGACACCCTGTACGTAATAATATACTTGTGCAAGTTGTGTTGTGTATTAATAGGTCTGTTCGTAGAACAAATCACAAACCAGTCAGAGCCAATCAGCATTCGACATTTGCAGTTTGCAAACTATTTCTGACTGACATTGACCAATCAATGAAACGCTGACTGGTTTGTGATTGTTCTACGAACAGACCTGATAATTAAAATGAAATCACAAAAAAGTACTCGATGGTTCGGTTTTTTTCATTAAAGTCTTAAGAACATGTATTAAATTTTTGTACGTTAAACAGGGCCGGATGAAAGGAATTGCCAGGGCCGGTTTATCTGCGCCCATCCAACCCTTGAGTTGACCATGCTGTAAATTGTAAACATGAATTTTCTATGATTTTAATCTGGAAACGCGCAGTAACTAGTGTCTTTGAGCTAATGAGCTATGTCGATTGGCTACTCAACATTATCTTTATATGAAATGGTCATGACAAAATATATAGCGCGGGATCTCGCGCGTAATTATTCACTCAGGTCGAATCTTCAAAAACCTTGTTGGTTGAATACTGTAGAAATTATTGCTCTGCAGACTGTCAACTTGTGAAGAGTTATATTGAAGTGATTAGTGAACACATGTCCAAGTGTTTTGAATCTGTTCCAACCTTCTCGTCCTTAATGTTTTTATTTTTGGTGGTAAATATTCCTGGTACACAATTTTGAAACCCTCTTTATAAGACGCATAGCTCAATTCCTAATTATGCGTTAGAAATAACCATCGAAGTGGAAGCGATGCCAAATGAGTAAGTAATAACTTTTAATGAGAGAATACAGAAAAAAGCTCTTTGTGTGAGAACTGAGAAGGATATAAAATTACTGGAAACTAGCTACATCAAAGTATTTATGATTTGTCACTTGATCATTTTATTCATGATTTATTAATGAGAATACCTATTAAACGATGTTTAGGGTAAACATTGTCAAGCTGTCTATTCATAACTGTTAGTGTGACGTATTTCGAAAACTCTGCACACTCCATATTATTATCTTTAACTAAACAACTTATCCACTTAAAAAACAGTCTAACTTTTAATAAGTTGTGTATGTAGGCGAAACAGACGGCCATAAATCCCGCTCCTATCTCGGGACTATGGACTTCTCCAAACCAGACGAGAAGTGTATCTTGTAAAGATATAGATATAGATGCCCCTTTTGGCAATCTTATCATAGTCGTATATCTTGCAGAGAGCCAATTCCGAAAATTGAATAAATCAAAAGATGAAACTTGAGACAAGATGTTTATAATCGTGGATAGGGAGCATGGCCGGAGTCGGAAGATTATTTTTGGTTGGAAGTGAAAATGAAGGTTTTTCGCTGATGTACCTATGAATCCCATTGGTTTGAAAAACATTTCGAATGTTTTCTCTTCACTACTATTCTAGTATCCTTGAGCTCCAAGAATTTGCACCAGCTCTGGTGGAGGTATTCAGAAATTCATTAAAAATCCAGTTTAGACAAAGTCGTTTTTCATACTTTGATCAATAATTTATGGATTTTTTGGAAAGTCTAAATGTGAACAGTCAAGAGGAATTATTAAAAACTACTACATATATTTTTTTCAAATAAATATCAACTATCTGCTCCGTCTCTGTTCTCGATCTCGATAAGACTCCCAGTCATATTCCTTATGTTCGCTCGGAAAATTCTATTTGCCAAAACGAATTGATTCTATTTATCATATTTTATTCGGGCAAAATGTCGACGATATAAAATTATACGAGCCGCTTATCAGTGACTGTATGGACCCTTGGAAAATAGTTTTTGAAACGCCAGTCGGTCTGGTGAAAGAAGTCTGAGAATGTATAGTGAATGAGGGATAAAGCAATGAAGACTGGATAATGATATTTTCTGTTTCTATCAATGCTTATGAGAGAAAATAGATCTGTAAAGATTCTTTATCCGAAGTTTCCTCATTCGCGTAAAACAATGGCAGTATAATCATTTAATTCGGGTTGCAGGAAGTGGAATGAACAAAAAATATCTACGATCAGCAATCATTGTTATATTGAAAATTATATGGATAGTATCGTTAAATATCTTCTCAGGAGAAAATCAGAAAGCTCATGATTTTTTCGTAGCTTATCATGATGGAAAAGTGATGATGACGTAAGTTACTCAGGTTCACTTCGATCTTTAAGATCCAGCTCATTAGAGATCCAAAACATATAAGAGATTGAATCACCACATTTTGTCCTAACTATTCAATTGTCGGCGTCCAATAAATGTTGACAAGTGACATTTTCATAAAAAAATACTCTGAAGGTCTCCAATTTTTTTTATATCTTCGTCTATCAGAAATAGTTTTAGCAAACAAATATTTATGTATCTTGGTGGTCAATGTTGTACGAAGCTTCTTAAATTTTTGATAGAACTAATTGATGTTGCGTAGAATTGGTCATGGTTTTCTGTTCATCATAGATGCTGCAACGCCTAGGTATAATCCAGTAACCATGTCGTCTGCGGTAATAAAACAACATTTTATCCACCTGGAAACAGTCGGCGGCCATTTATAATCTTTCGTTTTAAACATCTACGGGTTAAGTTTTTACATCAAACATGTATTCGATTTACTTTTTTTACTGAGAATAAAATAATTATGCATAATTCTTTTTTTCTGTTGGAATTACCAAGGCGTGAATTTTCCGAAAAAAATAGGTCTAGGGGGTTGAAATTCCCACAGAACAATGAATGCGTATGGTAACTAGCCTTAAGACACCTTCCAGGTTGACACCATAATAATATAATGTTGTTCTATTATGTAAACATTTCCAAGGGTGAACAAATAACACTCAAATTTGAAAATCTGTATCTTGTAACCTATCAGGTCTACAGACACCATTTTGAGCTATAAGTGTAGCAAATCTAGTCTTCTTTAAAAAAGTTTCACATAGTTATAATCAAAAACTTAGTTCTTCTGGGTTAAAATTGCCAAAATCTGGATAAAAGGTAGAATTCTGTGAATTTTTTGTAAATTTGACAATGTTGCGTTCGGCGCTCGAGTTCAAAAACTTGGATTATCCATTGGGTCAACATCATGAACAAGTCAACAAAAAATCAGAACTACTGGATCTAACGCCAGGTCTGATGTATATGGTTACTGGACTGATAGTTTAAGAAAACAAAATTAGTAAATATGCTCATCAGCAATGACAATTTGGAATCAAACAACACACAGTAAGCTCTAACTTTCTCACAGAGCTGTACTTGATGGGTTTATAATATCGAGCCTTCTTGTAACTTGGCCTCTGAATTGCACAGAAAGAAGACTGAGATAGTATGTGTGCGACGAGGATAGCGAATGTACAGTCTGCTCAGTAAGCTGCTTATTGAAGAGACTGTATACTCGCCATCAACCATTGCACATCGATCAGTTTAATTGTCTGTAGGCGTTTTGTATTGAAATGGCATTAATGGTATTTCTAATTCTGCGTTTCAATTCAATCAAATCGTTATCTAAGGGGGACACACAGTCTTTCTACATCAGATAGCTCTATAAATAAAAGTTCATCACCGTCAAGGCTTCTAGGAGGCCAAGTAAAAAAAATAAGGGTAAAACATTTACTTTTTCATGGTAATGCCTAATAATTGTCCTCTTTCACCATGGAATGATCTCACCCATCACAATTTGTTGCATCAAAAAAACTATCGAATTCCGATTTAGGTCCCAGTGTAGGCGTCCGCTGTACCGTGCTAGTCCTCACTCAGATGTGCTGCTAGATATGGGCGAATCCAAATAAACATTGATAACCAACGATATGCTCAGGAAACAGATCTTATTCATCTACCTGGAACAGCCCAGGATAAAGCTAGCTTCACAATAATAATATGTATGATAAGGTCTGGGATATCTCTACGTACATATTTGATGCCTTTTTGAATCCATAGTCTGCAACAACGCAGTACTCCTCACAAACTTCACTTATTATCTGAATTTAACTTTTCCATGTTTTTTTTTGTCGTGATAACATTTTGTTTCCATGCCGTGATAACAATGGCAGGTTTAAAGGAGGCGAAAGGGTTATCTCTTCCTCCTGAATCACATTAAAAAACTATTCAAATTCTTTGCCCAAACAAAATTCTAGATCCACTCCTCTTATTACTTATTTATTACTTATGATACACAGTAAAATCTGTGCTATGGAGGTTTTGTGGCATAAATGGCAAAGATACAGATTTTTGGACCTCCTTATCTCAATTTCATTTTATTACACGACGTTTCGATCAATATCATATCTGATATCTAAATCAGCACTAGAGTTTCACGACATTATAAATACATCTCGAAATACACAGACTAAAATCCTTTTATCATCGATCTTTGATAAGCTCAGAATCAATGTCATTCAATAATAACATAAATAAAGAAAAACTCTAACTTTCAATAGCCGTAATACTCAAAACCTTCCGCCGAACAAAATCCATAATTCTCCACTTATACCCCCACGAAAAAAACCCATACCACACTTAATAATGGTCATTTGGAAAAACGCACCATACACAGTTTAATATCAATTTGAACGATCTTAAAATGCAAAATAACAAGATACGGTGATCGGCGCATAACCACATAACGTCTTTATTATAAGACGTACTTATTAGGGAGGTGTCGAACAAAAATAACGGTTACGTCAGTTGAGAAAGCAAATCTGTCTCGATTGAAAGTAAAACAGCCTATTCGGCCATTTTGCGAAACTCCCATCGAGGGGTTGCTGTAATCTCGACACTCGGGCAAACTCTAGAAACTGTTATAACGAGATTAGTTTAAGGGAAAAAGACAGTGGTGGAGTCAAGTGGTTTTAGAAACCACCAAATTAACATTTTTATTGAATATTGGAGGTGGAAGAGAAAAGTTTTTTCCTACAACCGTTCAATCAGATATTTTCAGAGAAGTGCTGTTGCGGTAAATTCAATCTTCAATATTGTACCATAAACTCTACACAATAAGTAGAAACCACTCGGACACCATTAAAAAATGAATGTAGATTTAAAGTGCATAATCTTTTGAGTAGTTTTTTTGGGTCTGCCGCAATATATGAAGTAGGCATTTCTATGGCACATGTTTAATGTTGATTGTCGATGGAATTCACTCAGAGTATTTGGTTAATTTAACTTTCGAACAACCTTTGAACTACTGTATCTAAGTGTCTATTTTTCAAACCTACACCTGCAATAATAAATATATTTTATAATTAACAGAGATTCCCCGACACTGGCTACTCCCACTCTTTTCTCCCCACAGCCTCCATGAAAGTTATGGGGGAGTTTCCACTTAACTTTTACCGCGTACGAACCGTAGAGGAATAGAAATTACATTATTTGAGGACTTTGAGGTAAATACGTCTCATTTGATGCCTCCTTTCATTATGTTTATTCGAGGGTCGTGACATGCATGCCGCTTGCTTGGAATTAATATTAAAGTTGAAATTTGTAATATTAAGGATGTGATTATAAAATAACGTCTCCCTTATTCTGTTGATAGAGCACTCTCTCTTAATATCTACATTTCCGAAGGTAATAATTGAAAAAATTGAATGAGTATAATTTGGCGCGGCCCGTAACTAGTGATTTAGCACGAGACGAGGGAATATGGCCGCACATTATTCCTCGTCTCACATTTCTACATTCAAAATTTCAGTCCTGATAAGATCGCCACTTGAAGGGATAGAGGATTTGCATTTCAGAAATCATGACAACTTCCTGGTGTTGAATTTGCAAGAGGAATTCTGTCCTAGGCTGCAATAAACACCGATTACAATGTGAAAATTTGTAATGATAGTGAGGCTCAACAGCACAATCAACCATAATTGGCTCTCGCCTTATTTGTATAGATCACAGTTAAGGATATCCTGCGCAATTTATAACGGTTGAGAAGCAATTTTTGAGGTTGTGTGATTATTTATGATATATTATGTCACTGTATTGATTTCATTGAAACAGAAGCAAGGGTTTGTTTGCGTGTGATTCAAATTGGCACAATTGAATCGGCGGCGACAATTTGCAATTATTGCTCGATTTTCGATTTATCGGATTCGGTTCGTTGAGCCGACACACGCGATTGGTTTGGCTGCCATTTTGCAGTGAATATGTTTTGTTTAGACGAGCGGACTCCGATTCCGCTTAATAAGATAAGTTAATTCTTCGACTTTCACAAAAGGACTCTTATAATGCCAGTTGTATGATCCACGTGCAGGTTCAGAAGTAATATATGAGGACATTTTTGTTTTAGTGACTTTCAGCACCTCCCTTACCAAGATGCATGCTTATCCAACTCTGTAATAAAATGCTTAAGAACCAATCACATGGTAAATGTTTTATAGATAAAATCGTACCAGTACTTTTATGTCGTCGCTTTGATGTTATTGTCTAGCCCTAACGTCATCAAGATACTCATTGTTTAGAAAACGGACACTAAATGGTATCCTTGATTAGTGTCTATGGAAGATTTTCGAGACAGTTTTGTCCATAGTCAATTGAATAGTGATTGGCATTTCTTTTAAAAATATCATTGTCATAAGTCAAATGTTTTATCGCATCCATTTGTCAACAAAAAACAGCATGTTCTTTCTTTTAAAATGACACTGATTATTCATAGTCGAATGTGCCAGCCTGGGTGCTAATACTCAAATTGTAAGATGTTATCAAAAGTGGAAGAAGCTGAACGAAATCATGAGAATTTCTAAAGAACCAAATATTCGAAACTGGGGTTTAATCCCAAATGATTTTTTTGTGAGAAGTTAGATCTCTTGGGTGCCGATTCTGGGACCGATAGAGCGGTCATATCGGAAGAAGGAGTATGCATTTTGATGTCATTGTGTTAGGTCATTTTAACACGAGTAAATTATCAGAAAAACAGCGGAATGAAAACGATAAAAAAAAAATTCCTGAAAAAATGCTTTCGACTTATCAGATTGTCAATCTACTTCCCACTTACTGATTATAGATAATTCGTCATACGATTAATCATTAGCTTTTGTTGCGTTTAATGGATCGCTTTTGATTTTTTTGCATTTTCTTTCTTTATTGTGCACGTATTGTGAAGTATACAAATGGAAATGATACCTTGGTAACATATCATTGCAAATACAGAAAGTTTCAGGCATGGCCCTAATACATAAGGTTGTATTTTTCTCATTTATTATATTAATATCTAGATGAACGTACTACATTAATCAAATCAATATGAAAATCAGCATTATCACTCCAAATATTATGGCATAGTTGAAGGCCAATCAAATTACAAGCTTTTTGAACAACGCGAATGGGGTCACCAGTTACATGCATTTTATAGAACAAATTTGATTGGTTCGCTGTGCATGTGATTTGACTAGTCCCACAAGAAAAGCGTTGATTCATAAACTGGATTATAAGCATCCTGAACATGTGAACTTTCAAGATCTTAACTGATTTGGTAGTCCGTTTTGAAATTTATTGCGAAACTTGGATCATACAGAAAAACAGAAAAAAAGAATGGAACAGTTCTGATTATTTATCACAAATTCTAGACAAGTACTAATCAATTATCATCATCAATTTGTTCAATTGAAACTAGAATCACGTTTCTCGTGGTTGCGCAAAAAAAAACTGAATTGTGCAAATGTAATAATAAATACTTTATTCAACTAATTTCAGCTTCTTCCCATGTTGACCAATTGAGTTTTGACATTTGACAATCCTTTTTCCGCTAAAAGTGGAAAGAAAACGGTGAAATATAAATTATTGTTAGAATTTTCCTGTGACTAATGTCTATTATTATACTGACAAGCTACAACTGCATCCGACAATTTCATGGTGTCTCAGTTCTTCATGTCGTTCCAGACCGTCCCAAATATTGCAGTCAATTAGGATTTTACCGATGATAATTTGTTATATATGTTATATTGTTATTGTACAATTTCTTTCCGATCACAAGGCAAACTATTCCTGGACTACCCCTGATAGGTTATTATTCAAAAAAATGTGTGGTGAAGTACCCTTAAACATGACCATCTAGTTATTTGACTTTTTGGATCATGTAAGCTTTGTGAAAGCTTCATCAACCATAAGAATTTTAATAATCTTGTTGACTCAATGGATAGCGTTATCACAGATATCTCACATGAAGATAAGCGTCCATCGCTTCAGGAATATAAACAAGCTTCGATCGCTCAATGTACATGATGACACCATAAAACTCCTGAGTACTCCTGGATGAGAGCTTTCTCTCTCCCTCCACTCCCAAAGACGATAATCATCACTGATCTTTGTTTTAACGGTGAATATGAGGTTCTCTAGCAAAAAGGTCGAGACTTTGTGCATTCGCAGATGCTAAAAGTAAATGTCCTCTCTCTTTATTTGACACAACTGCGGCAAAAAATTGACATTTATAGGTGAACCTTGTTTTGATAAACATTAAGAGGACACAGTAGTGGTGGAGAGCTAATTATTTGAATGAATTGGTCAATATGCAAGTATATGGCAATGAAATAAACAGACAACTTGGATGTATTGATTCAATTCAAAAACGTAAATCGATTATCACGTAAATTGAAGAGAACATGCGAAAATCAGCCGAGCTGCAAAACTATTAGTCTGTTTAATGGCACGGTGCTAAAACTAATCGCTACAAATTGATAAAGCCCTACAATTAACAACTAAATACAATCATTTCTCCCTCTGTCTATAACTGAATATTTTAACCGAGCGGATTTTGATAGCAAAGGCATTTCCCTCAAAGGTGTTTAGATCAAAAGTGATTGGTGTGGAATTTTTATACCCGCCTTCTATGTTATTAAACGTGCTTCGAAAATTGATTATACGTCTTCTTGTTCGGGCCTTTCCATTATCCTAATGTATTATGCATAGGATATTGAGCATCTGATTGTTTTTCCATTGCGCCTTTTTACACATAATTGCGGTTATTAAGTCACTGCTCATTTGGTAGTCTAAACTGGTAGGTAATTGGAGAAAGAAAAAAAAATGGTAAAGTTGCCTTCACAACTTGTCTGTACGTTTTGAACATCCTAACGGGAACAATCTGATGTAATCAAATTTGTTAAGTTGATCGAAAAAAGTGTTAAATCAAATGAAATATTTTACCTTTGTCAAATATATCTATTTATTCACTATTTATCTGCTGTTTGTCCTGTACTATGAATTTTCATTAAACCAAAAATTGGAGTTAACGGTAGCGTAAACTTAATATCCGTTCTATGGGGACCATCATTGGAGTGTCATGGCTTCCGACACGCTTTAAATTCGAATTCGCTCTTGCTGATGGAAATCAAATTAAATTTCCAAATTGTGTTTTCCATTTTGATTTGATGAAGAGGGGTTGAAATCATTTTTACCGTGTGCATATGTATAGGTTGAGCACATTTTTTTTAATGAGATATATGAGATTCAAGTCAACTCTCTCAATGATCAAGACCCAATCAAACACTCAAGAGCTAACATTTTCCCTTTTTTATTTATTCATTGAAAAACCGATCACCATCACAAAAAATTGAACAAATCTTTTAAAGAAAAGATAAAAAATAATATCAATTGAACCCAATATGATCTGTAGAAAGTTTGGTTGAGTCAACAAAACCCCCCATAAAGAAGAACGATCCTATTGGAAGTCAGATCATAAGAAGATTTTGGAAATACAAAATAGTGTGGATACACTTCAAAATTATTATCGTTTTCAAGAAAAATAAAAACTATGATGAATTAAAAAAAAAGAATTCTGAGAAGTAACAACAATCACTTGATACAAGTTTCTTATTTGAATTTTATTATTAAATGTGCATAGATACTATCTTGAAAATAAGTAATTTTTCCCCTGCATTTTTTCAACAACTATCACGACCTAATTCTTCCTTACATTTTCCGTTATATTCATCTATAAGGAAGTTTTGATATGGGTGCTTCAAGACGAAAAATCATCCGTTTTGTCAATGACATCACTTGTACTGCAGAATAAAAACTGCCTACTACTTTCCAATTTGATACTCAAAACGTTTAAAAAATACCAAATAAGTAAAAATTCCAGTAGAAACGAGATGGATAAACAAAGATTAAATAAAGAAATTTGATTTGGAACAAAATCAGCTTGGGATGTCACAACTCTTTGCCAAAATAAGCCGAAGCATAATTTTTTTAGAGCAATCATGGAATGGATCTTTGACTTGAGTACGGGTACGACACTAATATTTCTCGAGAGAAAAAAAATTTTACATCAAGGGTTTTTTTCAATACAAATTGATTCCTGATTCTAAATTCAATTTCGATGAAAAACTTCATCTTTGTGTTTCTCTTTCGCGCCACTTTTGAGAAAAAAAATATAAAAAATTGAAGTATATTGTTCGATTAAGAAATGACATCCAGAAAGAAATGCTAAAAGTGCATTCTCATAAGAGTCGGTCAAGGCAACTCTTTTCTTCAAAACCCTGTTCGATACCAGAAGTCGTCAGAAGTGTAAACCACATGTGATCAGACAAAGCGGAACGATTAAAAGTTTACGTGAAACAAACAAACACATGCGATCTGTTCAACCGCTCTACTATGTCTGATCACTTGTTTTGAACGATATACATACATTGTATCTAATGAATATGCGAAAAAAACACCACCACACTAAAATATAGATTTTTCTCATTGTTTTGGACACTTTTCCACATATGGATTTGAAAATTGCTACACGGTAGAATTGTGGTTTGAGAAATTCGATAATAAAGATCGCTTCACTCTAGCTGCTAGAGGGCGCCCAATACTGCACATTTTATTGTTTAAAATGGGCTACACATATTTGCCCAGTGGTTTGGTTTTCATCTTTCATAAAACGATAAAGATTTTCCAGACAAATCAAAGAAGAGTAGGTACTCTTATCAAAGTTTGCTCAATTGACCAGTTTTTGAAATATTTAAATTTGAAGAGTTCCATGTCTTACCGAAAAATTCTTAATATTCGCCCAAGTATTCGCCTTATTTACGCGAACATCTCAAAAAGTTATCCACAAAATTATTACCATATTATGTTCCTTAGGCCGAATTCCGTCTATCAGTGGAAATCTAAGCAACACGTTTCAAGGCAGATTATTCCGAAATTGAGATACAAGGTGTTAAATCTAGAAGAAGGGTAGCTACCAATACCAACAATTCAATTCGCAAATGATTTCAATCAATGTTCAAAATGATTTCCATTCAGGCGCCCTCTCGATTTTACATCCTGTATCTCGAAAACGGCACAGTTTCGGACAGAGCTTATTTTGGTCTAACATAATAGGTAGGTATGGTATTTATGGTGATAATTTTAAATAATCATAATTAATAAGAGGCGTATATAAGGAGTATTGGGAATTCTTTGGTTTGGAAAATATCTCGAAAACGGCTTACTTGAGCGAACTTTGACAAAAATATCTTTTCCACTTCAACATGTGCAGTAGGGCTTCTCTCTAGCGACCACAGTAAAAAGAATACCAATGTTCAAAGCAATACGTGAAAAAGTGTTCAAAATAATGAGAAAAATCGATTCCCAATTTCAAACTTGACCACCCTGTATCTTGGAAACGGTGCAATTCGGGACAAAGGTAAGTTACGTTCAATCATCAAATTTTCCACCCAGGAGTTTGTGGTAAATTTTTTTCCGTACGTTCAAGAGACACCCTGTATAGTAACCCTTAATTGGTCCCTACTAAACTTCTCAACTGCTTCGAGTGATTTGGAAATGTCAATTCAGTTTTCGTATGAGATCCAGTATTTTATCAATTCAGCATTACCCAATTCATATTTTTATTAGTTTTCACGGTGGTTTAGCACATTAAATTTCTTTCACCCTGTACATAAAACGAAGTAGAATACTTTCAAGACACCGGTACGAAACATGATACTAAAGGCGCTTTCGGAAACAGTGATCCATTCAACCAGATCATTCGCTGTGTGTTTTGTCTCTATTTATTCATGTAGGATAAGAAGAGACAGAACACAATTGCTGATGATTGGGTTATATCACTGACCAAATCTATGGGAAAGATAGCTGTTAAAACATCAAAAACGTAACCCACTAACCTAGGTAACTCATACATGTTGAAGGTTGGGCACGGGATGACGTCAGGGGAAGATGCGCGTTATCATTTCTTGTTTGTTATATTATCATGGTCAGTTGTAGGTCAGTTGTAGGTAGTTATCAACTGATGCATACTCACTCATAAATCATGTTCACCTTAAGGTGAGGCCAGGCGTGGGGTAGTGAGCGAACTGCGAACGGTGGTCATCTACCGACGATTACCACCGAACCGAACCAAATTATTTTTTTTTCTTGTATCCACACCAGCGGAGTTTGCCAATAGCTCAGCGTAACCCGCCAACTCCAATAACGAATACTCACCCGCATGTCTGGATGGCTACACGAACAAGTCAAGTCGAGCGGAGCGTCCCCTTGGATGTGTGCATATATTCCGAAACTTGCCATTCACCAAACTACACTCTTCTCATCCACACTTAGCGTTGTTCGGGTAACTCTTCGCGAACTACCGCATTTCTGGCCCCGCCTTCACAAGAACACCGAGTGCAATCTCAAAATAAAATCCCAAACCAACCTTTTCAACGCAAGAACTTTATTAAAATCTCCGATAAAATAAGTGGAGTGAATGCACTGATTAGCATCGGAATGGCCATTATGGCCGAGTCGGGAGCTCCTAAATAATTCATAAACGGTGTGACGATAATCCTGGAAAAGTTGTAAACAAGGATTTTCGAGATTAGACCGTTCAGACGTTTGCCAACAACAAAATTCTCAAGGATACGTCTTGATTAGCTAGAGACTTACCACGATCGAATTATGATGTTCTGGATTTATAGCTTGAGTGTAATTTTATGTCAAATTGTCAATTTTGCGTGACTAATCATGATGGCTGAAGGAATATGCAAAGTGAGGAAGAATGGTAGAAGGGATAATTAGAGAGGCAACACAATCAAGTTGTTCGTTGTGCCATAAATAAGACTTAACTGTTAAATATGGTAACATTTCGATGGCTTGATTATTACCCAGAGGCTCAACCGCTCAACTTTCAGCTTGAGCTCTTCATTAAGTCGGCATGGGGGAATTATTGAATACGAATTTATTGTTTAAACATGGAAACAAGCTGCGTTTTTGAAATAACAAAGAAACTCTCTTTATTGGAGCGCTTAAAGTTGCTTAACAATACGGGTTCAATTTGATGATTTGATGATCAAAAAAATGACTTTGTATTTCTGCAGATACATATGTTTATAAATCATCATTTATTGACCATTGTTGTGTAACAATATCACAAAAAAATAAGTTATCTCTATAAGTTTGAAAGACAATTTTATAGGTGTTTTTGAGCAATGCGATTTTTTTTCATCAGTTCATTTATGGGAAGTTTGTCAGAATATACAGAGCGATTTGCATTGGTAGTCTCTTAGAAGTAAGGTACTTGTACCAAATAAACTACACGTTCCTAATAAAGCCACATGGCCGTTATCGACTTGGTATAATATTATGTAGAATCTTTGTTCTATTCCATCGTTTCAGCATTTGAAGGAACCCCTCTAATTAAGAATAAAAAAAAAGGTAGCTTTGCTGCTCACCTCTGCATGTTTTTCTTATGAATGTATGGGTTACTGGGGATGTTCTCATGATGGTGGTCTTTATTGACATCGAGTTATAGGCATAGAGAAATAATAAAAAAAAGTATTGTCTCTGGTCATAGGATAGTGATCATGTAATTGCAGACAGTGAAACAACTCTCATTCTTCCAATCCAGTGATTATTTATGACGCCGCTATGCACCGAAAAAAGGTTGCTTTAAAAAAAATAAATGAAGATCAAGGATGATTCTTGGTACTTTCTTGATAGAACGGGCTTTTTGATATTAGAAAATGCGTCCTGCAATGCTCACGCACAGGACTCAAGTGTTGGCCTTACGAAGAAAGATCAGCAACAATTCATCTGTCTCAGAAGCTCCTGAAGTCGGAATTCCGAGTTTAAAGTCAGAAAAAAAAATTGTTGGTGGCCCTTCTACGCTGTTCAGAAGCAATCAGATGGATCGGAAGTATTTTTATACTATGTGTATTTGACTTTGTGAGCTTCTGTTTTCCTGACTCCTTTTATCCCCAAAAATGACAAAGTACATGATGTTTCCATAGTTTTGCTTTTTTCCAAAGGATTTTGTTCAATTTAGATATGTAGGTACAATTTTGAATTTGATCAAGAAAATTGAAAAAAATGCAGCAGTGAGGTTAAGTTTGCATAGGTTTATTATTTCCCAAACGATTTTGTTGAAATCAGATATGTAGGTTCTATTTAAACCCCTATTTAAAAACAGTTTTATCAGATCCCAAATTGAACCTACATTTTATTACGTAATTTGAACCAAATCCTTTGGAAAATAGCGAAACTATGCAAACATATCCTCACTAGGTAATTTTTCTGTTTTTTTTTCATCAAATCGCATATTGAACCTACATAATATCTAATGTGAGCAAAATCATTTGAGGGATAAGAAAACTTTGCAATCATAACCTCACTAATGCATTTTTTCCAATTTTCTTGATCAAATCTCAAATTGAACTTAAATATCTGATTTGAAACACAATCTTTTGGAAAATGACAAATTATGCAAACATAACCTCATCAAATAAATATATATTTTTTTCAATGTCTTGATCAAATCCCAAATAGAAGCTACATATCCAATTTGAACAAAATCCTTTGGGAAATAACAAAAATATGCCAACATAACCTCAAAAATGCTTTTTTTTAAATTTCTTGATCAAATCACAAAATGAACCCACATACCTAACTTGAACAAAATCCTTCGCGAAAAATAACAAAACTATGCAAATATTACCTCACCAAGTTATTTTGTAAAAACATTTTTATCACATCCCAAATCGATCCTACATAATGTCATTATCTGATTATTATAAACTATGAACTATGCAAACATATGCTCATTAGGTGATTTTTTCTGTTTTTTTTTATCAAATCGCAAACATTGAACCTACATAATATTATTATTTAATTTGAACAAGATCATTTGGGGAATAGCAGAAGCTATGCATACATATCTTAATTGAAACAATATCCTTTGGAAAACAACACAACTATGCAATCATAACCCACTGATCAAATTCCAAATTGAATCTACATATCAAATTTGAACAAAATCCTTCGGAAAATAGCAACAACTATGCAAACATGATCATCACTTTGTCATTTTTGGGAATAAAAAGAGTCAAGGAAACAGGAGCTCACAAAGTCAAATACACATAGTATAATAGTTATTTACCTAACAAGTTTGGAAAGTGATACTTTACCGCACGCGACGGCAGTGACCGACCGACGCGAAGCGGAGTTCGGTCACAACGTCAAGGGCGGTAAAGACACTTTCCACATGTGTTAGGTACAAAATTTTACCTTTGAGTTGAAATTTCACATTTTCTTCAACATGGAAATGTGCCTCTCCATAATTTTGTCATAGTAACCACCAAAGAAATGTCATTCATATTCAGTATGACACGATGGTTACCTAGAGACATTGGTGGTTACTATAGCAAAACAATTATTTGCGTGCTGTAAAGTACTTTACCACACTCCGTGCGGAAAAGTAACTTTACCACACGGAGTGCTGTAAAGTGCTACTTGCCACACGCAAATGGGTGCTGTAAAGTACACTTTCACGCACGCGAGTAGGTAAAAATATTTTCGATCAATTTGATCTGACCAATCTGACCAACAAAATTTTTATGAAATTCCGACTTCGAAGTCGGAATACTGACTACTTGCCTTCCTGGACTCGAAGGATGCATTCTTCTGGCTAATGTGGCCTTGGATACATTATACCGCAGCTCAGCTTCTCTTAAACTCATCCGACCAGCAGCTCAAGGAGCTTTCAACATTTCATCTGTATAATTTATATATTTCTTTTTTCCCCACCTTCCTTTAATAAACCCGGGGCGGACCTGTCTCAAGTTACCTGAAAAAATACAATTTTCCAGGCTCTATTGAATTTCCAAAAAACCAAAGATGCAATCCATTTTTCTACTTAATCATGACATTCGCCAATATAGTATATCAACGTTAAGCAAAAAAGACAACATAATCATTTGTACAGTACAGTACTTACAGAGGGTACTTTTCAGGTAACGAATGTTGCATAATGATATATCAGTAGTTATTTTTTATAACAGTCCTAGACGCCTTAGAAACATCACTTTGAAATATGTTAACACAAAACATAACCTCTAAATACCTGAACTGACAGATGCCTCCAATGAGCGCGTTCCAGAGGGGCTGGTAGTTAACGTATCAACCCAAATTTAAAATGACGTCATTTGTCTCAAGTTATCCGGAAGTCTCAAGTTATCCAATTTTACGGTACCTTATTTCAAGAACGTTTTGTCCAAATGTTTTAACGTTTGGGATGATTATATGTAGCGGCTAAAGAGATGGGAACAAAAAGTTGGAAATTAAATTTCAATGGGTAATATAAACAAAAACCAATAAATGACTTGATTGATGATAATTATTATGTATTCAGGTATACAAAGTCAAACTTCAACGTAGAACAAACTCCACCCCAAACAATTCATTCACTCCCCTTGTCTCCCACAACTAAACCAACAAACCCATTATTTCCCAAGCACAAAAAACCCGATAAGAAAATTAGTCACAGGGATTAGACTAAAGAGGACAAAAAAATGCCGTCTGTATCATAATCTGGCGTCAAATTTGTGAGGGAAACCTCAAAATAATATAAGGGTTCAGATAAAATGAAAACGATTCTGGTCTTCTTGGGGTTTGAGGAAAGTTATTGAAATTAGAGGGAATTATGTATGATTAATGGTTCAAAGAAAATGTGAGATCGCCGGAAGAAACTTCCTCGGGTGAGTCTTCAGTTGAAACAAATTGCTTCGAATGCACCGGACGCGCCGAGCGCGCGCACGGCAGCATATTGTTCTAGTGCATGGGGACGTTACGCCGGGCCAAACAGAACGCGCAAAACATTTTTGGAAGCTTGTCAGTAAACTACAAATCCACACAGAAGATTTGTCTCAAAAACAATATGAATAAAAGAAATTATGATATTAACATTTTTTTAACGACATTAAAATCGGAAATCCCCCCCAGTCAAGTGTGCTTAAACCGTCCCAGACTGTAATGTGGCGTCAAATTTGAAAAGGGGACTTCCCTGCTCCAGAAAAGAGAAATGAGTCCCGGAGGTCTCGTTTCCCGCCACTCTCTATTATCATTCCCGGCGAACAAATCAAAAGGTTAGCTCAGTTAGAGTGGCTTAATAACAAGAATAAATCGTGCCACCGTTAAGTAACACCAGGATTAGAGCTGCAGATTGTCATTGTGGGAGATTCTCAATAAAAAGACGTTAAGCATTGTAGTTAGGCGTGGCAACATTGGCGATCCATGTGCTTTTTCAGAGAATATCTCCAATCTTATGGCCGGGTGTTTCTGATCCCAGGGGGTTGTTTTCGTTTTCGAGGGGGTTGTTTTGCGGTAAATATGTTGTTGTGCCACGATATTGATGATGTTCTGGAGATTTGATTTTCGGATTTGCGCCCATTTGTGGGGATGATCGACTGAGAGGGTGTGACTTTAATGACGGATTATTGGATTTTCTCGGTTGGTGTTTATTGGCGGATTGGGAAAATCGTCTGCGGTTGTGATAGGGGATGAAATAAGTGCAAGTTGAATGAGTTTATTTGAATGAAAGAAAAAATGTCTATATTGGGGAGGAGAATATTCCCGAATTATTCAAAATGCGCCAGAATGAATATCTCCGTAATCACAATTTATACAGGGTGGGCCAACGGGAACTTCACACCCCGATTTTACGGTCTTTATTGTTTATTTTTTGAAACTCCTTAGACCCGTCGATTTCTGATTTGAGGGGGAACAATTTATGTGATTTTTTAATCCCATCCCATAAATTGTTCGCCCTCAAATCCAAAATCGACGGGTCCGAGGGTTTTTCTTTAAAATTACTGAAGTCCGCTAAATGAGGGAGTAGAGGTTTGTTGGCACACCCGTTTTTTTTTCAAGTTACAATTTTTTGAATAAATCAGAACGTTATCAACTATTTTGAAAAGAAACTCTAAGAAACTCTCATTGGAGGTATTGATAAAATGTAAACAAAAAATACATGAGAGGCGTCTATTAATGCAATTACTGGACAGTATTCTAAATGATCAAATGTTGAGGAATTGAGATATTTTCACAAAAATCGAATTTGACATTGATAAAATTTGATAGAATATCACCTAAAATATAAGTTCATTTATCCAACATTTTTTTAAGAAAATTCCTTCAGGACTTACCCAGTAACCGCCGAAGGCAAAAATACTGATTTGCATATTTATTTAATTGAAAGGCCGTAAAAACACGGCACTTAATTAAGCGTCATTTCAATTTGCTGTCGTTTCCATTCGGGAGGAACTACAAATCATCGCATTAATGTCATCTGATTCAATTTTAGACTAAATTATGAATGTTTTATTCAAATTTCAATCAGAATGGTGTTTCAAGGAATACAGCTGTTGAGAATATCGAACTTTGACCATAACTTAATTGAGAAAATTGACTATTAAGAATGAATAAATGTCGCATTTTCAACATGATGTGTTCGTTATGCAGCATTGATGAAAGTCTAATAATTTATCTCAAAACATTTTACAAGGAACTTGGATCGTTAACATTATATGAGTCTTTTGTGCAATATTTTAATTATTTGCTTTGTTCAACCTTTTTTTTAATAACGTTTCATCCCCCCTTATATTTTATATTTTGCAATCCAATTTTTTCTGTTTTCTCAATTTATGATATTTATTATGACGGTTATTGTTCACTTGTTTATTGTAAGTAGGTATACTCAACAGAAAATATACTTACGTGATGTTTGATGTAACATTGATTATCTGTGGAAAAAGAAGTGTGAAAATCATGAATACCAAGAGCCCATATTGAAGATATCAGTTTCTTGCAGGTGCTGGAAGTAGTGGTGAAGCCGACTCAGAGTCAGCAGCTTCAAAACGGCGAAGAAGTCGAACAAATTTCAACAGCTGGCAACTAGAAGAACTAGAAAGAGCCTTCATAGCCAGTCATTACCCAGACGTTTTTATGCGGGAGGCTCTTGCAATGAGACTGGATCTAAAAGAAAGCAGAGTGGCTGTGAGTAAACATTTTTTCAAACTAACCCAGCTGTAAAATTGACCATCCAAACCCTAAACCTCAAAATAATCGTTCCGTTTTATTATATCGCTTGGAAAACCATAATTATGGGTCGAGCTGGTTTCCGTGAAAGCAAATTAATTTTAGTTTAGAAGAAACCGCCATAATAGCTGTTATTAAAAAATTGTTAGGCGCAATTTCGTGTGTTTTGAACGACCAAATCTGGGCAGCTAACGACCCTTTTTTGGATGAGCTAATAAAGTTATTTTTGTGTGGGGCGAAATTTTGAAATTTCTGGTCAAAATTTGGGAGTCTATAATGTGTTCATAATAAAAAGGCAGGTGGAACAGTTTTTATCCGATTCTGGACTTTTCTTGATATAATAATTAGAATGGATTCATTTACTTGTGATAGCATGAAAATATGAAATGTAAAAATTTTACTACTTCACGCTTCAAGCGAGTCCTCCATGTAAATACGTTCCTTGAAATATTCCCATGAGAAAAAGTCCGGATTGGTCAGGTCAATTTTTTTGAAAATCGTCCTTTTTGGAAACCATTCGCTGATTGCAACTAACGTCGCACGTGCGCTAGGACTGGTGGCCCCATCTTGCGTGAGTTTCCATATCCGTCCCATGCCTGAAGAGCAATGCACATAGGAGTGGTGAAAATCGGCCACGTGGTCCAAGCTATAAGGAGACAAGGTTAGCCTGCGATCCTTAGATCACTGAAAGCAGAAAATAGAAAACTTGCAATCAGATGGAGTTATCATATTCCAGCTCATAAAGCAAATAATGAGTTTCATCTGTGTAAAACTAGGTTTTAATTGAAGATTTTATCATAACTCTTCAGCACTGTGGAGCTGAACAATGCATATTCACTCAACTGTTGTCGGCAAGCATAGACGAAAAAGAAAAAGGTTCTCATTAACATGAAAACAAAATAAAACGTACCAATCTGAATAAATTAATGAACAGTCTAAGACATACCTGGGAGTGTTTCGTCACCTAGCTCAGGCTGGATCACATCAGCTTCTCATCATCGTCATTATTCATCAATATATTATAATCGTCATCAACATCAATAGTGTCATCATAAACCATTTCTTTGACGACTAGCAAGTGTCACCTGGAATTAGTGGAGACTTCCCCAGACGCACAACTGCCGCTAAACACACATCTCAACGAAGAGAGAGATGAGAGTTCCCACATGACTCTCGAAGCACTATGTAGGATCCTCAACTTGAACTTCCACAATCTAGAAGGCAGTAGGCTACACAGGTCTCACAGACTTCTCCAGGGCACACAGACCTCATCTACTATAGGCCAATGACACGTGAGTCACAATCACAAAACTACTCATCAACAACCTTTCTCCGCGGCAGCCGGCAACCAAAATCGCACTCAACTCCGTCTGCCATCACCGTCCTTTATTTAGTCAGCAAAATACCATAACCTCATATTTGTTCTCATATCTGGAAACGCGGTCTATTGCTATACCGACGTGGTTAGAAGAGTAGAGAATGGACAATTTGCATACATTTTCAAATGAGTTGAAATTTTATATACGTTTTCTAGACATTATTTGAAAGTCACTAGCGAAAAAATTTCTCCAAAATACCCAAAAATATACTAAATAAATGAAAAAGAAAACGCGAATTTCACTGCATGATCGCAAAAGAGGTGGGGCCATATTACCCTTCCGAGAGAGAGAGAGTCATCTCAGTTAATACGTCAGACGGCGATAGATAGTGTATTCTGTGACGTAGTGGATGCTGATTAGCGCTCTTTAATCGGTGATTACTACGTTATTAGAGGTCGTAGCTTGATTTTTTAAACATCAATGGCATCAGTACTTACTAATCCTTATATTTTTCATATTTTCAAAAAATGTGCAAATTGTCCATTATATTTACGAAACAAGAGTATATAATTCAAGGAAATAGGGATATAATGAGAATTCAAATTAACCTTGCATCTGTGCAAATGGGCGAATAAATTAGAGACAACGTTGTAATCGTAAAAGGAACCGTTAACAAAAAAAAGAAATTTCAGAAAAAGAACAAAGGTTCCATGTGAAAGGAGGCTGTAGGGAACTATCAAATTCAGGAGTTCAATGCTTGGTTTTCTCTGGTGACACTGAATGATTTATCTTTCTTTCTTTGTTTGCAAATAATCATTACCGGCAGATCTCCTTCTATTCTTGCCTAATACTGTTGTAAAATCTGTCATCTTCAAGCAAGAATATTTCAA
The DNA here is from genome assembly GCA_958502075.1 of Orchestes rusci. Lineage (NCBI taxonomy): Eukaryota > Metazoa > Arthropoda > Insecta > Coleoptera > Curculionidae > Orchestes > Orchestes rusci. Next base: position 23,758,407 of record OY293309.1, read on the forward strand.
TTTCCAGATTCGGAACAAATTACTTCTTCATCTTTTTCACCCACTGTGTGATAACATAAAAAGGGCAAAGGCCCAGTGGGCATGTCAAAAGCGACATTATATCACTGAACAACGTAATACGAAAATAATTGGATTGAGCAGCCAAAAAAGTGCGTATTAATAACACTTACACGACTGACAAAGGGTAATAAAGTCATTCAAAATCCATTTCCACCATACGGTGAGCGTGAGGGAAAAATTACTGAAATGCCTCAAGTCTTATTTGTATGTAAATACATATTCAACCTTATTGGAAATAAATTAATCAAAGAAATCAAGTGGAAAAGCATAAATTATGATGTCACTCCTCCAACCAAAAATCCATTCACACATCATCCAACGCAAAGGTGCAACAATTTGCGAGAAGGCAATTTTTAATCGGCGATCGAGGCTGCTTAAAATTCAATATCCAATAAATACAGGGGGCACAAATTACGAACGGCCATGATGGAACCAATAAGATATTAATCAACGTGGGTACCTGCTTAGTACGAGAACCACGCTCATTTATTTTATCAATAGAGCGGTAGCTAGTTTGGAGAACATATTGCGTATGGTACCTAGTAATATGGAGAATATGTATGCATGGTATTTTTGTTAAAGTAGCTCCTTGAAGACAATTTTAGAAAAAATAATGTTCTGAACCTACGCAAATACTACTTATCTTCAACTAATAATTAAATTTTTGTTTCTCTCAATAACGAAAAACAACTACTGAATTATTGTTTGGGATAAGAATTGTCTCGTGATTGATTCGTTTCTCATTCCTTTTTTTAAATATTTCATGAATAATTATGATTTTGCAAACAATCAAAAGTCACCGAAAGTAAACAAACTACACGTGATTAGGCATAGCGAAACGATTGAACTGATCACATGTGTTAGTTCATCTCTCGTGATTCGTGTTTCGTTTCCCTTCGTTTGATCACGTGTATTTTGTTCACTTTGGTGACTTTTGGTTGTGAATCAACTTCGAAAGTGCCAAACATTTCCAACTTTTAAAATATTCATTACATTTAATTTCTTTCTGATTCGACAATTCATTAAATCACACTAATATTTTTGTTTAGTGAAGAAAAATGTAGACAATGACATGACATGTTTGGGAAATAGTCAAAATCGTTTTTTTGTGATCTTGGAGCAAAACTGGAAATTGGAAAATTTTAATAGTTCTTAACTTATTCATGTACCTACTACTAGCTGACCCGTTGAATATAATAACGCCTCAAAATCGTTAAAGGTTTTTTTTTAATTCGTGAATTTTCCCGATGTTTTAACTGCTATACGTGAAAGAAACAATGGACAATTTGCATACATTTTCAAATTACTTGAAATTTTATATACGTATTCTAAACAATATTAGAAAGTCATCAGCGATTTTTTTTTCCAAAATACCCAAAAATATACTAAATAAATAAAAAAGAAAACGCAAATTTCACTGTATGATCAAAAACGGGGTGGGGCCATATTACCATTCCGAGAGAGAGACAGAGAGTCATCCCAGTCAATACGCTAGACAGAGATAGACAATGTGACGTAGTGGATGTTGATTGGCGCTCTTTGATTGGTGATTACTACATTAATAGTGGTCTTAGGTTGATTTTTCAAAAATCAATGGCATCAGTACTTACTAATCCTTATATTTATCAAAATTCCGAAAAATGTGCAAATTGTCCATTCCAACAAACCAAAAATCATAAAAATCGTTCCCGCGGTTCTTGAATTATAAATGGTGTAACTAACACGACTCTGTTTTATATATTGATTCGCCGGGCTAGCTAGTTTTCAATGAAGGTTGTGTTGAATAAATTTTACTCATAATTTTCCGATCGTTTGATAGTCATTCTGCTATTCGTGGCGGAGACAATCCCAACAAATAAAAAATGGCCTAGCGGTACTTATCACGCAAGATGAAGATCATTCATACGCATTTTCAAGAGAGTGTGCAAAATTGTCATGAAAGTGGTCCAACATTATTTATTTGCAAAAAAGTTTTTAAGTAGACTGAGAAGGACTTCAAGCTTCAAGAATTAAATATTTAGGCTTTAGGTGCAGTTTTTGATATCTTCAGTGATGAATTTTGATAAGCTGAAGAGAATAACTTGTAGAAACTTATTAAAAAACATAACTTGTGGCTCAATTGAAAAAGAAACAATCAGTACATTTTGGTCATGCGACAAAAACCTGATGATTGGAAAAATAATTTCTATTACCTATTGTTTTCATACATGATTTCAAAAATTTCACGGTGATTTGAATAAAATTTCTTCCAATTCCATGTGGAATAGTTCTTGAGTTAGTGATTTTATCTTAACTACCTCAACAATAAGCAATTTGTCTCACTTATCCCCATGGTTACAATCATTGTTCACCAATGTTTGTCAATTCCGTTGCACATTCACTGTCGCATTAAATAACCCATTCAACTTTTCATCATGCGAAACACATTTCAAAATTCCCCGCAAAACAACTCAATTAATAAAAGAATGACTAATCACTTATTTGTAACACAACCTGATATTACACACCATTCTTCATCAACACAATACTCATCATAACAAAATGGGTGATCGTAATCGCCTGATAACAGCACCTCGTTAAACACACAAATGGATTGCTCAAAACCATTTTTGGGCAACATTCTCATTGTCTTGCAAAAATATTCTAACTGAACCAGACCAATAAATAACTCAATCAATCTATATGTATATCGCTCAATTAGAGACTCTATCGGCTTATAGAGCCATAAATAGAGGTGCGAGTTGCAGACTGGCCACTACACGCCATCAAATTACCATGTTAATTTAGATGGATATAGAGACAGGAGCGGAATCGTGAAAGTTACAAAATCACTCGACATTATCTCCTTTTTCTATTGTCATCAATTTTTATGAAAAGGCATTTTATTCTATGTATGTACCGGGTGACACCGAATAAACTGACTCCTCCAGTAACTTTTACATTTTTTATCGTACTTCCAAATAAAAAATACTGACTTCAAGATAAAATCTTTTGCACTTGTTATTTTTGTAGTTTCAAATCTATACGAGGGAGCGACAAAAACTTTTTTTTCAATGGAGAGGTCTTATCATTTGTAGCCACAATGAAAGATCTTAAAATAATCGCTATATGGAAACTGAACGACTTACCAAAAAGTTGGCCATGGTTCTTCTTCACTCAAACAATAATCTTGCCCATTCGATTTACACAAAAAAAATGAAAATGGTGTTCCCTGTTGCAGAAAATAGAAAATGCACATTTTAAATCAGGGTATAGAGAGTCTGTGAGACAAAATGGAGGAAATATTCACTTTGATCAGTTTCTGTTCTTTTGTCATTTTTATTATATTTGAACTTTTATTTCTTAAAAACTTGTTTTTTTGTTTATATTATCTTGAATGAGTGACTTGTGGGACTATGTGAAGCTTGTTCAATGATTGATAAAAGAAGAAGACAAAAATATTGAAATAACGGACAAAGATCAATTTGTAGGCAACGTAGGATTAGGTGAACCAATTCATAAATTAAATTTGGTCCATTTTCGGTCACATGATTCATGACCAAGCAGACCAAGATATGTTGTCAGACTCTTGTCAGACGCAGAGTTACACAAAACTCCATTAAGAGTAAGAGTAAGTAAGAGTAAGAGTATGTAACGAGCTTTCTCCAAATGTGCATGGGAAAACTGTTTTTTTTATGTCTTGAAGTGACTTATTTTTTATCGTTGGTCGATGAAGTTGAGACTAAGGTTCTACCAAAAGTTGAGACCATTATGATGAAATATTTTATTTTTACTTAAAGCCCCCTCAAGAAGGCCAAGATTGCTTGAGTTCGCTTTGTTGTCGGCTAATCGCGACAAATCAAAAGAATTCCAGTGTCGTTTGGTCAGTATTTGTTGCATTATTTGTACTTACCACACATTGGTGCTTGTCGCCATAGGTTCCGTATCCGTCATGCCATGTGATTGTCATCAGTTCATCCCACAAATTGTGTACCTATAGGGACAATAATTGGGACTGTATCACGTCCACTATCGTCTACTCTGTGCACTTTGAGTAACTTTTTTTTTGAAAAACAGTGACAGATCAAAGTTGTAGGTTAATTTGCTTTGTGACAGACTTTGTCTCTGTTCGCCACAACAGCAAATAATAGTTTGTCTATATGGCGATTGTGTCCGGCAGATATCTTTACAATTTTTTTGGCACATATTATTGGCCAATGTGTATGACCGGGAGTTGAAGAACAAATTTTGTGCTCTCGATACATAGGTATCAAAGATGTCACTCCAGTTCTCCAACAGTTTTTCCCCTTTTCATTTTGTAATACATATTTTGCTTAAGTATGCAGTCAGGATAACTCCTATCAATTGAAAAAAACAAGTTGTCTGGCCTCCACTCTAAACTAACTTTGCAAAGTTAATCGGAATTAATCAAAAGGGAGTGTGGGAGCATAGAAGAAAAAGTCTACATCTCTCTCAGGTTCAGTTAATTATAATTAGTTCGTGATCAAAATATCATCGAATCATGTTAATATTTGTTAATGTTAATCCGGCAGATTCACTATTAGGTTCTTTCACCTCATCTTAGAAAAAAATAGAATCGAGCCTACGTAAATACTAGCGCCTTGTGAAAAAAAGTAAACAAATGTTCTGAAAGATTTTTCGTCCTGAAATTTTTTCTAATGAACCAGAATTGAAAAAAATTGTTACAAGTTTAGTGACTGGACACAACAATAGAACAATGGTCGGCAAAACATTGAAAGATGCTCAAGTTCTTTTCCTGACTACAGTGAGTTCACATCAAAGGTTTCTTGTTCCGGCTGCATTGTTTTTCAAAAGAGGCTAGTATCCTTTCTGTGGACCTCATTCTTGTTTTGCAAAGTCACAATCCAAGCTGGAAGAGGTGATATTGAGAAAACAAATGCTGAAAGCTTAAAAGGGATACTACGCATCCTGTCAAACTGACGGCAGGTTGTTTGAGTTCAACATCTCCCGGCTAATGTTGCCAAATGCTTAATGGAAAAATACTAAAATATTCCGGTATTCTTATTTCACCTAACACTGTCATATATTCACATATTTTTTAAAATCACATATTTTAAAGGGTTTTTCTTGACAAATCAACAATAATTATTAAATCCTACGATTTCTTGAATAGTGCAGATAACATGTATGAGGAAAGTTGGTACATTGATACAGTATGGCAACCTCAACGCCCTGGATTTGTTGAAGTTTGTTGATTGCCTTGACATCGTTTTGTTAGGTTATGAAAACAATGACTACCGGTTTTCTGCAAACTGCACACGTTTCAACCATTTTTACCACTTTTTGGGGTCACTAGAAACACAAAAAAAATCACTTTGAGGAATATCCATATGAACAAGGATCAACGGCCCCTAAACAAAGCATCATTCATAATAATCAAAGCTTTGGCGTTCTCAGTGCTGCGTTATGGGAGGTGGGCATCCTTAAAAATATTTTTTTGGCGTTTATAGAAACATCAAACAATTCTCACTTAATTTTTTATGATTTTTTCAACGGAAAGAACACAGTTAAAGCCGATAAAATCACTTGAGAAATAAATAGAAACTTCTTATAGAAACGTGTGTAGGTTTAGCAGGCACCGCGTGTACCGAGAACGAAACCCCCATGTAGCTCCTGTGTAGATGTATGAACTCAAACAAAGTAGTCCTTTATTGGTTCTAGTCTTCCAATATTCTTAGGGTAATAGTCAAATGTCAAATCCATGATATTTTATTTATGACTTCTATAATAATACGTTGGTTAATTGAACTTTCAGGCTTCAATAAGTTCACTATTGAACTTGACATAATTGTGATTTGCGCAACTTCGCAAGTGATAAATAGCTTGAGCAGTTTGATTATTCTTAAAAATGGATGAAACAACATGCCAATTTTGATCACTATGATCTAAATAGAATGGAAATAAGCTCCAAATAGTATATAAAACCTCCAATGTTGATAAGAGCGGAGGTCAGTGGTGTTAATCGCATCTTCCAGTATATCGTATCAAACTCTTTAGTCTTACAGTTTTTGATGTTAATAAGAAAGTCTTTCACATCAACAGGTTCAGGTTTCATGCTTCCAAAGAAGATCTTTTCCACTATTTCAACATGGAATCTACTCAAAACTTGAACAGTCCCTCATAAATATTTGAAGTTAGACTCTGTATTCTGGCGTGTCGGTAAGTAATATTGGCAAAACTGGCTGGACTAATTTTCATTAATTTTCGCCCGCTCTTGTTTCACTCGGCAGTGTTTTAATGAAAACCGTTATGGCTTATGCCTTTATGCTAATTCGCCAGATAAAGACATCACAATAGGTGTCAGTTTTGCCAAAACCGACTGGAAAGCGCTGGAAGGATTGAAAACGAACAGGTGTAGACAAATAGCGTGAGATTAAAGAACTGAATATTTTGTATGTGAATGATAAGGTTGGAATTTATTGAAGTGAATGTGAGTTTGTGAATTTATTTGTCAGGTGGGTAGAATCTCACGTACGTATAAAATAACTAGATAATGATGATGTTCTGTTTCACAGTCTTTGTTCCCGTTATTGCTGCATAGGTAATTATGGGTCTGACCATGGTTGTGTACACCCAGTGCACCATGGCTGGTGATAGTCCTCAAGACTTACCAAACGTTCTTTCGCAGGTCATGCAGGTTTTTATAGCCCTGTCACTTTCTTGCCAACAATCGGTTTTCTTGTAAGGGGCAAATATTGGAAACTTCCGAATAACTCCCACTTTTTTCAATACAAACTTGCTTACGACGATTGATGTCATAGAATCAAAAACGACGACAAGAATCAACCAACTGACAAAATGCAGAAAACACAGTACGCCCATGCCTATCTTTAAATAGTAGTTATACCCGAGATAAACATGTTTTGAAAATTATGGCGCCACTTTTGAATTACCTAGTGGAAGTAGGTGCTGCGTAGGTCGTTCTTCTTCTTGTTGCGATAATTATTGTTTTTTGTGTGTGAATCACCATTGACATTTCCATAAATTTGTTAAATTTCTCATTCAACTCAGCTGCTTGTATATTTTTTGGATACCTTCACAGAATGCAACCAATAAATTGATCAATCATATTTAGAACATCAGATAATGACATATTTTGCTGACAGATTTATCTTTTCTGTGATTTTAACCACTAAGAACTATGCCAGTGTTGACTTCAGAACATGGAAATGTAGCGACCTGCAACATCACGCCGATCTACACTTTTGCCCACTGACGTCGGGAATACGACTTTTACGTGTCATGTGATCAGAGAGCATGATATTGTACCTATAAAGGATATCTCCCTCACACGAACTGTCTCGCACTTCTCGAGAATAAGGACCAGTCGGTTCTATTGAAATGATTAGACTTTTGTCACGATCTGATAACCATATTTTGTCTTCAGCTATGTCCCTTTTGAGCAAATCATCATCGTCGTTGACATTATTCAAGAGCTCTTGACCAAAAAACGTTCGACGGTTCTTTCGTCAAAATAAAGATGTGTCTGCCAGAAGTATCATTCATAGAATTAGTCTATAGATATCCCTATAGTTCCTCAGTAACTTCTCCAATAGTGATTCTACGACTCTCCATAAAAATACTCTTTACTGCTTCAACGTTTTTATCACATGGTGATGTTCTTTGGCGCCCATAGCAAGCATCTTCATTGACATCTTATCTTTCTTCTGTGCAGAGATGATACCTTTTTTTATAAAGCACAAAAAATTCAATAGCGAACTAGAAATCAATCTCGGTACTTCGAAACGTGGTGATTACCATATAAGAATTCATTGAAAACTCGTTATACTGCTTTCAGGGTTTGTTAAAAATTTTGCAGTGACAATTAAAGGTATAATATGTTTGTTGGTAATGAAATAAAATTAGTGTCGAGTGGTTAACGATGCATTTCTCGATAAAAATAATTTATTTCGCAAAATGAAGATCATAATGTGACAAATCATGAAATCTATTCAGAATTCGTGTTTGCCGAAAAAGATCAAAGTCACATGGACCTCATTTTATTTTACAGTCTTGCAAATACGGTATATTATATTTTTCAATAATTTGTTATGTATATTGAATTAAGTATAATATGTACTGTAGATATTCATTGCAAAATTTATGTTAACCTATAGGGTCACATAGAGAAAAGGACATTGCATAGTAACACACAAAAAAAACAAAAACCAATTCAATAGAGATGGAACCCCTTATGTAGCGCCCTCTATCAGTCATCACAAAACTAAGATTATATTTGAATTTAGCATGATAAAAATCCCCTGTATAGCACATTCTATCCATTTCTTGTGTCTCTGGATAAAGATATTCAAAAAAAAACCCAAACAAAAATAAAATTCAACACCCCGTATCTTTTTACCGAAGGCATTTCGAACCCATGTCCACGAGAACTTCTTTTCTCATTTTAGTGTCCTCTATTGTGTTGCACTATGCAATGTACTTTTTTCATGTCACCCTGTATACAGGCTCACCTAGGTTCTACTGCAATCGAGTCTCTAAACCAAGTGGAGACCATAGTTTTCGTTGACAAACTAATAACGGATATGTTTCTTTCTTCTTCAAAATATTGGAAATAATTGCCCCTTATCATGCATAACCTCTAGTTATTGCGTTAAGGAGGATGACTGGAACACAAACTAATTTTTCTTTTAAGTTATTCCTGAAATCAATATAATCCCTTTTGCATAATCACATTTTTTCATCTCCATTACATTGTCTTATCCATGATAAATTACGGTACAAACTCAATTCAATTAATTGTGTGAATAAATACAACATAATAAATGGCGGCTCCAGTGATTTATGTAAATCGGCAGGTAAAATATATTCGCTGTGTCGAGGCAAATTAATTTTGCACCTATAATTACACGGATAATATAATGAGCGAACCAATTATCGGTGTGCGAGAGTCGGATTTATTGTTCACAGTATCTGATGTTTAATTGTTAATGCAGCTTGAATTAATGTATAATTTGATTTACAATTTGAATCCCAAAATTTATCGCAGTTGTAATTAATATACGATAACGTTTCCCCTACGCCACTGTCCTCAATCATTCCTCAAAATCCCCAATAGGTCAGAGTTGGGAGCGGTCAAAACAGGCCTACGGAAAAACATACTCCAGACTCCCTCAGGATCGATTGCTCCGATCTAAGGATCAAAAAGGAAACCCTTCAATATGTCTATTGTTTTAAAACTTTCTTATCGACTTCGACTTTGGGGGATTTATTTGAGTATAACATTCTTTTTGGGTTTCGTATGGGATTTCATGTTGGTTTTTCTGTTACAGGTGTGGTTCCAGAATCGTCGCGCAAAATGGCGGAAAAAGGAGCATACGAAAAAGGGACCGGGCCGGCCTGCACACAATGCACATCCACAGTCGTGTTCTGGAGAGCCGATACCACCTGCTGAGTTGAGGGCGAGGGAAAGGGCGAGGCGTCGGAAAAAGTTACAAAAAGCTTTGGAGAGACAGGCCAGGAAGTTGAGGGCGAAAGGTGAGACTTTGGAAAATACTTATTTTTTCCATTTTATATTCGTGTAGTAGTAATAGTTTGTTCCAAGATGTCAGTTGAAAAAATATTTTTTGAAGAGTCTCCGGGTAGATAAGACATAATTATTGACTTTTTTCAACAAAAACTTCTTCGACAAGGACACATATGTACCCTGACTCTATACACATAATACTCTGAGAAGTAGAGGGTTTATTAGTATAATTGAAAATAGAATCAATGTCTCAGCAATATTTTGAATAATCTTTTCTATTCCAGGTATAACCGTCGACTTAGTAGCCCTCAAACGCGAATACCTGGCCCAACGAGGTACCGACGGTGGCGACAGTGATAGTGACATTGACGTGGTAGGCGATTCGGGTGCCGAATCGGAAAACTTCGGCGAAAACTCGATGTTCGCTTCGTCGGTGACTGATAACAGTGATAACGGCATGGATTTGTCGTCGAGTGCGCATGAGCAGGAGGACAAGAGTCGACAACGTCCGAATCCATTCAGTATAGATTCGTTATTGAACACATGAACTTTTATTTAGAGCAGTGTATATATGTGTAGTGAGGATCAAAGTTGAGTATGTATGTATGTCTGTTGAATCATGTCAAAACAACTGGCAACAGCACATTATCCTTCAAATATGTCGCCCTTGCGCAAGATTCAACTTCAAAACCAATTACATGTTGACACGTGTCAACAAGCTTATAATGTGTTTGTTCATAGTCATTCATTCTATACGATACATACTCCACATTGGAAATACAGTTGCTGCTTTGTTAGGGCATTGTTGTGTTTGATGTTAGACATTGACTGGAGATTTTTATTTAGTTGTTTTATTTTGATAGGTGAGTATTTCTTTTTCTGTTTCTATCTTTTCTTGCCAGTTAGAACGCAACTCGTGCAATTATATCTTGTTGATAGTGTGATATATTGTTAATTTTCTGAATTTGAATTTGCTTTTGAACATTTGGAGATAATGTGAGCGGTTTTATATTCATCAAGATTTAGAGAGTTTTATGTGACAAAAGGATTAAACTCAACTCAACATGATTTTCTCAAACACGATAGAAATATCTTATTTCACAAAATAAATCATTTGTAGTTTCGATATACTTAGCTATCAATATGAAACTACCTAGGGGACGTCGTTTTTTTGTTTATGGACTGATAAGCCTAGAGCTAAGCTAACTAATTATCATAGTTACGTTAGTATTACCGTAATGATCAACAATCACTACAGAATTTGTTGTATCGTGAAATCTCTTCATGGTGGAAATTTTGAGTAGTTCCATTGATGCCATATAAGCAATGCTCTGCTCTGAATATGGAGTTCTACAATGATTGCACACATATCTGAAACAATTTTTCAACGGGACGATAAATGGACTTTTTACTTAGTGGATCAGATAGACCGTAAATTATCAGCAATAACACGTAAACTCATGCACGAAAGGTTTCTCGAACTAATATGCATTTTGATGTTCTCACTTCCTACTCTTTGTGTTGATTTCGTGTAAAATTTTATAAGTAGGTTATATTTTTGTCTGTTCTAGTATCAGGCAAAAGAATAGGTTCACAAGTGCAACCCAAATCAAGTGATCTTAACTACAACACTATTTCGTTGAATTAATGAAATCAACAATCACAATAAATATTTTAATTCAGAAAAATTTGCCATTCTCTAAACACGACTGACATAAACATAGAACAAGATGAATATACATTTCTACTTTTGGCTAAAGAAAACACTGTAATCTGTAATTTTCTTTGATGTCCGCTCACATTTTCACTATACTTTCAATTACGTCCGTACTATTTATTTATTTCAACCTTGTGATAAATAATTTATTAACCGACAAATTAAATTTTTCAATGTAAATAGATAGTATGCATATCTCTAATATTAATTAGCATAAGTATAATTTATTGAAAATATTGTACAAAATCACGTGTGTATAAAGTCTGTTGTATTTATACTATTGCTTAGTAATTTCTTCTGAGGCACTTTAGGGTATAATTTTTCCCCTTTCCGTAAACTATAGCAAGAATTTTTCACGATTTGTACAAATTAGCGTAAAATGGCATAATTTATTTTTTAATGAGCATTTGTAAAAATGTATGACGACATCGAAAGTGTTTGCAGTTTGCTGATGGGATATCAGATTTAATAGGTTCAAGTGAATATACTATTTATTCCGTAATATAGTGTTTCATTTTGAAAATGTCCTGAAACTCTCGACTCATCCAGCAAAAGATGAAAGTCTCCTGAACTGGATACAAAACTAGTTGCCCCCTCTTTTGGAGACCTCAGCGAGTTTTGATACCAACAACCATAACATAACATAACATTCTAATAGAACAGAGGAAATCTGGTACATACAGAGTTAAGGCCAGGACTCATCTAGCATGTATCCTTCCGATCCGACTCCAGTTTTATTCTGTCCCAGGAAGCGGATCGGTGCGGGATCGGCAGGAATGTGAGCACATGTCATACATGCTTTCCGGCCATGGCACTATACACTTGTCACTGTCGCCTGTATCAATCTCAACAATATCGCGAAAGGTCCAATGTGCAAAATTTAAAAAATTTTAGCAACTGCGATTTAGCCATGATTGCTGCATGAAAAAAAAAACAAAACGAGAAACATCAAATTCGAACCCAACTCACCGGAGTTCATATGACGCTTCAAAGAGTGCACGGAAACTTCAGAAAAGGCTTCCTCATTGATAGGAGTTTGAGGGATTTGTTGAGGTCGATAACTAGTTTGAAAGTTTGCATGTCTTGAATTTCTCATGTTAATGAGATACGAAAAAATATTGATCATTTTGTAACAGTCTCTTTAAATCCATTCCCAAATCTATCACCTGCCATCCTGTAGCTTTGCGTATTTGGAAATATCTACTAAAATGAATATCCAATTCCATACGGGCAGGGTTTGGAAAACTGCCAAGTGTGTTGTTTTTAGTTTCATAAATTTCAACTGTCTTGGAATCTTGAGCGGCAGTTCTACACAGGATGATTTAACAACGATAATTTCACCCAACACTTTTTCTTATTGAAAATTGTCCAAAGATCAATTTTTTGTTCAAATAACAGACACAAGTTGCCTGCAACAAACTTTCTTGAGAAACAGAAATTCTTAGTTACAGATTCGCAGTAGAAAAATGCCACCTACGTTTATGTTTTGTAGATTGAACCCTCAATCTTCAGTAATCTTGAAATTGAACATGGAAAACAGTTATTCTATAGTTCGACTGCCAACATTCTATTGTCAACGTTTTCTAACCGGTAGAAATCTACATTCGCATACTTTGGATGTCTGTCCAGCCATCAAAATCATTACAGCTTCAATGTCTTAGAGGATGGGATAAGAGGGGATACCCTTATCATTTATCGATTGTCAAGATGCTGGAGTTTTTTCAAGCTAGGCAGTAGTAGGTAGAAGGTATAAAAGCTTAGAGATAACAAAACACATTACAATATAAGCTTCCAGTCCCATCGGGATATTAACACTGACTTTTCTTCAAATGATCGGTAATTATTTGTGGAATTAAGACATGGGGCTATTTCTGCAAAGTTTAAATCCAGATACAGCTGGTGGTACTCATCCGTCCTCATGTGAGTCTAACCATATTTTAGCCAACAGTGCTACTTTTTGTATGGAAAGTTAGGTCATGCTATATTACGCCAAGCAGTTTCCTACTTCGCATTGCTTTCACTCGGAGGCCATAAGGCCCATTGGTATTGGTATTGGTATTGGTGGGGGGGCAAACCACTGCCCGGCGAGTAGGCCGTAAGACCCTTTTCGCCAACCCCAGGACCAATGCAGTTCTAACTAAGTTGATGATGGAGAACATCACCTAGTTATATATTGAACTAGCAGGACCAATTAATTTAGGCTAACTATTAAACTTTTCGACTGTCAGTAATTGATAATACTGTAGTCTACTCAGTAGCGTTAGCCAGTGAGAGTGCCACTAAATACAGAACAGAAAATAATTTCTGCTCACCGCGGGGATCGAACCCACGTCAATCAGAACTATTGGTCTCTCAAGCCGGCGTGTTACACGCTCGGCCACCGTAGCCCCTAAATGGCCCATTGTATTGCTTTGATTGGAAAGGTGGCCCTTCGGTCTTAACCTGCAGCCTTTCTCTTCTTCGTTCTAATCCATCCCATGCTTTTCACAAAGTTCAGAATTAGCACGATGTCTACATTTTTTGTCTTCAAAGTCTTCAAAGTAGTACTGTCCCATATTCCTGAGGCGTCTTTTTTTTTTTTTAGAGTTAGAGTTAGAGGAAGTGGTACAGCAGATGTTCTATCGTTTCATCCTCCTCGATGCAGTCCTTGCAGAGATCATCAGTCCTTAGGCCCAAAAGGCATGGTTCCGATTTCACATTGTCCTGTGATTACTCCAACAAGGGTGCTTACATGGGATTTTTCTGCTTTAGTAATCTCCCTGATTTTCCATATCCAAGTTTGGCTACAGAGCTCTCGATGTTTTGCAGTCGATTGCTCCACCTATCGCTTTTTGGCTTCACCATGTTTTTATCTACTGTATCTTTTAATAGTTTGATCCTTGGTAGTGATGTGTTTTCCATTTAGGCTTCATCCTTTCATAGTCACAATTTTGCCAGTCCATCTGCCATCGAGTTCCCTTCGATATTTCTATGTCCAGGAACCCAGCATGGAACGAGATTCTTGTTTCTGATCCAGGACAACGCCTTACGGCAACTCATTACTTCTTTGATCTTACTGTATCGTATGCAAGTAGTCTCAACCATGCTTGGCTGTCTGCATAGTTTGTGACATCTTTTGTTGTGTTGTCCAGTCTTTGCAGCAGGTTGGCTGCTTCTTTTATGGCAATGATTTGTGTATGCACAATGCCATATCCTTTCTCAAGGTTGATAGATTCTTGGATGTTTAGTTCCTTTGAGCATATTATCCCTGATCCTGTGCCTGGACCATCGATGAATAATAAAGTATTTGTCTTTGCTGCGTCTGTGAAGATGAAGATCTTTTTCTCCATTATAATGGAGTCTTGATCCAAGTCTTCTCTGGAAGCTATTTCAACCACTATCTTATTCTCAAAAGAGCATTTGGTCACCATGTACTCTGCTTCCATGTGAAGCAGCTCCGCCTTTTGTAGTTGTCTTTGAGATTTTCTTTAGCATCATTGAGTGTCCACTTGTTGCCGGTTTTTACAGTTTGGTCTCCCTCAGTCCAAGAAATACCTTTACGGCAGTGATTTCAATGAATAAGTCAATGAGCAGGAGGTTCAGAATGACCTCTAAAGCTGCTTGTAGTGTGCTGTTCTTTGTTCTCGTTGTACGTTGTATTGCTAGCCGTTTTACTTTTGTGAGCATCTTTACGTTCGAGTTTGTGTCGGGGGCTCTCCACCATACCAGGGCTTCGTAGGTGATGGATAATGTGCGGCTCAAGTACCCATTTTTACCAATGCATGTGTATAATGTCTTGAGGCCTCTCTTTATTCTTTCCTCTGTGTTCCTTTTTCAGGAGAGCTTTGAGTCTAGGATGATCCCTAGGTACTTTGTCTCATTGAAAAACCTAAGAGGTTGTTCCCCGAATGTGGACATTCTAATGTTGGGCACCTTGTATTTCTTTATGAACAGTACTAAATCTGTCTTATCAGGGTACTCCAAGTGTCTCTAGCAAGAAGGATACTAGGCTGATTGGTCTGTAGCCTTTTGGAGACAAGTTCAACCCCCTTCCATCTACCTGGTGTGTATTCCAATTGTAGACAATCAGAGTATATTTCCACCAGCTCCCTTATATGCTGTCGATGGATTTCTGTATCATGATATTCATTATTCCGTCCGGCCCCGCCGACTTTTACGGCTCGAGACCATTCACCAGCGACTTCACTTTTTATCTCGATATTATACTTGATACAATCTCCTTATGTGCTCTCGTATTTGACATCATGAACTGCTGCTACGGTACATCCTAGAGAGTGCATCTGCATTAAAAGCTCCATGGTCTCCTTGCAAGATTATTTCCATGATTTACCTGACCCTTTTATGCTTCTCACCTCCCTTGAAAGCATCTTTTTCAACCTTGTAGTCTCATTTGTATTCATTATATAGACTAGCAGAAGTCCTGCCATGAGTTTCTTTTGGCCTTCCTGTTTTCACTTTTGTATCTGTTAAAGCTGGGCTTGTATCCATTCCAGTTTTTCTTTGTTTCATGTCTCTTTGCTTGATCAAAATGCCATCTTGTCTTGTCCCTTATCTGCTTCGGTTCCGCTGTCCACCAGGAAGATGTGGAAGCGTCTCAAGGGGCATGTTTTTGAAAGGTTTTCTTTATTTGTTCCTCTAGCTTCGTCGCATTATCCTCTATTTTCTCTTTGAGAGGTATCGTGATACCTTGGCCGAAGTCAATAGTTATTTGTCATCTTCCATGAGGTCAGAGAATTTTTGTCAGCCTACGAGGATTCTGGAATGGTTCTACCTTTTGGATCAAGAAGAGAATTCCCCTATGATCTGAAAAAGATTGTGTAAGAGAGACTTTCTCTTCTTCAACCGTGACCCACCTCTGTTGTTAATGTCACTGCTGCCCCACTGTGTGTGATGACCATTGGCATCGCATCCTATTACCAACAGCTTTCCTTTCTCCTTGGCGTGGTGTTCGAATTGCTGTCGCTGGTGGTTCAGGGTCTTTATATGGCATGAATGCGGACGCTAGAATAAGCGATTGCTTATTCTTTTGCACGCATGTCAAGTCACCTTTACTGTGCTGTGAGGATAGATTTAGTATCTTCTTTGCAAGTTTACAGGTTCTCATTTTACTTACCGACGAAGAATGAAGTCTTCCGCTTTTATCTCTTGAACTTTGCCTCTATTGAGCCATGTTTTCTGGATCAGCGCATCTATTTTATTCTCCGTCAAAAACAGCACCAAGTCTTCGCCTTCAGGGTATTCAAGCCGAACTTGATGTTCCCGTTGTTGCTCTGCAGTATTCCGAAGGTATCGTCCTTCACCGTGCAGACGTTCCTTGGCCCAAACTTACTCTTTGTCTGAGTCCAGCTTTACGTGTTCAGGCCCATGTTCTGCTTGTCGATGAACTTGGTATGGATTCATCGCTCACTGGAACCAGAGGAGGAATCCACACTGATATCAATCGACGCAGAGGCAGCTTTGAAATTGGTATTACCTACCTCGAGGTTGACCCCCTCCCAGATTTCGCCACAGCCGCCGAATACAACCTATAGAAAGTCAATTGACTTTCCAATGTTGCAGTTAACAACTTTGACTGCTTTCTGCCAGCCAGCCCCGTCGAAGTAGACCTTGTTGTTGCCGCTCTGCTATTCTAGCTCGAGTATGGCGTCCAATATCGTCGCTTTCACTTCGAACCACCTGTCGGTGTAATTTCGCCATCGGGTTCTGATCGATCCAAGATGGCCTTTTTGAAAAATAGAAGCCAATTTCTGGGAAATGTAAAATGGCAGTAGGTATCACCTCATATATCCTCTCCTGTTTCCCTTTGAGATCATGCAGTTCTTGGAAGTCAAGGATTTTTCATGAATATGTGCGAATCAGGGAACTCTTCTCATTCAGGAAATTACTCTTTGTTGTTTTTATATAGTTCTTGGATTAAGAACGTTTCAGTCGTTATTAGAAAGGGGCCCAAAACTGCTATGAAAATGTGGAGGCATGTCTGGAACGAATATGGCTTTGTTAAACACGTAACTTCAGTTTCTTTCTGTGAGTGTCTAAGATCCTGGAGACACTTGTAGACATTAATTTGCATGGAGATGAACATTGCGATAGTTTAGTCATCTTCGAATAGCACACTGAATCAATTGATTTGTTCAATTTTATCTTGGGTTAGGAGACAAGATGCCCAAGAGTGTGAAACCGGGGAATCTACAAACATTAAATAAAATATCACAATCATGTTTGGGACGTACCATCACATTGTGTGACAACAGAAACATGTTCATTGAACCTAATACAACAAGACAGTCAATTAATAGAAAAATGCATTTGGTCAAGTATTGCCAAATCAACATCACATATTCACATTATAGAATAGCTGATTATCGATGATTTTTTTCTCAACAATTATTCAATGTTTCGAACCATCCTTTCCACCAACATATTATTTTCCCATTCCTCTTTTATTTTCAGAGCAACAAATTACTCAACGGTCTTATCATGCTCCCCGATAAGACGACAAATTCAAAAATCCCATATCTGAATTGACTTGACCCTACACAAGAGTTATCGGCAATCGACAGGAAACAATTAATTTGGAAATATTACAAGACATTAAGAATCAACTACTTGTTACAACTTTTACTGTTTGAAGATAAATCAATGAATTGAGTCGTTCAGATTATCAGGTTTTTATGGATGGATGATGTCAGACATTTTAATTTCGTGTTTCGTAATTCATCATTGAAGAACATTTCGACGATCGATTAATTCAGTATTAAAAACATAGACTGCAATAAAAGTATCAATTTCAAGGTGAATTTCATAAAAATCCCACTACCTAAATCATGGAAGTCATGATTCCATCGTTATCCTTCCCTAAACATACAAAATAAAGGGCTATTGAATAAAATATATGACCTCAGTCCAAATGAAGTCATTATTAAGAAGAAAACTGCCTCGAAAACATAGAAGTATGCATTTTGGACCTAATAGCCTTGTGGCACGAGAAGTTACTTATTTAACCAGTGGCGCAGGAAGAAGTCTTTAATTTCAACAATCAGCCTATTTGGTTGGTTGATTGGCGTTGAAAATGTTGCTTCCAGTGAAGTGAAGATTACGTAGATTCTTCGGGGTTCTCTGAGACTTTCTGGTTTGTGATTCATTAAACTATTTTTTGACCCTGGATACCGAGTTTCAAGAGAAGATTCCAATATTTGTCTGAATATTTTTCTTGGCTATATATAGTTGTTGTTCTCCAGGTGATAATAACTTCATGTTAAAATTCTCAGAAAACCAAAGATTCGATATGATTTAAAAATTGACCATATCTTGAAAATAATGATATCTCAACATTGATGAAATGATTTCAAAACAGCATCTCTATTTCTAGTTCTCTAACTTAAACGAAGAGAACTCTCTTGATGAAGAGAAAAGGAAATAGTTCAGAGGGTCTTACAGATTCTATTATCAACCTTGGTACGTAGGAGATGCAGCTTGAATCATAAAAAAGTCGCACATTTAGAACCCAATAAAATGCCGTTTGGAAATTCAATAAATTCCAGAAATATCCGGAAAAAAACTGAAATTTTGTGATGAGGCTTTTATATTTAAGATTCAGAGAAAGAAATATTTCAAAATGAAAGTCACATCTTCAAAACCACTTTTTTCCGCGATTTATTAGTCGAAAAATTTTTTTTCAACGCTCACTTTAATTTAAATTCTTATTCCAACGACATCTCTTACTTAATATTGATTCGACGTTTCGAGCTAATAAAGCAATCATCAATGTGAATTGTAAGGCCAAAAATCTAATTCGATCCATTCCTCTTTGAAACGTCGAGAAAAAAGATTGGGAACTGGTGAACATTGAATTTGTAATACCCTTTACATGAAACTACATTAGTGTTTTAAGTATTGAATCCCATAATTCCATCAAATTGAGTGGCAAACTATCTTGAGTTAAAGAGGTTTTCTTCAATTCCACATTCAACAAAGTTATTTCAGAATTAAACAAATCTCTTCTTTTCAATCATTCACAGCAACATTCATGTTCAAGTCTTTGGATTAAACAAGGAAACAACAGTCTCGTTAAAAAAAATCTATTGAATTTTTAGCAGTAGGATGAATACACCTTTTTTTTCCTTTTTTGAAGAAGTCGGGGTTCGAAATTTTGTAAAGTCACAGAGCTCTAAGCAACACTTTTCATGATATCTAACTGAAATTTGAACTTCAAAGCCCGCCTATTACGTCCTCGCGAAGAGAGCCAATTCTAGATATTTTGTCTCGCATCAGAGATATCGAAAAAAGATAAGTCGTTCTAGATTGTATACTCTAGGCAATAGAGAATATTATCTGGAGAAAATAGTTTGATTTTGTTTTATATTCTTACCTTATGTTTTTTGGGTCGCTGATTCCCACCAAAAAATCTCACCGGCATTTTTTTTTGTCAAATATCGTATTTTTTTGAAAATATCTGATTTTTCACAGGGTGTCCAGATATTCAACCTACAACGCCTGAGATGTGATAGACCTTGCATTTTTATGAAACTTGAGATAGGGACATACAGCCTCAACCAGTGCCTATTTTACCAAAAGGCCCATAAGGCCTTGGCCTTGGGCCCCGTGGAAAGTGGGGCCCGGAGAAAGCTATCGAAAAAAAATTATATAAACTATTGCATTCTAAATTTGAACAGCCAGAGAAAACGATTACATAAAATTAGACTTAGATGTTAAAATAACCATATTATTGATTGATATTATAGACAAATTCAATTAGCTTCAAAAATATGCATTTGAGCACAGTGTTCAGTCTTTACCTAGGTATACCGACAATAACAGAAATTTCGCGATCTTTCTTGACGGTTCAATTTTTTTGTGCGTTTTTACCAACAGGACGAGGCCTATCTTTGAAGGTTGGAAAAGATATAGTTTTTTTGGTCAATTGATTGAATTTAAAAATTAGAATTGAAAAATGCAATGGATAATTACACTTGCTAGTACACTTGTCAACTTTTTTTTTGCAAGATATGAAAACAATAATAACAATTTGTTACACATTATACAGGGTGTACCCACTCAAGGGGTCAACACTTCCAGAGTATAAGTATATTGCTGAAGCATAGGAAATTAATTTCAGATATGACAAGCTGGAGCTGCGCCGATCGTTTCTAAAATACAATCATCCAAATCAATCAACAAAAATCGTTTATTGAAAGAAATAAAAAATTATGTTAACAAAGGAGGCTAAAACTAAGTGATAAATAAATATACAACAACACTAAGGTTTACAAAAGAAATGGACACAGGCGGAACAATCACTATTACAATAATCTAAAACCAACACAAGCAGAAAAATCATACAATCATTAGTTTGGGAAAACCTAGAAATAAAATGAAAAAAAAAGATAAAAAGTAGCGACGTAAAACCAATATAAAAAAATGGTTCTGATGAAATTCAGAAAGTGAATAAAATGGTCTATCCAAAAGTTTATTTTCTAGATTTTTCCTGAATTGCCTGACAGGGGTGGCGCGTTTAATGAACATGGGCAAATTATTAAAAATCTTAATTCCTTCGTGAATAAGCTTTTTGCTTCAAAGTACTTCTTGGAATAGACAAACGAATGTTAAATTGTTGCCTAGTGTGAGAATGATCAGAGCTTCGCATGTTTTTGTGATTTTTAAAAATCAAAGTAGCTGTTTTCAAAATATACAGGGTGTTCACGTATAAATGGACCCCCCCATTAACTCTTTAATTTGATGTTTGGGACAAAAATGTTTTAAATGAAAGTTTAATGGTTCAGAATAAATTTTGTGAAAACATTACCAAACAGGGTGTTTCAGAACTTCTGGGCGTGGTCCAACTTTCTTATTTCAAATGGCAACCCTATTTTTTTATTTGATTTTTGTATTCTTCTCAAAATTCTAAACATGTTTTATAAAAGATACCCTATACCCAAATTCGATCAATAAAAAGATATTAACGTCAGAAGCTCGTATATTTGAAATATGAAGAATATGAAGAAAAAGAATGTATGTAATTATTGAAATTCCATGAGCTGTTGAAAATGGCCTCCATTCATCTGAATAAAAATACGGTATCCTTTTTTTAATTTGTCCAAAGCTTTCACAACCACATGTTGATCTATAATTCCAATCTCATTTTGTATTAATTCTTTCAATAATTCCAAACATCAAATTAAAGAGTCCATTTATACGTGAACACCCTGTACAGCGAAGTTAAAGTCAGGATTCCATGCTTGATAAATAGGGGTCTACACAAATCTCTGAGGCTACCATAGGAAATGAAGCGAACTTCTTTTTTTTTGCAAAATAAAAGCAAGCTGTTGAGGTGTTGAAGTTTTTTAAAAAAAATACGAAATATTGTTCCTCGAGTTTTCAAAACGCTTTAACCAATTTTGATCAGATTTTTGGGGAGTATGATAGTTAACGTATTGGAACGTTTTGTTTTGTATTGTTTTTATACTTTAGCATTTAGCATTTGTATTTGCTTTGTCCATAAAATTTATTTATGTTTTTCTGTGGCTATAAAGCATATTTGATTTGATTTGATTTTGATTTGATTTGAACTTCTAGAACGGAGCTAACACTACAGTCCCGGAGTTGGAGAACATATGTGTTGTATTTCTATTAAAAAAAATGGTACGCCACCGATTATTCCGCAAAAATACTCGTTTCCAACAAAGAATGTGTCTTGAGTTTTTTGCCCAACGCACGGTTTTCGATTGCAAAAATTAAATTGAGAGCAGTCGGTTTTCATGTCGTAGCGAAAAAACTGAAGAGAACTTTTTTAATTGAAATTGAATGAATATTTTGAAAGAAATAGTATATTGTAGTCCTAGGCGGTAAAGTGACATTTTTCCAGGCTGAAAGGCACGGGCGACCTTTAGCGAGGCCTGACACTTCTTGAAGCCTGGAAAAATCACTTTATCGCCGTGGTCTACACATTATTTTTCTGCTGACAAAATAATATTCTACCTAACTGTGGATAATAGTATCTCCTACTACTTACTTCAAAAAACACAAAATAGCTGATCATTAAAACCATTGAAAATATCTCACATCATTTTTATGTCCCAGAAAATATTCAATCTCATTGGAGTTTAATTCATAATTAACCTTCATCAACCATATAGCTTTAAACATTGCTTTAAACCGTAATTTGACAATTCACCTGGTAGTCAAGGCGACAATCAAGGCCATCCATCCAATATTTTCAACTTGGCAACACTGCTTCAGTCAGCTTCTAGAGCCAAGCCAAAATCAAGATGGCAGAAGTCAAAACAAACGATGAAATTAGAGTGTGAACTTTAGTTCGTATCCTGCCAGTTCCGTCACAAATGCGGTCAAGAGAGGTCCTGACCCGAGAGCGACAAGAACTACCTGAGAAGACCCAAAGGTACTACCTGGTACCTGGTAAATATTTAGAGTAGAGGAGTTGGACTTTGGTCTAACCACCCGTACCCTGAATCCTGCGTTTTTACGAAGAAGAGAAAATTCGTTTGCCCCCTTTTTATGACGTTTCAGTTTTATTTCAGAGCTGGTGAAACCCTATTGCACTATAGCTTGTCTATAAGGGTTCTTGGAAAGGTAAAACCAAGAGCAAAGTTAACCTGCTTGGTTTTATTTCCAGGTGAGTTACTGATATAACAGTAAAACCTCTGTGGATCGAATCTCTTAGGTTTTGCTCCCTCATTAGGCTCTTTTGATTGTGAAAGCTTGGTGGGGTTCATTCATCTCCCTGAATAACACCTTCTGTCCCTTAAAAAGCGCGACACGCACATCCATCCATCCGGCCTCTTCAAGGCACTAGTCCTTAAGACATTGGATGCTAAAACACTATCGAAAGAGTTGAAAAAACTCTCGAAATCTCATGAACAGCTCCGTCCGAGCCATGAGAAGTTAGACGCCCTCTTCGTTCAAAGACGCGACGAGTACGAAGAGAAAAAAAAAAGGAATGATATGCTTATTAAAGCATATCAATCCGAGGCAGACGAGCTGCGATCTGAGATTGTCCGACTCAGGACTCAGCCACTGAAAAAGGCTCCCCCTGCTCCTCCTCCTTCTTCGAAGGTGAAGGAGTTTAGGGAGACTATCAGTTCACTGAAGATTGAGATTGAAAGTCTCAAATCTCAGCCAAAAAGGAAGGCTCCCTCTGATCCTCCTCCTTCTTCAAAGGTGGAGGTTCAGAGGGAGGCTGTCTCCCCCTCTTCTTCAAAGAAGGGGAAACAGAAGGCTGCCTCCTCACCTTCTTCAAATGTGGAGGAGAAGCCCACTTCAAAAAAGCGGACGGAACAAACTTCACCTTCTTCAAAGGAGGAGGTACAGGTGATCGCGAAGCGCCCGGACCCCTCTAAAGTAGGGGACGTCCAAACGTCGGCCTCGGGAAGAGAGAAAGACGCGTTTCCCCCTTTGCCGGCAAAGAAGACAAAAACGAAAGCATCGAGGTCAAAGAACCATGTCTCTGAGACCCATACAAGGGTCTCTGATGATATGGAGGTTGATCCCCATGCTGGAGTTAAAAGAAAAGCTGGGGGCAGTGAAGGCATGTCTCCGAACGGCTCGCCTAAGGGCAAGCAAGTCCGGAGAAATGTCGTCACGCCCGCTCAGCAGAGGAGGCACCGGTGCCCACGGTACATACCCTCGACGACGAACGTTCGGGACACGCCCGCTCGTACCCCCACCCGCTACCGCGACGGACTCTGCCGCAGCAGCTTCCAAGAGGGCTCCCGCTATCTTTCTAGAAGGAACCCGCTGGTGGAGTGAGCTGCGTGCAAAGCTCCAAGCAGCCAGCATATCGTATGTGAAGGCTTCCGTGGTGAGGGACGACGTAAGGATCATTCCAGCTTCACTGGATGATCACAAACACATCCAGATCGTTCTGGATGAGATGACAGCAGACTACCACAACTTCTCTCGACCAGAGGAGCGTTCGTTGCAGGTAGTCATTCGCGCACTACCTGCCAACGCTGACCTAGAGGCAGTCAGGTCAGAGCTTGCCACCCGCTTTGGCATCGATGCTGTTCCGCTTCGCATGACTAGCCGGAAAACCCGGCAAGTCATGCCCCTAGTGTTGGTGAAAATCGACGCTTGTCGAATCTTTGAGATCAAGGAGCTGCTCGCCGTCGATGTCAAGGTGGAACTTTAAAAGAATTCACTGGAACCACGGCAGTGTTTCCGATGCCAGTATGAGGTCACACCCAAAGCAGGTGTCACCATGCACATCGCTGCGTCAAGTGTACCGGTGCACACAGCAGCAGAGACTGCACGCTCGAAAGACTCGCTAGCGGTGAACGCATCGCGAGCTGCGTGGTTTGCGGGGGGAAAGGCCACCCCGCAAGCTGGCGTGGCTGCCCATCGTCCATTGGCAGAACGAACCCCAAAAAAGGGAAAGAGAAGACAAAAGCATACGCTTTTTGGTCAAAGAGAGCCCAAGCTGCGTTGGAGTCTCGCGTCGACGCAGAAGTCAAGAAAAGAATGCAAGCTTTTCAGGCTGCACAAAACCACTAGACAGCGGTCTAGAGTTCACCGCAGCGAGAGCGGGGTTAGGACAAACACTTCACAACCGTGTATTCACCTCTGGTAGTGGCTCCAGATTTTTACCCCTTTTTATTTATTTTTTCTTTCTTCTTTTTGTAACCACTGGTGCGGAGACACTCGGGTAGGACGAGTTTTGCCGCGGTCCTACCCTGTGACCAAGAGGCCTTCGGAAGGTGACCCGGTACCAAAGAGCTAAACTCAAGTGAGAGATTGGGACACTAAAGGGCTTATCCCTGACGTCCTAATGCGGAGGAGAGGTTTAGTGGGTAAAACCCCACACTACGGTGGGGCCGGGACCCCTGAACAAAAAAAATAAAAAAAAAAAAGTTCGTATCCTGTATGTATAGGATTCAATCAACTCAGAATATATAAGAAATATCTGAATAAAATGGTAATTCATTGAATATTAATTTGTAGGTATATGTTTCATAATACAATCACATGAATTCAGGAGATGATCTTATAATGCCCTCGCTACGCTCTTTTGAATGAGAAACCCTGAAGACGGTTTTTCCTAAATATTGCAGAAACCGTCCATACAAAAATTATGGAATTTAATACATCGCATAAACTTCTTATTCTGAATCAGGATTTGATCTCAAAATTTCAAAATCTTAATCAGGGCGTATCGTACGGGGAGGGTTAAGGGCAAAAACAATCCCATTTTTTTATGGTACCTTTCTTTCACATTCTAAGTTTAGAATATGGTACATGTAGGTCAAATTAAAATATTGAAATTTGGTACGTGCATAAACTTATGACGCCAAATTAAGTCCCGATCTCAAAAATTTAAAATTTTTGTCAGTGGCGTATCCTACTAAAGGGGTTAGGGGTAAAAACCCAATTTTTTGATAATGATTTATATTTGACATTTTCATTTTAAAATCAAAGTTTTGAAGGATTTCTACGCGAAAAATTTAATCTTTTTCGAAGACTGTGATTCTAAAATAAAAATGTCAAAAATCAATCATGATCAAAAAATTGGGTTGTTTTTACCCCTAACTCCTTCAGTATGATAACCCAATGAAATTTTTTCTAATATTTTGAGATCGGAATTTAATTTGGCGTCAAAAGGTTATGCACGTACCAAATTTCAATATTTGAATGTGAGCGGTCTCGAAAATATTGAGAAAGTCTTGTTTTCAGGGTGGCGATGCATCGAAGTAAAAAAAAAAGATTTTTCCGGAAACTACTGGCCCTATCGATAAGAATTGGGTATACGTTTTTCATATTCTAAAATTAGTATAAGAATGTGAAAAAAAGGTATTATAAAAAATGGGATTGTTTTTATCCTAAACCCCCCAGTATGGTACGCCCCTGATGAAATCTTGAGCTCAAATCCTGATTCAGCAATAAAATACTATACGTATATCAAATTTCATAATTTTTGTATGAACGGTTTCGAAAATATTGAGGAAAAACCGTCTCCACGCTGCCCTATTTGAAAGGGCATAGCTCCCTCAAGAAGCATTTTTCGACCAATTTTCATATGAACTTTTTTCCATGGAAATACAATAGGAATCATCCCTTGAAGTTTTCATCAATGTTCAGGAAACACCCTTTATAGTAGATAACCGATGTAGAGAAAAACTTACCCTTTTGACAACAACATCCAAAAATAAACATTTCATCACAGAAATAATGTTATTTTTCCTCTTCTGTAACAAACAAGGAAAATCCATACGGAAATGGACATTATAAAATTGTTTTTGGCTAGGAAAATGAATGACGTAAGTATTGGAATCTCGACAAGAACAAATTTTGAATTATCTTTCAACATTTCTCCCTACGTCCCCTACGTCCAATCTGAAAACATTTTTTTTTAAGGAGAGGCATAACAAAGATCCTCATCGAAATTCCTGGATGGCTTATAAGCAAAAATCGTGATGACTGTGGAGTGGATCCTTCACTATTTCTAAATGCGTGTTAATGTAGGGGTTTGCGAGACCATGGTCTTGGTCTCGGTCTTGTCTCAGGAGACCAAGACTGAGACCGAGACTTGCAAAACTGAATCGAGAACAAGACCAAGAATCACACATCGAGATCGAGACCTATACCGAGAGCAAGGTACCAAGACTCTCGGTCTCGGTCTCGAAAAATACATTTGGTTTGTTGACTTGTTGGGACAATGTTTTGTACTACAGATTATTTTTGAAAAATTTGATTTCACGACGAATGAAAGTATGAATACTCAAAATTTTAGAACTGTACTGGAAATATTGAATTATAACCTGACGCACTTGTTGAACATGCTGTCACAAAACCACCATAGAGCGCCACGCGTTTCTTGAAATTCCTGGAAGAGTGATAACAGTTAAAATTTGGAGTACCTACCAATTTTCAGTGTTATTAATCCAGAGGCTCTCTTTGTTGTGCTGTAGATAGGATGATTATTATGTTATGTTCGTTGTACCTCCATTATGAAAACTTTGATCTTTCCTGATCTAAGTATAACCACTATTCGGTATAGGGAATCAAAAAGTTCGTAGAAATGATAGGTATGACATTTTTGATTATTTTTTGTTTGAATTAACATCCCTTACAGAAACTTAATAGTATTTTGATCTTGAAAACGAAAAGTCAAGTCTCGCTCAACGAAAAATTGAAGTTGAAATACATGGCTTTGAACTGCCCAAAAAATGACCACTAAAGTCTGTAGAAGTTATTTTGCAGCAAACCTCTCAAAATACAACTATTTTTGGTTTTTTGAATGTGCTTCTATCGTGAAGCTCTACGATGCAAATATTATGACTTCACTGAACATTATATATCAATCATTTCATATCTTCAAGATGCTAAAAAAATATTCCACTATGAAATGTCATAATATTTTTATTCCATTTTTATTCTGAAAAATACTTGAGTTAAATATTACATCACTTAACAAAATTGATCTCGCTGGGTTGTGTCTATGAGCCACTACCTTGCGCAAAACCTATAGGTGCTTGGAGTTTTTATAACACCTTAAACTTCAACTGAGTATAATAATATCTGTTATTAAAATATTGTTTTATTTATACTCACTGTCACCACAGCAGACATTGGGAAATATAATTATTTTGCTTTGTGACACCAAATTTTGGACCCTATTTAAAATTTCGAGACCGAGACTTAACGAGACAAGACCAAGAGCGGGACCGAGACTATCCATGGTCTTGATCCCGGTCTCGGTTTCAAGACCAAGACCATGATTCCTTTTTCAAGACCAAGACCGAGACTACGTTAGTCAAGGTCTTGGCCTCGGTCTCGCGAACCCCTAGTCAATGGCATGTCGGTTATGGTATTTTGGAAAGTCCCTACGACCCTACTTGAATATGTCTACGTTGAAGTAAATCGAAACAATCACCTCTTTGAAGTTTTATCATCAACGATTTTGATGAAGAACAGACCTGCTTCTTCTTGAACATTCTACATAGTCAATTTAAGAATCATCACAATGACATCATACATACTGAGAAAAGCATTTTTTGTCAATTGTGTTAGCAAGATTTTGAATGAATTATCTATTCAATTATCAAAATACATTCTTCATTATGGTCAAGAAAAATATTATTTCTCCGTCACTGTTGAAGTATTCGTAATATACGTGCCAGAACGAACCAGAAAATAATGTTATGTAAAGTATGGATATCAAACCTGTACGTAATTTAATATCGGTATCGGTTTAGAAATAATGCGATGACGAATAATTCCGACAATTGCGACGCAACGATATCGTCGGAAAATAATATCATTTGTTTTTTGCGACTATAGATTCACGAATTCGCTTTTATTGCCAAAGGCCCCGCGAAATGCATTTGCATTATGTCGAAAATGAAACTAATATGGTTATTTGATTCGTAGAAAATTGCTTCTTTGATGACTTTTTGTACTACTGACATGGAAACATTGAAATGAATCATAATACAAAACTTTGGTAACTTCATATACCCATTCGCATTCAATGCGTCACTGTTTAAAGAGATATAATTTTTGTATTTTGAAAAAGTCATTCACAATTATTAGCCTCAAACATCAATACAGACATACCACGTAGTGAGGATCTCCAGCGATGACGTAGCTTTGTTAATCATACCTCAGAATAAAATACTAATGAGAAGCGACAAAACTTTTCCCGACAAAAAAATTGGCGTGAGGGTCAGTGGTCACTATCTGTCAGAGGGCCCGGACTATAACTAGACGTAACGTCATCCGAGACGTTGCACGCTGTCAAATTTCCATTTCAAGTCCAAATAAATGCGTTGTCAGTCTAGTACACTGAAGATGTAAAAGAATCACAACTATAGTATCAGTTTCCTAAACAGTCTCGTTTTGTTGAAAGTTTAGTCCTTTTTCTTGGGACCATAAAATCTTTTCTTTTTATAAAGTTTGCAAAACTTCTATCTGCCGTATCTTGAAAACTATTTCACCTATCAAGACTACATAACACTCATTGTCGAAAATGGTGTATACTTTAGAAGTGTATACCACACAGGTCCTTGGTAGTCAGAATAGACAAAAATTGAAAAAAGTTTTAGCAATGATCCGGAGGGCTTCCAAGGTCGAGAACTTGGATTTGTCACCACAACTTCATCACGTACGTAATATGAGAAAATCAGAACTATCTTATTTCAAGCAAGGTAATATGTCGTACCAATTATATGGATCAGTGTTATAACTACTAGCACCCAAAAAGTTGATAATTCAACCTAGATTAGGCATCTGTGGTGGTGTTCTTAATCATCACTCTCGCCAAAACTTGAGGGTGAACTACGGGGGTGCATAATGAGCCCTCTAGTTTTCTAGTGGCAGCGATGTAAAGGGTCCTTAACCGTGTACCTTGGGCTCTACTAACCCGTACCTCGAATTCAATATCAGTAATCCATTGATATGATACTTCGCAAGTGGGATAATGTTACTTTCACTGCGGTTTTTGACTAAATCTGATTTGTTTTACCTCCATAGTTCTAGCTTCGTCGCTTATAAAAAGCTTTGTAGTTGTGCCAGTGAAAGTGAATTCACTTGTTCTAGTTAGAGTTTACACTCTCCCATGAGAATTTCACAACGTCACCAGAGACGATGCCCGCTTCACATTGACAATTATGTGAAAAGGTGTTTCATCTTTTTCCATATTGTGTCCATGACCTGTTGTCCTGTTACTCTCCGTAGTTGGGTCCTGGTTTAAGTCTTCCATGTGGTTTTTTCTAGTTGATAATTTTTTTCCCGAAGATCCACCATTGATCCCGCACGTGAGCTCTGATCCCACTCTGACCCCTTTTCCAGCAGCAAATTGTGGTTTTCATCTCACTGCTTGGCACTGCTTACTGCTTTTACCAGGATAAGATTTTTGTCTGCTTCGGCTAGTGCCGCTTCATTCTTCAGACAAGCTGATACTATACCTCTGGATTGATTTGCCGCAAGTTTTTTCTGGATTGTGGGTGATGATGAAGAGTGACTTCTTCATAGGATTGCTCTTCCTCATGTTTAAAATTCCAATATGTATGTCATAATTCCTGCTTGAAGTTTGCTGATATCTTTGCCGAGGTTTTTCGAGGATCACCAAGTTTTTGAATGCTTCGCACACTATGAAATGTCATAGATACAAGATTTGTCTATCAAATGAAAAAACCTAAACTGCATTACAAAAAGTGCAGGCATCAGTACTTTCATAATTATCCTGATTTAAGGATAAATGCTCTTTTCGTTTTTAACTGTTTTCGTTCCAATATTTGCAACTGCCTCAGGCCACAATGGTATAAAGGAGAAGACTGAGACTGACTGACTCACTAGAATTGATCAACTGATTAAAGATTGAATGAGATTTGCGGCAACCTAAAATACACAAAAGAGTTACAAGTGAAAAATTGGAACGTAATAGGTTATAGATTTCTGCATCACACGTTCAAATCTCGGCTCTTACCACAATCGTCCTACCTGTAGACTTCAAACAGCCCATATGATTCTCTTCACTTGAAATCTTGTTTGGTACTTAAAATATGGTATTGAGGCAGTCATAGAAATTCTTGGTGAAACAACGTCTGTTGGTGGAATCGGTGTGATCTACAGTCTCTATTTCATGAGCCTTTAAAAGGACTTTATCAAAAAGTTCTCTTGATTGAAAAAAAAAATAAGGACAATACCTGATTGAAGAGAGAAGTTGTAGAAGTAGTACTGCAAGATTTCGATAACAAGATTCTAGTACAACGTAGCAGTAGGATTCCTGGTTTTGATCTTAGCCAAAATACCTTAACAGAAAAACATCGCTCACCCAAATTTGGACAACTTCCTTTAAGTCATCAAGAAAATTCGTCACTGTCTATAAAATGCCCCGTGAAGTCGCTTTTAGTGACTTGCTGAGGCAGTATATATTTGAATACCAACGGCATCTTGACTGTGAGCATTGTTGTCTATCACAACACAAAGAGAGTCGTTAGTTAATATAAATTTGGCATCCACCAGACTGGACTGTTTCAATTTTCCAGTTTATCGGAATGCTACAAATCGATTGTCGCAGACCAAAAAATTAGACAAGAAAGCGGGTCGATATGAATCATTCTTATAAAGTTCTTGATGACTTTATTCCAGATGATACAATCTCAAACATTGAAAACATTTCAACCAAATTGCTGTCCGAATGCGACAATAAATCACCATGACAAACTTGATAATACACATTTACACAACCGAACGACTTCAATTTTTATCAAAATCCCTTCATCATATAAATCTCATCATAACCGTGGAAAAAATCAAAAAGCGACTAATTTCGAGTGCGACATTCATTAGAACAAATTAATTTTAAACTCGCCCTTTGGATTAACACTGCGCAGAGGGAAAAAATAAAAATTATGATGTGCTCGACAAACGGGACGAAATTAAAAACGCGGCCGCTTGTTTTTGAAACACAGATTCACGTCAAAACTAATTATGATGGACGCCAACTGGGGGAGACACTTCATAAAGGGAAAAATGGGGATTTGGTTCACTTCACTCCACTCCACTTCACTCTGTGAGGATTATGAATGTTTCATGGTAGATGGTGTAACAATTAATTAGATATTCATCAAAGATGTTTTATGATTCATAGATTCAAGTATTCAATAATACATAGTATTCATGATTAATTATTGAGCTCAAGACTCACTCAACGCCTCTGTTGGTATATCTATTAACATACCTCAAAAGCTGGGACTTAGTAGGAATAATAGTCATAGAGAATTACCGTGGTGTATTAAGTTTCAAGAACAAAGAGAAAAGACTACAGGGCTTCAAGAACTCAAGGATTTCAATGTATCCTCAAAAAACTTGTCGATGTTTTATGAGACCAGTAGTCAGATGTATTAATTCTCCGTCCTTTATCCTGGCAGTTTTAGTAAACCAAATCTTGAATCAAATAAGTAGCACTTTCACGTACAATGTTAATTTGTTGACTATCAGAGACTTAGTAATCCCATATGATTTTGTCTTGATTTCTCTTGATGTCGTCTCATTATTTACAAAGATCCCTAAAGATCTTGTCATGGATATTGTGAGGAAACGTTGGAGACATATCCCAGTATATACTGATATTCCTTAGGATGTCCTATATGTGAATTGATTCGGTTTCTATTTGATAGCAGCTACTTTCAGTTCAACAATGTTTTTTAAAAACAACTGGATGGATCAGCGATGGGTAATCCAGCTACCCATTTGCTGGCAAATCTTGTCATGAACGATTTATTCACCAAAGTATTACAATCTCTTTTCTTTGCACTGCCATTTGTCGAATTGTATGTTGTCGATTCGTTGATTTCGTGCCCAAAAAATTCTGTTACTCAAGTACTTGCAGCGTTTAATTGTTTCCTCCACAAGATCCAGTAGAGTTGGAAAATGCTGGAAAGATTCCATTTTTTTGATGATGGTGCACCGGGATTTGGATGGTAATGTTCCGATCAACTGGTTTCGGAAATCACATCATCTGATAGGGTTTCAAATTATTATTCGTCTAACCCCTTCAATCACAATATTGTCACCATAAAAAAACTTTGTCACCAATCTTACTATTCAAGCAGTGCGGAATTTCACGAGAGCAATTATGGTATATTAGGGAAATACTCAAGAACAACAACTACCCTCGATTTTTTGTAAACCAAATTATAGGACAATTCAAAGCCACGTTGTCAAGGACCCTGGAAACTAGGGAACACAATCATCTACATGTTTGGAAATTTCCTTGTATAAAGGGATTATCAGGAAGCATCCGACGGCATATTTCTGTGATGAATTCATTGTGTAAACTTGAATTCTACAAGATGAAAACGGTGGGTTCAATTTTCACTAAGTTAAAGGACCCCATTCCAGAAGGGGATCGCTTATATTTGGTTTACAGGATACCTTGCCTTATTCCTTACAATCTTTATATTGGCCAATCTAGGTAATATTTGAAAAAGAGGCTATATCAACATCGGTATGATTGTCGTAAGATTACCAGACAAAAAACTACTCTCTGTGAACATCATTTCATGTCAGGTCATAATTTGAACTTTGATAATGTGGAGATTTTGAGATTGAGAAAACAACTATAACAAACGCAATCTCAGCGAAATGATACATATTTCAATGAATCCCGTAGTGAATAATAGAACTGATGTACAGGGGTTGAACACTCAATAAAGAAACCTTTATCAGTATAAAAAAAAACCAAAACATTCAAAACACTGATAGACCTTCAAATAGGGTATAGCGCTCATTCAGTGTTGTTTTGTCCACATATACTCTTTAATTTTTAATATTGTAATCCTTGTTCGTGCCAGTCAATAATTTCAAACAACTTTCTATTTTGTTTGTGATGTATATTTTGGCATCGTCTGACATGTGTGATTTTTTAGATTCAACTCATTCCTGATACCCCAAAGTGGCTAAGACATTGTTTATGTGATTCCAACGTTTATTGTACTGTATTTTTTCCATTGTGGCCTTGATAATTACTAAAATGGTGGTCGAAACATCGGCCGTTTGGTGAAATATCTGAATTACTGTCCTCAATCTCACTATTCATAATCTGATAATTGCCAAGGACACTAATTGAATTACATTTGAAGGAATACTATTATCAACAAACAATCCATGTCTGTTGTCTAGTACTGTAGCCATGATTTATTGGAGATACATATGAAAGTAAGTAATAAATATATCAAATATTATGCTAGTTAGATCAATCTGTTTCTATAACGGGAAAATTAGTTTCATACATAAATTATCACTGCCATCGTACACACAAATCTCCCCTATAGTCACAAAAATTCATTTTGGTCATAAAGTGTGTCCGGTATTCCGTATATCTGGACAGACGCTAATTCGATTGGGGAGACCGTTTAATTCCTGCCACAATTAACAATGCTTCAAATTGCCGCTCCAGGCAATAGATAACAAAACCCGATTCCCGACAATCCTCGCAGGATACATCCCGACTATTTTTTCCTTCCAACTACTGCAGTGATGCATTGAAATTGAGGATATACAGTTTCATTTTGGTGTGTGTATTTTATTTATCTAGTTCAATTATTTGTTGCCTCGAGCGTTAAATATAAAATAATATTGAGAATAGTCGATCTCCTGTGCCTTTTTGGTTCTTCACGTTTAATAAATTGTCATACCTACCTAAAAAACATATAAGTAAGTAGTAGGTTCAGAAAAGGTGGGAACCACTTGCAAGAGTAACGAATGAATGTTAGTAGACGATTCAAATCCTTGACCGCAAACGAATTCATTATCATTCACAATTAATTGAATAATAATCAATACCATCAAAATAAGTTTTCATCATTTTATAATTTTGGATGATTTTTGATTTTGGATGATTTTTGACACGGAAATTATGTGAAAAAAAAATCAATCTTGACACCCTGTATCTCCTGCAATATTAACTTTCGGAAGAGTCAAGTTGGTGTCTATCGCAATAATTTCCGGCAAGGAATCTGTTGTTACCTCATTTCCCATGCTTTTTGGGACACCCTGTATAATAAGCACTTTTTGGAATGTTTATTCCAGCATTTCCAATCGATAGTCATGTAGTATCATTTTATGGTTTTTCTTCACCATTTCTGCTGTGGTCAGCTCGTACCTTACGAACTCTACCACAAAAAACTTTGATTTGATTGCGATCTTTCAAATGAGAGTCTTATCACATTGACGACTATTTTTTTCATTTAAAATTCACTGGAAGCTTTTATTGTCCATTACTTAACTTAAGATAAGTTGATACTACTGTGGTAATTTTTTTGAACAGTTTTTTTTTCCAATCAAGTAACTTTGGAGAAATCAGAGAAGCTTTGACTGAGACAAAGAAACAAATGATCTTGTGGAGAGGATGGATTGTCAGCTGAAGTGTAGCTTCACCTGGCGAAGAAGGCACACGATCCTCTTGCAGGGACATTCAAGGTTCATAGGCTCCGGCTAATTTCCCTTTATGTTTAAGAACAGATCCTGTACAAGAGGATGTTGACACCAACCAGCCCTCTAATAATCATCCGAGGTAGCTCTTTTTATGCTTCGCAGTGTCCTATGTGATATCAAACTTGAAAATTGAATTATTTTGTTGTTCTATTCAAACTATTTCTCGTTGAAATATATCATGACCATGACAGTAATTGATAGACGAACACATACTGTAAATAACGACCATCACAAAAAACGAACCGTATAGATGACGAATCACAAACTAGAATTGGTTCTGTATAATAGCCGACTGAACGTCTGCCATCAGCTATTTCCTGACTGCACAGGCCTTATTGGTTTTTTTTTCGAAAGACATAATATCTTCCAAGCTTTAATATTTTGCCACTATTCTAAGAGCTCCAAAGAAGAAACAATACATCTCTGGAACGTCAATAATTTAAAATATCATAACAAGACCCCCTGATGCTGTATTCCACGCTTTAACTTAACGTGTACGTTTCGCCATGGCTGTTATCAAATGGAACATTTCCATTAGTGAACAATCATAACGTTTAAGTTATCTTAACCCTAATGATACAGCATAAGGGGGATTATGTTATACTTTAAGCTGGTTAACATGTACTAGAATCAAGATGCTAAGCAAGACATTTTTGAAGTATTTTTTTTATTCGTTCAGGCAGATTGATCAGCTTTCTGTTAGGTAACAAACAGCATTTCAATTTATATGTCTTAAAACAATAATTTGTTATGAAAGATAAGGTAACTTGTCTATAGAATCTCCGACACCAAATCCAAAATTGATTTATTTTAAAAAGCTTGGTTTTTGTTCTTCGAAAAACAGTAGAGTCGGGATTTGATATGCAAGAAAAGCCGAATATTTTGATTGAATCCTGATTCAAAGGAAAACATGATTTTGTTAAAATTTTGAACAACGCAAGTCTTGGCAAGTGAATACAGTCTCAGAACAATCATGAAAAATGTATCAATCCATGGAGATATGAAAAGGAGATATGACTAGGGGTTCACGAGACCATAGTCTTGGTCTCGCTCTTGTCTCGGTATCGATCTCGAAATCGAGACCACCGAGACTTGCAAAAATGAATCGAGATCAAGACCGAGACTTGCACATCGAGATCGAGACCAATACCGAGACCAAGGTACCGAGACTCTCGGTCTCGAAAAAAACATTTGGTTTGTTTACTTGTTGGAACAATGTTTTGTACAAAAAATTATTTTTGAAAAATTTGATTTCACGACGAATGAAAGTATGAATACTCAAAATTTTAAAACTGTACTGAAAATACTGAATAAAAACCTGACGCACTTCTTGAACATGCAGTCACAAAACAACCATAGAGCGCCACGCATTTCGTGAAACTTTAAAGGCTCATAGAATAACAGATAAAATTTGGAGTACCTACCTATATTCAGTGTTATAAATTCAAAAAGGTTCTCTCTGTTGTGCTCTTGATAGGATGATTATGATGTAATGTTCGTTGTACTTTCATCATGAAAACTTTGATCTTTCCTGATCAAAGTATACCCGCGATTCAGTATAAGAAATCACAAAGTTTATAATAGAAATGATAGTTATGACATTTTTGATAATTTTTTTGTTTGAATCAACATTCCTTACAGAGAAAATAATATTTTGGTCTTGAAAACGAAAAGTCAAGTCTCGCTCAACGAAAAATTGAAGTAGAAATACATGGCTTTGAATTGCCCAAAAAATGACCACTAAAGTCTGTAGAGGTTGTTTTGCAGCAAACCTCAGCTCTACAATGCAAATATTATGACTTCACTGAATATTTTATATTAATCATTATATCATCAGGATGCTAAAAATGCACTATGAAATTTCATAATATTCTCATTCCATTTTGATTCTGTGAAATACTTGAGTTAGCGAAATCAATAAGTATAACATCCCTTAACAAAATTGATCTCGCTCGATTTTCAACTTCAACTGAGTATAATAATTTCTGTTATTAAAATACTGTTTCATTTAAACTCACTTTTACCACAGCAGACATTGAAAAATATAATTATTATTGGAAGACATCTATGTAAAATTTCGAGACCGAGACTAAACGAGACAAGACCAAGACCGAGACCAAGACTATCCAAGGTCTTGATCTCGGTCATATCTAGGGGTTAGATATGACCGACGGAACTGTTTCATTGTGTATCATGAAACAGAAAGAAGATGCAAGAACGGTTCTATTATGCCTTATTTCATTTGCCAAAGATGTAACAGAGATTTATTTCAAAATGACTTCAAATCCACAGATTCAAAATTTCAAATGAAAGTACCTGCTTAGTAAACATTACTCGAGATATGATATTTGGTAGCTGCTTTTCAAAATACTAGGTCTATTGGAGGCTACGAAATAAATACTGATTTATAGTATGCATATTTCTAAGATGCCATTTTTAAAATAACATTACCCATAGTTTCCCGTATTTCAAGTGTAAATGCGAAAACACCCTTTGATGTGTTAATTCGATGAATGACTTGCTTTTAGTTGATGTTGTTTTCGGTCTGATCGAAACGAGGTGTATCACGAAAAAGGCCGGCTGTCGACTCGACGGGGTGTCCATTAATAAGGGTATCAAATTATGGAATGTTTCCCTTTGATAGACCTATGAATATTTTAGCACCGTATCATTAACAAAATCGCTACCTGTCTTCAATTACATATTTTTAAACGTTATACTATATCCGGAATGGTATTTTTTGAGTTTGATCAGTTTACAAAACATTATAGACTACTATTTAAAGTCAACCTGTTGTTTTCGCCCCAAGGCATTATATTATCGACTATCAAAAGATTTTTCAAAAAATATTCAGTCCATAATTACAGGGCGTTTGGGGCCCAAACATACCATTCAGATATTAATTAAGATCGGGCGGCTGAAAATCAAATTCGGTGTTTTTGTTGACGGACCCAATGAAGTTTTAATCAACGAGTGATTGATTTGGTCCGCCACTTTTTAACAACGTCAATTTTTTGCATCGTGAGTATAAATCTAAATTGAATGAGTCGAATATGAAGTCAGATCATTGTGATAATTAGATATTTTGTAACCAGCTACGCTTTAAATTAATTTATGAATATCTCTGGAAATAGTGATGTTGACATCATCGAAAAATAAAAAATTCCAATAACATTTCCAAAAATCCTTTTTCATAATCTTCCAAGGAATCTTCCGTATGATCCTGGCCATAACATAACATCTCCTTGAGGCTTACATAAATGTCAACTCCACTTCTTTGAAAAGTCTTTCATATGAGCATCCTCTACAATAATTTGAAAAAAAACTCATGTTTTAAAAACGCTCCGATCTATAGCTAGGTAAAAAGATTTCAAGATGACTTTCGAAATTTTTTTTTTTTCTAATTATTAATGTTCACATATTATAATAATATGTGTGTGTAATATCCAATATATTCAAGACTTTCTTATATCATCCAACCCAAACAAAGTATGTAAACCATGATTAAATATCATCGACTCAATTATAGTGTAGATACTGTATGTTTTCATGCCATGAAAAATATTTATCTGCAATAACTGATATAGTTGATGAGACCTAATTAATTTCATTATCTGAACAATCTATCTTGATATTATGAAAAATTGGTCAGTTGGTTGAAGCTAATGAGAAAGCCAAATGACTAGATTTGCTCACATTAATTTGGTAAAAGTTTGAACGCGTCCAACCAATATTTGGTTTTATGAAATATCATTGATTTCTTTCTTTATATCTCAGCAAGTCTATCTAGTGGACGTGACTGCTTTCTCAACCCTTCTCAGTAGTCCAACGCAGTCGAGTCCATACGCAACATCGATCGACAGTTCTAACCAAAAACGTGTTATTTAGTGATTTTATTCTGGTATATTGCTGTCCCGAACATCTTGTAACGTTTTCACTATAGAAATCACTGTTTAAAGCTCGGTTCTCACGAGGTTGATTTTCATGATCAACAAAAATCGCAAGTGGTTTGTGTTTTCGTGGTTGAAACGGCTTGAAAGCCTAGTTCTCACGAGGCAAGTATATCTGGACGTTTCTTTTGGCAGTATTATTCTTAATTCCTGAATAAAGATATTTTCTATTTCGAGCCACAAGTTTGACAATGTCATTTCCGTCCAATATAATTGATTCAACACAATTTTTGTTGATCAACAAAAGTCGTTCTACTAAAATCGCCTCTTGAGAACACAAATCGCTTGCGATTTTTGTTGACCAACAAAAATCGTTCAACTAAAATTGCCTCGTGAGAACCGTACTTATGCTACAAGGTAGAAAAAGTATCGTTCTCCATCCGTGATTTGGATCGCCTTTCCCACTTCTTGCCTTTATGCAAATGGTCCAGTCGTACAAAATTCCTCTAGAGAGCAGCGGTCAGTCCACTCTTCATGCTAAGATCTTCAGTGACTTATTGAGCCAATGAGAAGATGTTTAGTGATATGCCCTTCTCGGTGACCTGATCCGCCCCATTTCAGCTTCTTGATTGTCATGGTTCCCAGCATATCGAGCAAAACGATTGAAATGAACAACCACCTTCTGGTGGCTTTCTGATCTAGTAATCTTATATGGGCCCTCCCAAGAACTTTGCAGCTTTGAGCCGCCTCTGTGGGTTGTGCTGCCAAACCAAATAGTAGGCCTCGTTCATCTTGTTGCAGTTGCTGGCAATTAATGGTCCGGCTTATTCGGTTCATCATGCCATCCGACTGTGGGTTTGGCGCGGTAGTTCTCGTCTTTCTGATTTTCAAGACATGGCATACATTCTGGAATAATGCTGATTCGAAGTCTCTGCCTTGGCTCAAATGCATACACCATAGAACACCAAAACGGCAGATCCATCCTTTGATCAGGACATAACATCTGCTTTGTTAGCCGCTTCTTGGTTTGGCATAGCATACGCTTCGGCTCACTTGCTGACCAAGATGTATTCATTTTCTTTGTTTGACTCAGGAAACGGCTCCGTCTCTGACAATAGTTACAGGCTCAGCCTCGTCTATAACGATCCTCTTGAACGGGTTCCAATATTGTATTGCCGCATAGGAGATTTGGAGTTTATCTGAGGTTGATTACTTGCATCAAATAAGGCGTATTTTCTGTACCACTCCCGGACTCGGCCTGGCAATTGACCCAGTTAAATCATTCTCGCAGCTTTCTCAGCATCTTGGTGATTCTCAGATAACCTTGACGCTATCATGAACCCCTCTCATCAACTTCCACCAGTTTGCTTCGAGGAACCACTATCTGCCTTCAGAATATCCGCGACATTTTGCCAAGTTGGTCGTTGGCCTGCCTGTTTCCATCCGATGATAAGCTTCAGGTCTTGACGCTTGCTCTCGAAGTTCGTCAGACTACCAGGAGTCATCTACCACAGTTATCCTGCCAATGATCGCTTCATTTTCTTTGGCCCTGTGACGATGCTTACAGAATTCCGGTCTTCAGGACAGGATCAAAGTTCTTGAAGCTTTATCTGGCTCGATGTTCTGTGTTCTCCGATGCCTGAAGGTGTCCGTATTTCTCTCACTTCACTCAGAGACCTTTCCACAGTTGCTTTGACGATGTTGTTCGTTGCGGGATTCTGTTTCCTCATTCTTTGATCGTGCGCAGGAAGCTTGACGCACTGCTTCGAGTTTCAAGGCTCTGGTCAGTGCATCGACCAGTTGGCCAGATTTTCTGGCACAAAATAAATCTCATTTCTGATACCAATAATGAAGAAAAATATAAGGATTAGTAAGTACTGATGCCATTGATGTTTAAAAAATCACCCTATGACCTCTATTAATTAGTAATCAGCGATTAAAGAGCGCCAATCAACATTCACTACGTCACAGAATACATTATCTCTCTCCATCTGGCGTACTGACTGTAATAGAAAGAAAAAGAGAGAGAAAGAGGGCAATTGCTCCACTCCGTTTTCCATCATACAGTGAAATTTGCGTTCCCTTTTTTATTTATTAAGTATATTTTTGGGTATTTCGGAATTTTTTTTTCGCTGATGACTTTAAAATATTGTCTAGAATACGTATATAAAATTTCAAGTCATTTGAAAATGTATGCAAATTGTCCATCATGACGTTTTTCACCATAGAAATCATTGTTTGGTTTTAACTATTTACATAATTCATTTACAGTCACAGTCACACAACACCAATGATTTATCCTCACACTTATTTATGTTTTGTAACTGTTAATATACAAGAAATATATTTCACGACTGACTGTTTTTGAGCCGGCGGAGTCAGTACTCTGTTCAAATAACGATAGATGATGCGAAAGTCCCGGAAACAGTGGCTTCAATTTCCGCGAGTCAGGGACAAATACCAGCGAGTTTGGGTCTGAGGAAACATGACCCGGCAGCACAATGATATATTTCCTCACAATCTAAGGGTAGGGTGACTAGCGTTAATTTCTGCCAATCAGATGTTTGATGTTTTTTGTTAGCACTTCACTCAGTTAATTTTGAGTTTATTATCTCTTAAGTATATTTATCCAATAAATATGTCACGTGATGTGTTATCTGATTTAGATTTTCTATCACCAGACATTTTGATTCCTGTACTGATCGAAGTAATTGCTCTCAAATCACATTTTTGCTCTCAATGACAAAAAAAGTGTAGCGTTTCTACCCGTTCGTTAGGTGTGAATTAAAACACTCGAATACACGACAAAGAGTCAATCAATCTATTATATAGCTTTTTAACACTGACACAATTGCTCGAAACTACTGTCCCTCTCAGTGGCGGGCGCGTTCCTTATGTACTTGCACAGACCGCCTTCTAGAATATTTGCCAAGTTTTCTAAGATCATCACACTGTTTTCCTCTCTAACTCATTTTGTCCCGAAATGATTCCTAAGATGGTGGATGTCGATATCGGCAGAAGGCTTCCTTCTTACAACGGAATCTCTTGTAGAAGTAACAATCTACGCCTTTCTCCAGCGAACAACGTCGAGAACTATAACAACACACCAGAAATTGTACGCCCGTCAACCTGAAGACCACTTCTAACATGCTACGAATGATTCTATATTCCAAGCCATCTAATCTGCATGCCAACTTGGGAATCGCAAGGCTTCTCGGGTCCTCGGCAAGCAACTCCTCCTTTAGAGAATACAGAGCGTCCCAAACTTCCTTATAAGTTGACTTCTGATGTGACGCTTCTCTGGTAACCAAGTAGAAGATCTTCCTACCAGTCTTTTCGTTAATTACCTCAAGTGCTTACCCAACTCTGGGATTAGACCGACGTGGCTCTTCGATTTTTCCGATTTTTTTGCGGAAAACCTTGGCTATTAGCTGGACATCTGGAAATCCTTAGCCACACAATGTGCCAAAGCATACTCAACTGGAGCAGTGAACAGGTCTTGCTGCACTTCACAGGTCACGCCGAACCGACTCTCTCGGCCACTAGAATAATGGGCCATGAATTCATCAAATGCCAAATTCCGCTCTGGTTGAATTTGCCGCAGCTCAGCGTATACGTGATTTCTATAACAAGGAGACAGTCGGTTGAAGTGAATGACTCGAGTTTTTCCCCACGGTGGCTTTTGTATTCTGTAAAGGACATCATTGATGACTTCCAAATCTAGGTATGGTCCTTCCCAAGATGTTTGAAGTTTTGGAGACAAACCGTTCCGTCTTTTGTGAACACCATGGACTGCTGGAGTGCTCTATGATTTTTTCCTTGCCCTTACTTCCAATCATTTTCTTAGCCTTCTCTCTTTTGGCAAGCGGTAGCCTTCTAGCTGTCTGCCGAATGGGACGATCATTTTCCGTATTGATTTCATGCTGGACTATGTTGGTCCTTCCTTTCTTCCCAGTATCATAAACATCTCGGTATTTATGGACCAAATGCCTTAGCCTCCTCCTTTGGTCTGGCCTTAGACCGGAGCCTGACGTCGATACCAGCTCTTCTAATTCTTTTGGAATGGCTTCCCGGCCCGGCTGGTTTCCACAGCAGCAACTGGTCGCAGTATTGCTGAAACTGCACAGCAATGTCCCAACTCCGTGCCCCTCTTCAATAACACAGCATGATGATT
Organism: Orchestes rusci; assembly: GCA_958502075.1. Taxonomy (NCBI): domain Eukaryota; kingdom Metazoa; phylum Arthropoda; class Insecta; order Coleoptera; family Curculionidae; genus Orchestes; species Orchestes rusci. The sequence continues at coordinate 23,801,702 of OY293309.1, forward strand.
GACATCCATTATCCTAACAGAAATACTTCTGCTAGTACGTACAAGAGCCTTCTCGACTGCTATACCTCGACCAACAGCCTCGTCATGCATTACCGGTTCGAACATGACTCTCTTAATCCATATCTTAGCTATCAGTGCAGCCGTTCAAAACAATCTCACTTCGTTCTGGTATCCACGTTTTTTCTAGAGGTAGGACCCGAACACTGCAATTATTCTCACGATGCAAACAACCTCTTCATCACCTATTTTCAGGACCCCCTGCTATAAGCTTTACTCGAAGCCCTGGTCCATTATGTCTGTCCCGATGATCACATTCTTAATCTCAGCTACTATCACAGGATGGTCTTAGGTGGCTTTTCCGATGGTGCACGTAACAGTCGTTCCACCATGCACATTTGCTCGATCTCTCGTTGTTATTCGTAGACGCCATCTTGATTGCCGAACCTCAGATGCAGATTTTAGTATGTCGGGCCTCATAACTGTCTTCGTCACACCCTTATCCAGCAGCACAGTGCGTATGGCTACATCCACATACGCGTCAACGAAAACACTGTTGGCATGGTGTTGCAAGGAGGAGACCTGGGCGGTATTTACTGGGGCCTGCTGAATACAGGCCAATGATCACCCCTTCACATCGACATTCTTCAGTCTTCCGAATCGGCGGAAGTAGAACTGACGTTTTCTGGACAACGTCTTTTCATGTGGCCCAACTTGCCACATTTTAAGCACTCCAACTCTCGGTCCTGGCGACTTCGTTCTTCAGCCACTTCCCTGACGATCCGCTTGACTGATTCCTCGAAGTCATTTTCTCCTGGAATCACGTGGCGGACACGAGCCTGCCCTTTTTGTGTTCTTGGCAGCTTGAAATTCAATGGCGAGAGTAAGTGCGTCTATAAGCTTAGATGGATCTGCTGAAAGTTATGCCTGCCTTATCCAACCATCGCGGACTCCATCGAGGCATGCTCGAACTACCAACCGTTCCATGATTCTTTCCTGGAAATCTGGATATGCCAGCTGAACCAGACGTCCGATATCTGCTTGAAATTCATGCAAGGACTCTCCTGATTTCTGGTACCGATTTTTTAACTGAGTGTGGTAGACATGTTCCAAGTGTGACTGGCCATAACGCATCTTCAAGTGTCTCACCAAGTGGTCGTGAACTTCTAGTTCTTCCGGGGACATTCTTTGCAGGATGGCAGCAGAATCCCCTCTCAAGGCGATCGTGGGTCCAGTCGATGTTCTGATTATCTGGATTTGGTTCTGAACTCCATGTATCCTGCCTTCCGTCAAAAGAATTCGCTTTTCCAGTGAAGATTTTTCCAAAATTTCTTCTTGTAATTCCCTTCTTAGGTTGACATTTTCTTTTTTTTCAACCTGGCAGAATTCTCTTTCAGCTTCTCTTCCATTCTGGCACAATTCTCTTCTAACTTTTCTCCAAGCTCGCTTTTTAGACCTTGCAGCATTTGACCGACAGCACTTGCACCAACAAAGACAAAGTTATTCGCTTCATTGTCACTCCTCCAAGTTCATTTTCCCCCCCGTCGTATCGCAATCCCTTTTCTCCAGCTCTAGTTTCAATTCACTAACCATTGTCCACTAATTTTGTCATTTTCACACGATATACAGTTGACTGACGTCCGATTCACACCCCACACCTGACACCAATGTAGCGTTTCTACCCGTTCGTTAGCTGTGAATTTAAACACACGAATATACGACATACAGTCAACTAATCTAATATACACTTTTTTACACAATTGCTCGAGACTACTGTATATTCTTTCTAGCAATTTTTGTCGGTTTTCTAAAAGTCACCCGACATTCAGACTGACTGTTCGTACCAGTGGCGGGCGCGTTCCTCATGTTCTCGCCAGACCGCCTTCCAGAATCTTCGCCAAGTTTTCTGATATCGTCACAATAAGTTAATTTCACTCACTTTCCGTCATCTCAATCTTAGAACAATAATTTATATTTATCAAGATCAATTTTTAGTGTTTTCTGACCAAAATGGTTGAGCAAGATTCTGTTTTTGCTCAAGTGCGCGCAGTCTACTCCTCCATCCCTATCTAGGCATTCAATGTAGAAGCTGTTAAAGTATATTTTTTCTTTTCGGAAATGATTACTCCCTCTCAGCATTGTTTTCTAATAATTTTTGTCAAGTGTACGTTTACCATGGTCGAATTGATATCACTTAGTTTGACATCAAAGACTTCGGGAGATCTATCAAGATGGACGTTGATTTGTTGATAACATCTGAAAGAATCTGTTTTTTCAAATTTTGCCGTTTCACTTATTGAGGTTGATTTGATTGTGGTGTACATACAGGACATTATCATTTGTGCAGAGATCCTAATACTGCAATGAAAATGGTAATGCTACACTATAATCACATCACATCATATCATGCAATTAACATTTTTCGTGTAACATTCTATGGAGCTCATGCCCAAAAATTGCGTATGTGAACCTACACTTTTTCTAGTGTCTTCTTATCCATTCAATAATAAAATGAGCGTTTGTACTATCTCCGCTATTTGAAACCTCCTATTTACCAACTGTAACCCGCATAATCACACAATTTTTCATCAACTGATGATCCCAACAGGTTTGTATATAAGCCGGAATAATATCCAAAAAACGAGACTCAAATCATGACAAGAACAAATTATCCGAAATATTACACCGCTTTGAAAAAAAGTGTGAGCATAAAAAAATAATTTGGGTAATTTCAAATACGATTAAGGTTAATTGAGATGTTGTTTGTATGTGTTCAATTATAGAATGAGTTTGGAAGTTGAAGTAGCCGCTCTGATTATGACGGGCTTCGAATAATAACTGCCGCGTGTCTAGAATATGACCAATGATGTTGAAAATTATACCGACTTGATGTGTACTATTACATTGGAAGAAATATTTGCAGAATATTGTGAAGGCTTGTAATCTTAAGCAAAACCACCCTTCTTAACGACCCTAACTCAATTCCATAAATCAATTTGCTCTTTTGTGGTAACCTGTGATTTTCGGTAAAAATGCAAAAATCGCCCTCGCAATTGAGCCATTATGGCCAGCGCCAAGATCACTTTTCGCTGATAAAACACTGAATCGGAAAAGTTGTACGGTGTTGTCCCACACGACACGCTTCCTGTTCTCAAAATGTTTGTGTTACCGAAAGAAATGAATTTAAATTGCTTGTATAATTACCAGGTAACAACATGCAAATTTCAAGCTAGTCCTGACCTGCAAGAATTTTGATGACAAATTTTAAAAAAGGGTTTTGCTTTATTAATGGGTTGGGAAGTTGGGAAGAATCCTACAGCGAGCCGTTCTGCACCTTCAAGAGAAGTCTTCAAAAGCAGAGGATGCTCTCCATTATGGGTTTGAGCATCAGTAAATGTTTTCAAACATCAAGGCGGATGCTGATCAACTTACTCTTGATCTTTAAAAAATAAGCTGGTATGTTAGTTCTCTCCAAATCGAACGCTCGCATAAGAAAACTGTGAGACCAAAGCTATTTCCAAGAAAACCTTTCCAAATGTCACATATCAGATAAAAATGGTCCCTGGAAATACAGCACTTCCCACGTCAATGCGTGATAATTATGACGATGTAATGATCGACACCTCTAAGACTTGCTCTGGTTTTTTTCTGGTACTTTGAGCAGTGGTCCTCCTTTTACCAGTAGGTACTTCCTCTAGCGAAAAGTCGTTTCAATATCGTGCAGTAGGTAACGTTTGCCGATGTCCCAGTTTCGACATTATTTTCCTCTTGACCCTGGCAAGTGTGAAAACTAAAATTAATTTTTTCCGTGCAGCCTTATCTTCTCTACTCTCTGCGTACACTGGTTTAATGCATTTGATTATAAGACCTGTTTTCCTCTGCTTCCTGATCCTGTGATGTTGCACTGCTGGTTGCGTAGCAGATGATGGCCTTCCAGAAAAATGATGATACCTTAGATAGCGTAAAAAAACTTTCGAAATTCACGAGCTGTTGATTGGCGCCAATAAAGATATGATGACCAATCATCACAGTGAGGAAGAACCTAATTATGAGGAATGAGCTTACAACATCTACATACGCAGAAACCAACACCTGGTCATAGACATAATCACTGAACCGAGCTTATAATTTTAATCAAATTCGTGGAGGGGGAGGGTCCAACTCAACTCAAGATTGATTAAAACTTATGTCGTTGGTTACTAGATGTAGACCTACCATTATCTTGGTAGCTTAGAAAAATGAAGCTGCTAGAGCTAGATGATCAAAAAAGAAAATCGGATATAATCGGCAATTATCAGCTGAGAACGTTTATAAGGAGTCTGGATTCTGACTCGAGATCGATCAAAAACAATATTTTGGACAGACCACATCTCTTAATACTGGGGATCAGTATAGTAGATACTGCAGGATTGTCCACATGGACTGATTTCAAGAGTTCATTCACAGTTCTGAGATTCAGTGATCAATTGATCTTCTACAATACCATCGGAGAAAGAGAAAGCTTCATAGTCCGATAAGACTATATTATCTGACGGCTTGAGCAAAAATTCATATCAATACCTAACTTCAGACAATTTGGGGGTTGCGCTGTTGAAATTGCAACAAAAGCGGGAGGTCTATTCCCGAAACTTAAGATAGGATTTTAATAAAATATCAACGATCATGTGATGCAGTAGGGTTTCTAATTAGACCTCAAATCCAAACCTCAATCACCAAGGGTTTTGAAGATTGAGTCTTATGACCAAATCATTGTATCACCCCATGTCTAGAAATTGTTGTTTATATATGTACAACATAAAACCTCTTAGACCTCGTATATAATTCCAATGTGGCACTCAATTACCGGTTTTTGGTGCATGCTTGGGTCGGGCGTTGGGGCGTGCATAAAATTCTATTTTTGAGCCGAGGTGAATTCTAAATTAATCTTAATTCAATCTCGCTGCCTTTATAAGCAGAATTATAGCTTGTTAATTATAACCCACAATAAATTTATTATTTTCGCAACGGCGGCTGAAGCGTCGCATTTAGTTGGCTGTTGCAGAAGACATTCGATCGGGAAGTTGAAAAGAAAATTAATTGTGACAAAATTTTTGATTGGTTATTAAATAGTGATCGGAAATTAAAACTCAATAGCGATAATGAAAAGGTGACTTTGGTCATTTCAGTGAGTATTTTGTGTTTGCCCTTACTCTGCAGGTGTTCAGGATGGCCGCTCTTTTGATGTGTATGTCCAGGAGAGTTAACAATTTCCTCCACACCGCCTTAGTGGCGCACAGACAAACCAGCCTCAGTCTCATGTCCGTCATTGGCTCTATTGTCTTCGTTCACCATATTGCGAGACCATAATATGTAACTGTAGGTCTCATTACCGCGGCGTATAGTACCAGTATCATTTTTGGCCTTGGACCCTTTTTCATCAGGCATCTGCCTCTCATCAGACACATTACTGCCTTGTTGAGAATCCTTGTCTGTGTGTTACAAGTTACAAGTTTGTTTGGAATCCAGCGTCAGTCTTAGATATTTGATCTCTGAGACTGTGTTGATCCTTTCCTCGAAGATAACTTGGTTGTGAAGTTTCATGTTTCTCCGTCTTGTGAACCTGAATTTCAAAAATGTATCCTTGTTTGTCATCAGTAGGTTGTATAAACATCGGAGGCATTGAGGCTTTTGACAGATCGCGGCTGATGGCATCTCTTTTTTGGACAGCACCGAGACCAGTTTGTAAAAATCTAGGATTTATGCTTCAAACTTCTGCATAAAGAAAGAAAGTTCACATAGCAATAGCCTGTAATCAATTGTTGTAAGAATTTTTGTCATCGTCGGCTTCGATCGGGTGTGATTGAATAAAATGAGATTTGACTTCTTACACATCCAGTTATTTACAAAGGATTCTCATAAGTGCTTCTTATAAGTGTAAATCATGTCATAGAAAAAAGAACTCAGGCAACTTTTAATAAAAAAAAAACTTAATCCTCTCTTTTACAGTTCCATCTCGAAAACAATAATTATTGGTTTTATCGAAAATTATTTGCCTATTAATCTCCAGATAATGTAGATACTGATGACTACTCTTGAATCGAAACCAAATAATTACCCACAAACCACACCCAGAAAACCCCAAAATTCCCCAACACCAAACAACCATTAAATTCCCATCAGAACCAATGCACACCAATACCAAGAGATTTCTAATAAAAGCGCACCAAGCGCAACTATTAATTACGGCCGAAGTGCCCGCGGCCCTCCAGTCACTCTTAAATTAAGACTTTTTTAATAAAACGCATCTAGATGGTGTTTATGAGCTGACACATTATTTCAAGCTCCGTAAAATAATAAATAACATCAGAGGGCGCTGCGCTTGCAGAAGACATCTTAATAGTGCCGCATATGACAGGTAAATTGCGCCCAGTACCATGGCCTCATAAACCATCAAAGCGAAATTAGCGCTTTGGCTCTGACCATTTTCGACTTTTAATTAAGATCTCAACTGAATTTGACGTAAATTTGAGTACAGATATGGACTTTGAGTATATGGAGTGCCTCCTATAGACCGTGTTGGAGTCTCAAGCTTGTTCTATTGATATGGATGATGTGGAAGTCGTGTGAAGGTGGGTGGTGGGTCTCGTTGTGAATGCCGCAAGGGCAGCAGCGTATCAACAATAAATTACTGTTCAGTTTTTTATTAAACATAAAAAAAAAGAGATGAATTGAAAAAAAACATTGAACAATGTGCACAGGACTCTACATTTCACAAATAAATTTCTAAGAGATAAAATAAAGATGAAGCGCATTATTTGAGATTTTTCTGGCCATCTCTCACCATTTGGATTCTTTGGTTTGAGCGGAATCTGAGCGGTCAAACGATGTATTCAGCAGTCTCGTCATCGTTGCACTTCCCACAAGTTGGATTTGTGAGAACTTTCAGGTGTTAATTTCACTTGGAGTGTCCCATGTGGCAGACTTATGTTTCCGGAGATTCCACCGGAACTCTATTTTTTTTAGAACCGCTTCCAGGCGCACTTTTATCTTGAGATTTTCCACCTTAATGAAGACGACAATGACAGAAAAGGTTTCAGATCACCAGATGTGCCGCAAGCGATTGGTTTTCCTACTTCTTTGTCGATTAAGCATATTTTCTTGATTTGTCTCAAACCGTTGATGACATTCATAGTATGAGTTTTGCTCACTTTCATAAGATTATTGAGTTTTGAGTTGCCTGCAGTACAGACATCTGAGTCCTCACATCCAGGGTACTAATTCGTGTACCTACCTATTTGTATAATATGTTGATCAAACAACTTTATTTTTAGCGAACCAATCAAGTGTCAAAAAAATCGTTGAGAATAAATTATGTGCTTGTCATAGAGAGTAGTGAAATATGTAGAAACTTTCACTCCGATAAAAAAACAGATATTAGTAAAAGAGGAAAAACTTGTAAAAATTGTTTCATGTTAATGAGAATCATAATGTCATTTCCCGTAGATTTTCCTTTTTTACCGTTATGGCCAAATTCCAAGCAATCCGGATCCAAATCAGCCCCCTCTTATGTTCCGGTATATACGAACGTAGACCAAGGGTACCAAAACCTCAGTCTAATGCTCCAAACGAAGTTGTCGTGGGACAATCTTCTGGAATATTCAGATATATCTAGTTGTCTCCACATCATGCTTCCTTTTTGTCGTTTTTAATGACCATGAATACATTTTTTATTATTTGGAATCACATTTATTCCAGCCCTGATATTTTCCAAATGAATGTTTTCCCTGTATCGATATTTATGGCAACGCTTGGATGCAAATAGCGGATTATTGTTTATCGTTGTTATTAAGAGTTAATTTCTCAACCGGCCATAAACCGGCCCCGCCAATATGCTTTATTTAGCCTTTTTTGATCTTCTCATCGCCGTTTTCATGAGAGAAAATTGAGCTGTTTGGAAGAGCGGTACAATTTCAGTTACTAATCGAATATAATAATGTTTTGACGATATCTTCCCAAAATTAGTTTTTGATTTGTGAACAGACTGCGTTTCAGGGGAAATTCAATTTCAGCTTTTATGATTTTCTCTTGTAGTGTAACAAGATTGCGTTACTTTGTTTGCATTTTTTTTCATGGTGTCTATGAGGATTGTATATTCTATCATTGTAACTACTTGACAAAGGCCAAGATCAACGAAAAACGTATATGTGAACAACTCGGTCATCTCGTGGGGACAGGCCACACAAGTTGATTTACCCACCATCGCCACCTCTATACTAAGGGCAAATCAGTCCAATTAATATAAATCTGGATAATATCAAGATTGTGTTGTTTCCCCCAATCATGTAAGTCTGCCTCAGAACCGCCTGCAGACTAGTGCAGACAAAATTTGAAATTGACCATCAAGCTGAAAGATTCACTGGTACTTTCCTAGCTCTCCAAAATTCTTTTTCTCAGGTTATTCAAACCCAGTTCATCTTCCTATTTCTCTAATCACTTCAAATCAATACTTCGCTTATATTAGTAGACAGTTTTGACATTTCCACAAATGTTGTGTGTTTTTTTTAATTATCTTCATCATAACATTCTAATTTGTATTGACTCACCTACCTGTCTGTAGGTAAGTCAATCTCAGCGCGGCTATTTATTGTATTTTCCAGTGAATTTCCGATTCGCAACTTGAAATTCACTCTTCTTATTAGTTCAAGAAGTCTACAAAAATAAAAATATTATCTGTCCCATGTGATTCCATCTTGAGTCAACAACCCTGAACATGAGATAAAGACCAGTATTTTTCATCTTGATCTCTTTCTTAGACCAAAGTTTCAACTTCACCAAGGAACTTCAGAGTTCTAGTGTTTTTGCAACCAAAAAATGGGGTACTCAAGTGGATAAAAATTTTCATGCCTAATCCACCATATACAATGCGTTCAGTCATCGATAACGCAAAATTGCCATTTGAAGTAAAAACTTCTTCAGGTGCGCTGGGCACTCCATTTTGTAGGTATTGAATAATCTTAGTCGTCATGCTCGGTTATGTAACGCTCCTTAGGGCAAAGTTGGCTTGAGTCGAGTGAGCCGTCCAAGTCATGACCGCATTTAGAACATTTTTGAAAAAGCAGAACACAAGTGTGAGTTTACGTGTTAGTTTGCAGTGTTTATATCAACATATTTTATTTCACAAATAACACTGTGTCTTCAAAGTCTGGAGCATTTTGGAAGACACGAGAAAATATTGTTCATTATAAATCACAATACCCAAAAAACATGTATCAGAAAATGCAACCATCAACAAGAACAATCTCAATTTAACATGACATGACATACGACAATCATTGGTGAAAGGATCAAAGCTTTAATCCCCGACAATCGACATCATTGGGTGTGTTTCCTATCCTCCACTAGTGTACACGAATGTACACTTTCTACACAGCGGCGTTTGTTACGCGGTTAGTGCAACCAGTGTGTTTGTTATGTCAATGTTGGATGCAACGGCAGCTGGTTCATAAGGTCAATTGGTCAATGACCTTCCAGAATAATACTGGAAATGACTTGTTTAATAATCTTTTATCAAAACTCCATTATAGGTATCTCTATCAATAATAATCAAAAATAAACATCTTAGATCTTTTAGATCAACCTTTGAATTGCATCTTGCGTCACATAGGTACTTTGATCCTGCATGCCGTTACTGGCAACCAGCAATACCGGCGCCCGGACACAGCCGCTTGTGCCCATATACGATATATTCTGTCTCTGTATACAGCAACAAAACAGGAGCGTTAATTAATGACAACACTGGTGTAGCATTATCTTTAGATGTTTCCACGCAGGACTACAGGCTGAATCAGCTGTTCTAAACGGGGTGCAATTAAGTACCAGCTTGATTGTTTATTCGGGACTTTTATCTAGTTTTTATGTTGTTGAAAGTCTGTATGACTGACTTTTATGGTGTGTTAAAATTCAAACAACTTTCTATAATCCGGAATCGATTTTATGGGGATTGCTATCATGAAGTGAACCTATTCAAGACTAAATTTTTTTTCTCAAGAGATTCTATTTTTCAAAGTGTGTTGTTTTCTTAGTTTTAGACTAAATTGTTCTTCGTTCGTTTTGTGTCACCACTAAGAGAAATCAATAACTCTTCAAGACTACCTATAACAACACAAGCTGTGAATCTGTCCAGTAAGATACTTTTCACAAGAAATTGAGTTTCCACCTTCTCAGATCAGTGGAGAAATCACGTTTCAACAGCGGAATTCTGAGCTCAAGTTTCCAACTTTAGGATAGCGGAGATGTAAATTTGTTTACAATCAATGCACCTTTCACACCAAAGAAGTAGCATGCGACATGAGACTTGATGCAAACCCATCACATCAAAACCTATGCAGTCATGCATACCATAGTTGTTTAGAAGTCTGTTCTAATCCGACCAAAAACCGTACCTGAAACGATCATCGTCCCGCGCACTAAAGAGATTTGGTTCCAACCGAGTATGAATGATTCCTTGCACCGTCCAGTTAAGCCTTCCAACCTAACCTGTTGAAATCGCTAGGGATGCACTCTAGCCTGAACCACCATCAAGTATTCGTGTAGTACATTAAATCGATGCTTTTGCTAAGAATTTCGGGAAATACGCAAATAAATTTTTTTAACGTGTGGACAGGGTTCTCAATAGCTCAACTCTGAGTTTTCGAGAGTGAGCTTTCCCCGCCTGCTTGAAAATAAGGGTGCTGTGTGTTTTCTTCGTTTCCCACATTGAAATATTATAAAACCAAAGTAGTTCAGAATTACACTCTCAACCACTTTTATTTGAAGCATTTTTTTGCTAAAATCAATAGTAAAAAATCTACAGGGAGATTCCTTGAAATGGCATGTGAGAAAAATTTGGATGAAAGTTCTGCAAAAATTATATTCTCAGCAACATTTGTTTTTTTTTCCTGCTTCTTTTATCATGCAAAAATAAACAGGGTGATTCGCTACAACATGAAACAAAACGGGCGTTGCAGTTACTATTGATTATTCGGGTTTTGTGAACATCTGCTGTGTAACGATGCTACGTTACCAATAATTATTAAAGAAACATGTTTTTTACGAAAGATTGGATGCTCTATAGTTCAGCAGCTGCCACCCAAAAATTTTGAAATGAGAGAATGGGGTGAGAGACGGAGGGGCGAAAATATGACGTCATCGGTGTCTAGCGTCTGCAGTAGACTGAATCCTATCATTTGATTGCATCGGTCTGCATCGTATCGTGTCATGTGTCATTCGCAAGGTTGCCAGAAGTACCGTTTTGACAGGAGATCTACTGAATTCGCCCATGGATTTCTGTTCTTCTGATTTTGATAGGGATCATCTGGCAACACTTCATACAGATGACGTCATGACCGTAAAAGTGAGGCAACCTGTTATATACTGTTATATACAGATCTTGGATATACTCTTAACGGCTTTCCAAAAGTAGCATCACATCAGAACCTATATAACCATAGCAATCCGGTTGTTATGGTTTCAAAGGTTATAAATGTCAGTAGCATGTTTGCAACCACTCGCACGTCGCGCGATATTTTGGTGTGAAATAGATTCCTTCGAGCAAAAAGCTGCATAGGTATGTTATACATAATAATATGTAGTCCAAACTGATCATATTATCTAACTCTTTTATTCATAATAGTTTCACATTATTTCCAAAACTGTGATTCATAATCGCAAAATTATAAAAAAATATCATATAAAACCAGGTCCGCATGGCGCACCCGCTTGGTTTTCAAAAAACGTCGTAAGCAACATATTCGCAGTGTGTATGGTTTTCATCTTCTTTAATCGTTTATTTTTCAGAAGTGAGTTTTCTGTTCAGTGATGTTTTGTCATTTTTCATGCAATTGATTTTTTCTAGATTTTGAATGCTAGCAGCTTTAGGCCTATCATACTTTCCTGGTTGACCACGATGGCTCTGTGCAATAATTAGGCGGTATGGTATCAATGTTCAAAACATCCACAGTTTGCAAACGTGTTTGATTCATAGTGTATCGTATGCTTTGATTCTGTATTTTTTCAGAACTAAAAATAATCGCTCCGCTATGCAGTCTGATGCAGGAATCATGAAAAAGATTGTTTAGTCAAATCAGCATATGGTTGTACATACCTGTCTTCAAGCCTATCACTAAGCAGTCATTCATAAAGTCAGCGTCAGAGGAATAGCGTTTGTTTTTATGAGCGTAGCAGCCGTATCAAGCAGAAAATTTTTTTAGCGAAAATAAAATACTAAATTCGGAGCACAGTGGTGTGACACTTAGTTAAGTAGGTTGAACATTATTCTGAAATAATTTGTTTTACAAGATTTTTTTGGTTATTTCGTCACACCCTGAAAAAAAATCTATTAGTAAATGATAAAACCTATCAATATTAAACGTTTCGGAAACGAATCTGCTTCCCTCGTCAGTGACACCTAATAAAAGGATAATTAATTCAAATTCAAGTTCGTTTTTGTGTAAATTTTCAGTAAAATTGTTTTTTTTTGTGTTTATGACACAAAATGTCACTTTTACTAAAATAATTTGTATTAGGTACTGAAGATTCGCATAAAATTTGATAATGAAACTTTCTTTGAACATTCAACAGCACCGTTGTTATTGATTATCAGATTTCAAATGAAAAAGTCTTTGGACAAGAACTGCAGGTGGCAAGAGAAGTCAAATACCTAGGTATCATCCTGGATGACAAGCTCACATGGAACTAATCTACAGAAAATAGTCAATCGGGGCAAGGCCAGAATAATGGCAACAAAAAGAGCGATAGGAAAGAACTGAGGCATAAATCCGCTCATAGTCAATTGGCTCTACTGTACCGTGGTAAGGCCCACTCTTGCTTACAGCTCTGTTGTTTGGTGGACAAAATTCGGAACTTGCAAAAGTTCAGAGGCTAGCATGTCTCTGTGTAACGGGATCCATGAAAACTACTCCAACACTTGCCATGGAAGCCATGCTTAACCTTCCTTCTTCAGATATCTTTATCAAACTGGAAGCAAGAATGGAAGCATATAGACTTAGCAACACCAGGAACTGGAGCTGCTTAAACTCCCAAGGACACACTAAGATAACCACCACAATCGCGAGTTGTGTTTATGACACAAAATGTTACTTTTACAGTAAAAGTGACATTTTGTGTCATAAACACAAAAAAAAACAATTTTACTGAAAAATCACAAAAAAATGAACTTGAATTTGAATTAATTATTCTTTTTTCAGGTTTCACTGACGACGAAAGCAGATTCGTTTCCGAAACGTTTGATATTGATAGGTTTTATTATTTACTAAAAGATTTTTTTCAGGTAATAAAGAAGATCTGGTTTATAAACACCAGTTTGATTGTTATTTGATAGGGTGTGGCAAGATACCCAAAAAAAACCTGTAAAGTTGTTGAATGTTTGAAGTTTGGTCCCAAAAATTTGCAGCTCTCAATTCCAGCCAGTGCTACAGTGCTTCTCTAAATTCGCCGGTGGGGCAATAGGTTCCTTTTTTTTTATCTCAGTTAAGTTTTTTTTTGTATTTTTGGGAGGCTCCACGAATTGTGGAATGAGTGGAATGCATGGAAGAAATAAGAAATACCCCTCCCAACAAACGTTGTGCATCCGTTTTTGTAACCTCCCGATAATAATATCTTGGTCAAAGACCAGAGTCTCTCTTCTTCTCTTTGATTCAATGGAATTTTTACTGTCGAATCCTTTATAAGTTAACAAGAAAAAATGCATAAAGATGATCAATACAATAATCAATCATAATAATATATTGTGTATAATGTATAACACTCACAGCAAAACCTAAGATCGTTGGAATTTCATTATAATATTTGTAAAATATTTCATTGATTGATGAATGGCGGTAAAATAAACTCTTCACACGAATATTCCGAGTCGTTCTGCCACACTCCCACTCCATCCCTCACATCCGGTGCCGAACCAGTTCTCCCTTTATCCGGTAAAATTGAAAACTGCATCTTTCCTCTTTGCAACATAAGCTGTTTCATTTTTTCATCCTTCTTCGCCACAAGTGTCTCGGATACGACTATTTCCGAAATAGGAATGTGTTTTCTGCGTCCTGTATCATACATGACCGTCGTCATGCGATACTGTTTGCGACAATTACACTGCAAACATCTGTCGTCCGCATCGGGTTCGTCTCTAAATAATTTGCAGATTCTCGTGATGTTGCCCAAAATCGCGCCGAACCAGAGGCCCAATATAAACCAAAATCCACAATAGTAGAAACGGGAATAGGCACAGGGAATGAAGGTCGTTGAGTTGGCCCCTAGGTTGTTGGCAGATGCTGGTTGTTTTTGTAATGTTAGAACTATGAAAGCGAGTTTACATAATATCGACATTTTGGGATGTTTACAAACATGTTTGACGTTTTTACTGACAGATATTTGTTACAACCTGTACCGCCACTAACAGAAAAGTGAGATCATCGAAGTGCATTCGCGTATGCAAGATAATTAAAAAAATATATCATACAAGTTCCTTCAATGATTTGTTTTTAATTTTATACGAATTGGTAGCGTTAAAACCAGGTCAAAACATTTTTGGATCGGCTTCAAAAAAGAAATAGTCACAAACAGACCGTGTTCTCACCCAATATGCTTTTGGTATACAGTTTTATGGAATACATCTGTTGACTCCCTTAGATCTACATGCAGTACTGTTTCTTGAAGCTTATTATATGTACAAGAAAATGTTCGTTTATCTCGTTGGTGCTTCGTTTTCGTCCTTGACATTCTAGAATGAGTTTCTACTTTATTCAAGCATCTCATCATCCGAATTATTGTGGAACGATGCGTGCCTAACAGATTGCCAACAGCTTCATTCATATTCATGGATTCAATAAAACTAATGCTCGACCCACGTCGCGTCGTGTTCCCATGAATTTCTTCTTCAATCCATGTTCTCAACTTTTTGAAATCATAAAAGATTCTTGTATAGAAACATATTGGTTTTTGAAATGTACTTTTTTGTCTGTTTTGAGCGATGAATAGGTATACAAAATGTGCAACTTGGCCTCTATTCAACCGACTGTATCTTTCATAATAACGGAGATCCCCATGCCCACACTCGGATGTCTGACACCCTGTATATTAATATACAGGGTGTCCCAGACGTTTTGGGAGATATTTGAGGGACGGTTATTTGGTACAAAAATTTGTCTAAAATATTTCCGTACGACATTTCTTTTCGGAGTTATTCGTACTTTTAAGTCAGACCTTGAAGAAGGTTATTCCGTGATAGCTTCAAAACGGTTAAATCAAGTCTAATGAAACTTGGACATACGCAGTACCTAAGGACTGATAATTTGAGTCTATAGCAATATTTCAATCTACTCTTGGAAGCCTGGGGGGACCACCCCAACTCAAATTTTTAGACCCTAGGTAGTGACAAGCGTCTCGCTGCAGCGGCCCAGATAATCGCTTCAAGGCAGCGGGCATGCGCATTAGACAAGTGAAACGCAACATGAAGCTTGCTGCTTTACTGACATTATTATGTTCACACATTTTTGCAAATACAGTAACCCAAGAGTGAAATGTATCATATTGATAGATGATGTCGTTAAGGCGCCATCAAATTTTTTGCCAAACCCAAACTAACCCAAACTGAACCAATCTAACCAAAACCTACCCCATCTAACCCAAACAACCCAAAATCTGAACGTAAACAGGAAAATGAAAAATAACCATACCTTTAATTCATTGAAAAAAAAAAACGTAAACGCGTGAAACAGCTGCGCTGCCTTGAATCGATATTTAGACCTTTGCACACAGACGCCTCTTAGGTAGTGCATCAACTGTCCAAGTTTCATCAAAATTGATTTCACCGTTTCGGAGCTATCACGGAAAAATGTTCTTAAGTGTGTTACTCTAGGTGTTACTTCAAAGTACGAATTATTCCGAAAGGAAGGGTCGTACGAAAATATTTCATAGAACATTTTATACTTATTTTTGTCCCAACTTCCCGTTTCTCAAATATCTCCCAATACTTCTGGGACACCCTGTATATGTTTACTATCAAGAAGAGGTAGATAAAAACTTGATTATATTTGTACCAACAATGTCGATTTCACCAGTCGTAGTTCAATTCAATCCAATTCAAAAATACTTTATTGTCAGAGAATTAAACTCCATCGAGAAAGCTTACTAAAATAAAAACAAGTTCGTAATTTGTTTTTTTTCGCGAAGTTTGAAAAAATAAAGGTGCGTGGGGTTACCGAAAGTCCAGAATGGAAGAATTATTGCTCTGACAGAAGAAGGCATGTGAAAAGGCAGATTGTAAGAGGAATGGTTGATACACAAAGGGTGGTTCCAAAAACCTATTCAAGGTTTCTGGAGTTGGGAACCCTAAGGAATAGAGCGAGGAGAAGTCATGGAAAAGTTACCCGGATGGGCAAGTGGGAGAGCTTTTTAGCTCGAATAGCAAGAATAAATCCCGCAACATTTTATCCAGATCTTTTGCGAACTACAGGTTAGTTTCAAGAAAAAGACTTAGTGCTTGAATTATCATTAGACCATGATAAGTGCGTCTTGATCCAAAAGAAATCGTTATCTCAATATCGTACTTTGCCTTGAAACCGAGAATGATATCAGAATATTCGAAGTCTTCTTGTGAAACGTGAGCGTGATTCACTTCATGTACTGGCCGTTCGACTTTACCAGATTCTCTCCAAACACGCGTACGATTGTTATCTGGAGATAGACATTTTTATTTCATCAGTAAAAGGACGTGACGACATTGCTCGATGTTTCAATCTTCAAAATCTCGGATGATGCTCTCACGGACATATTGATCAAAGATTGCGTCGACGAAGATAATGTATTACAGCTTGGGAAGACACAGATTCCTCAGTGAATTTGTCTTTGAAGCTATGATCATTGCGAAGCACTTAAGTTGAGTTGACAATACTTTTCAACAAAGTATCGAAACGAACTGACAAAATAATACTTATTTTTAAAGTCGTGAATTGAGATAAAACAAAAAGTATCCATATGATACACAAAGCACTGACACTTGTACAGCCATGCAGTGAGGCATAAGCACACTGGATGCTATTTTTGAATTACTCCCGAACTTATTATTGGGACTACTGCAGTGTTTTGTGACTTATCAAAGAGTTTCGATGATGTGACCCACAAGATAATGCCTATAGAATTTCGAGATGGATAGAATTCCACTTAACACAAAGATAGCAAACCGTAACTCTTGGAAGCTCTACATCGCCGAGTCGAGTTGTTGACTCCAAGGATCGATTTCAGCTTAGTTAGGTCCATCAAGATTGATTCAAGGTTTCGTCAGATGATGCTCCAAAAATCTTTGGTGTGGTAAGTGCTCAAGTGAGATCAGACACGAGGCTTTCGCGAAACCAGCAGGTCCTACAAACAGATCCCTTTCATTTCTTACCACTGTAATGATTGTGATTGCAACTGCAAATTATTCCACCCTAGTTCTACCAAGAGCCGGACATTCCATTAGGAGTCGGGTTAATGATATTTTACAGTACAGTATAAAATAAAATGTATTTGTATCAGTGCATTCAGTGAAGTTATAAAAAGAACTGGGGAGGGTAGCAACAATAAATGCTCATTTCGCACTGATAGATACCCATTTCATATCATTTGAAATCACTTTTTTTTTTGGAAAATGCCCCAGAACTTTAATGAATGTTTCTGCTGCAAAAAGGCAATCAGTGTTATTGACAATGGAAATCTTTTGCAAAAACTATTTAGTGACTTAGAGAATCCCAACCTTCTCCTTTTTATTTTTGTTGAAGATAAGTTGTCTTCTTGAGAAAAATTATAAACATGAGTCAATTTCACGTTGTGTGTGATATATTTTGAAGTCTCTAATTTTTTTCTTCTTCTTTTTGTCCTGGCCATTCTACAGTAGTATATTATTTAACCAGCTCAGATGATTACACAACTGGACTACGGCTCGTAGCGCAAACTTCATCCTCGTGAGTAATATATCCATTTCCCGCTAGTAGAATACTATACTTTTTCTATGATTATTTAATAATTTAATCAAACTTTGAAATATTCAATTTCATTTGAACGGTACTTTCGAACTTTTCGAGAACTAGTTTACTTAAAGTGAGGTTAGGTTGTCAACACAAAGTGACAATGACTATAAAACAAGTATGGACGGTCAAATGGGCTGTTTCAAAATGATGTATTTGAAGGTTGACATTTTTCGGATGTTCTGATTGGCTCTAAAACAGTGGAGTAATGAGATTAGATCATTTCATCGGTTAAAAACAATTGAGTAACGGAAAAAAAGTCACTGGTATGAGTAACGAGTCACATTAACCAATACAAAGTGGATGTACAGCTTGTTCAATGCTTTTTTGCGGTCACGTCACAGTATTTGACGTTTGGCAGTATGTCGTAGATTGATTGCTCCACATGTGACATTTGTCAAATTGATCCGAAAGACCCTCGTCCAGACGTACGTGATTTTTTTTTCAATATGTAAGAGAGATTCGGAAACGTATGACGTAACCGCAGTAAAGCCATGAACAGACTATATAATACATCTATTATTGAATAGTCATAGACAAATTGTGTTCGCTATATATTTATTTTAATTAAGCATAACACTGATTCTAGTTTGTAAGAGCTTTGTCAATAAGATTTTATCTTTCGACAATAGGGCTGTTTTTCTCGCAGAAAGCGTAAGGCGCATGCGTTCTAACCAGGGCAAGTGACAAACAGTATCGCGTTCACGAGCGTGCTTCTATCCTTATCTTGCGGAAAGTATAACAAGGATAGAGCATAAAGTCTGTCCTGCAATGTGAACGCGAAAGGGATGTCAAAACAAAAATATGACTTTTGCTTGAACTGAAATGGCGCTTCTTGACCTATAGTTAAAGTTCACATACTCACGTTTTATTTGTGTATTTTTGAATCAACAAATAGGTACGTTATGCCTGGTTTATACAACAAATTCATAAGCATAAGCATAACTTTATTCATAAGCACAGTCGTAAATATATGCGTAATTTTGAGGTGGTTCATACAACTTCATAAGCATAAGCGTTAAAAATTTGCTTGTCAATCAAAATTCATACATCAAATTAAAACTGCCTTCACGAAATATTGAAATATTCACAAAAATACACAAAACAGTAAACAGTCCAGAAACCAAAACAGAACATAAACAACTATCGAGAAGCCAGGCGCCAGAGAAAATCATGATAATACTTATATGAAGACAGGACTATATTTGACTACTACCGTGGATTGTCAGAAATGACGGCTGCGCTGTTCCGATTTTTGCATAATTTTATACATAAAGATGAAAATTATCAACTTTCTTATCCTTATGCTTATCGATTTGTTTGTGAAACTTTTTATAAACGCGTTCATAAGAAACCATACGTTCAACTTTTGTGCTTTTGAACAAAGTTATGCTTATGCTTATGAATGTGTTGTATAAACCATGCATTACTCTTCATAAAACTCAATTAAAACTCATTCAAACTCC
Organism: Orchestes rusci; assembly: GCA_958502075.1. Classification (NCBI taxonomy): domain Eukaryota; kingdom Metazoa; phylum Arthropoda; class Insecta; order Coleoptera; family Curculionidae; genus Orchestes; species Orchestes rusci. The sequence continues at coordinate 23,821,197 of OY293309.1, forward strand.
GCACTGGCACTAAAAGCAATTTTAAGGTCATAAATATTGTCACATGTGACATCACCCAGCCACCAGTTGCCCTGATCTAAGCGCTTGCGCGACTCGAAAAATAACTCTATAAAGCATTGATATGGACGTTTTTGAAGAAGAGATAGATGTCAGCAAATCACACACCTCTGAGAATATGAAACTCATGAATACTTCACCAAAAATTGAATAGATTCTTCATTGGGCCGATATTTCAATGTTCATTTAAGATTAAGGTACCACTTAAAATATATTATAGACCTTGAATTGGTCTCCCGTTAGTGCCGTGTTTCAATTGCGACAATCACATTAGATCCTCAGCTAAATGGAAGGAGTGGCGTAATTGAAAAACGGCACTTTTAGTGGTCAATTTTTAAATTTAAATCAAATTTAAGTATACCTTGGCTAAAATGTCACTTAAGGTGACATTGAAATATCGGATAAATTTGCAAAGAAAAATCTCTATTCCGTTCCATTTTCAATTTTCAATTAATTCCAACAGCAAAGACTTTCAATAAACAATCATCTTCAGCAGTTTTTGTTTTGTGTAACATAATAATGCAAGTTCACACTCTATTCCTTCTCCACACCATTCAATATGTCCATAATTAGCTACGAACCAAAGTGAAGAATCGTGGTACTAATTACGTAATGAAATATAGCTGCGATCTGCTCCACCCTCTTGAAGACCACGCCCACAGTACCATGGTACCGCGGCCCGCGGCCATGGAACTTATACTTCAACATCGTTCACGAACATACTTGATTATGAAATTGTGCATTCAATTGCTTTTCTTTAGCTTTATGAGAAATTTTAAAATGTTATTACGGAAAGCTTTGCATTTTGAAATTGTTTTGTGAGAATCGATCAAACTTCAATTAGAATGCAAAGTTTAATGTGCCATTTTTGCTTCACACTCCTCGAGAGTGTGTTGAATCAATGATAATATTGTATTAATTGGTTCAGTCTATGAAGTTGATGATTATTTTACTGTTTCTAATCAATCTCATCGGAGATTTTCTCAACCAGTTTTTTATCGCATTAACATGAACTCCAATGTAACTTGAGCATGAAATATTATACACATAGTTTGTAGTAGAATGTGGTAAAACTTAGATCCTGTATGATGATTCATTCTTGCTTTACTCAAATAATAATAATACGTTTAATTTGTCTCGCAAATCATTTCAGAAACTCTAGCTGGTGAGTGATGGTGTTTGAATTGATGAATGTTCTGTTGAAGATGAAATTTAGTCTCTCGCCAGTTACAAAAATACAAATTTATCCTAGATTTCACAGTGACTCACTCAACCCAGTTACCTACTCAGCAAAATTTCAGCCACGTTGTGTGCCTCGTTTGCTCACAGGGATGGTGGTCCACCATTAAAAACTTACTCACCCCATCTAACTCCATAAGGGACTTCTGACTACTTTTTGTTCCCTGTTTTAAAAACTGCGCTCGGATGACAAAGATTTTTCTGAAATGGCGAGACCATCACCTCCGTGGATAATTATTTTGCAACCGTTGTGGTTCCTCCTTATTTTGATGCTTCGGGACCAAATTTAATGCTACTACTGAAGCCAAAGTCATCGAAATCCATGAGACACAAGACAGAAGGCAATCAATTAAATAATTTGAAAATCGAAATTCTCGATTCGTGTTGATATAAATGAACGGGTTTAATTTTTTTCATCATGGCAGGTGACCGCCATATCGGATTCTTCTAGAGAATCCACAGCATATCAAGACAAATAGATAAATTGATCATTACAGAGTACGGCAAAACACAGGGTGCTGCCTTGGAGGGCTATCAAAAAATTTGGCACAACTTGAGAGAAGGTGGTTTATTCTTCTTGAGTCACTAGTCAGTACTACAACCCATTTTTTCACTTAGAAGTTATAGAGAACATATCAGCCAAGATGATCGCTTATGAAGAACGAAGCGATGCACTGATGTAGACTATTTCAACTTCTCAGCTATGTTCAGGCCATATCGATCGAAATGGCCGCCATTTCCTTTGTAATAACGATTTTTAGTTGTTCTAAAGAGTGAGACGATGCTTGAAAACTTTTTTCTTAAGGTAGCCTCACAGAAAAAAATCGCAAATGCTCAAATTTCGAATAGTCCACTGAGTGATGATAAAGGAACATCCGCTTTTAAAAAACGTGCGGACGGCAAGGCCGCGATGCCACGATGGTTTTCACTTCAAATCATTACTATACGGCTGAAAAACGAGGGGACTGATTGGACACAATAAGTATCCTCCCAGGTTTACATCCCCATCACAGCGTATGTAGACGTTCATTGCAACTGCAAAGCGCATGAGGGGAATAATTATTATAGTCAAGTATTGCTTGTGGTGCAAATGATGATTGATCTTTATCTCAACAGACTGTGTTCCATCGATTTGATATTGAATAAAACGAGGTTCACTTGTAAAATATACATGATACCTTGGGTACGAAGTGAGTACCCAAAGTTAAACAACGGGCATTATGATAATCGTTGTTTTGTATAAGGCCTTGCGGTGGTTATGTGAGTGGAACTCATTTCTTATCGGAGACATTGAAGGTAGATCTATAACAGTGAAGTAGAAAATAAAACAATTTGTGGAATGAAAACAGGAGAAAGGAATACTTGTTACGCTTTCAGCTGTCGATACATAATTTTTGAATATAAACAGTGAAGACCGTCACACACAATTTCAATTACGGTTCACCTGTGCAGTTGTGGGCGTACAGTTCTCGGAGTGGACGCTTACCTGACGACCACTGCCCTACAGTTCGCACAACACATTCAATACAGTTTTCGTGGCGCAATCATGAAAAAAGTTCTTCTCTGGTTTGGTTCTATTTGTATACAAGATGAAGGGCAACTTTGGTCAGGTGATGTTCAAAGGGTAAGCCCTGTACTGCGAATTTCGCATCGCATTGCCTTCACTCGAAGGCCGACTGGCCCATTGTGTTCTCTGTCTCTGAGAGGTGGCCGAGGTACCACCTCACTTAACCTGCAGCCTTTCATTTTTCACATTCTGAACCACGCATGGCTTTTACGAAGTTCAGAACTTACACGATCTCTATGTTTGCCGTCTTCAAGGTAGCTCTGTCACATATTCAGCAGGCGTATCTTTCAGAGCAGAACAGTGGTCATTGAGAGATTACTCTTCATTAGTAATGTCCTTGTTTTTTCCATATTATTATCTAAGTTTGGCCACAGAGCTCTCGATGTATTGCAGTCATCTGTATTTCTCCAACTGTCGCTATTTAGCTTGATTATGGTTTTATCTACTGTTTGATCGTTGCTAGCGATGGATTTTTTGATCCGGCTTTGTCCTTTCTCAGTTCTAATTTTGCCAGTCTATCAGCCATTGTGTTCCCCATGATATTGCTATGTCCAGAAACCCAGCATAGAGCGACTTTTTTGTTCCTGATCCAGGACATTGCCTCACAACAACTCATTACCTTTGACCTTACAGTATTTGATTTCAGAAGTCTCAGAGCTGCTGTGCTGTCTACAAAGATTGTGACATCTTGCGTTATATTGTACAGTCTGCGCAATAGACCACAGTATAAGGTTTGTTTTCGACAGTTGGAGCCCACAAAAATGTATAGTTTTCCTTCAACAAATCTAAACAAGCACAAGTGCAAATTTTCTCTTAAGTCCTTGAAACTGTATATCATGATATTGTGAAAAAGAGTATATTTGATAGGTTTACTACAAACGTAGTGGCCCTTCAAAAAGTCAACCCTTCAACGTTAATGATGACCAGATGACCGGTTTGATTGTTTGATAAACAATCAGTCAGTGTTGAAGAAACATCAAATCAGTGTTGAAGAAACACCATATCGGCCGAGAACATCGCTGCTGTTTGTGAAAGTTTGCGTCGTGCAAAAGAATTCGGTCTAAAGCAGATTTTGCGTGGGGCCTTTAGCCTGCATTCATAAAAGATCCAATTGACCAAGCAGCTCAAAGTTCGTAAACAAAGACAATGCTGTTGGTTTGTTGACAAGGCTTTAGAGCTATTGGGAGAGTATAGGTTTTTTTTTTGAGGTTCTCTGATGTCGCAGGTCCATGCTGATAAGCCGCAATCTACCAGTGATCTTGACGTCAACAAAACCTAGGAAATCACTTAAATATAGCCTGGTACATGTGGCAGTCATTGAAAATTGAACCAATATGACCCAAGCCACCATGAGACCGTGTTATGTGAACGATGTCATCTTCCATACAAAATGGCATGGATGAGCCTTTATATGAGAATTGCATTTTTCCAATACTTTACACACAGCTTGTTTTAGTCTTGGTACTCCAAAGTCAACCCGCTCTTATTGGAAACCCTGGTTCGCCCAGCACTGAAGCAACGATTTCTGTTTTGCTGTATAGCCTTCAGTACAGTGGAGGAGTTTGTCCAATGAATACTGGACATTACACGTCGTTCACCTCTACCATATCCTCGACTATATTACTTGTCGTGCGTTCCCAAACAGACCCTTGATCAATCACAGAAGACAGCCCACTGTTTCGCTACCACCGTTGTTGAGATCTTCTTGAACTTATCATGGAGAGCATTATCCAAGTAGTTTTGATTTATCTTGGCATAAAATGATGTATTTTCAAAAGCTGATGTGCATAGGTCATCTGCTTTGTCGCATCACTTCGTCATTAAACTTGACAGCAGAAAAAGAAGAAGCTCATATTCGACTTCTAATACTTAATCTCTTCTGATGTATAGTTCCTAGTCCAATAAATACTAAGTAGACTCCACTTCACATACTTACATCTTACATACATACATTACCGCCTCTAATTCCGCAATTGCAGAATAAGACTCATCCCACCACAGGTCCAACGCCTTCCCTCCTGGAAATCTTCTGAAGAGCCTTTGTTTCACGTTTCATCATTTTTTCACATAACCATTCTACATTTTGAAACGACAAGTCATATCAAGACTATATCACTTACAAGTGTTACAGGCTCTTAGGTATGATTTCAACAATAACAAGGGAGGTGAAACCAGGTAATTGTTACGGGTGTCAAGTATTTAAATCACATAGCATTAATGTATTGCTTGCGCATTTGTTACACAACCTACGTAAAAGTGACTTTTGCTCCATAACACTGCTAAATCCATAGGCTATGTATATATCGTCAATTCCTCCTCTCACATCTCTTCTTTTTAGCCATAAGGCCTTCCCGATCCCATCTCCAATAATTCCAATTGGCTCGGCATTGGAAAAACACTTGCGCGTGAGATAAAGGGAGTAAAATTAACACCGGGCCGCTTTTTATGGGTACCAAGAGACCGCCATGCTGCCGATCGTATCGCTACTTCACGATTTTCTTTGGCCTTTTATAATAAACCCACATTTAGACGGGCGGCTCTCGCGAACGATGGTGTGAAACTGAAATACGTACGTGTTTATTATAATAGAAGAGATAAGGCCAAAGCACAAGCTAAGACGGGACAATCGACAACTATTATCTATTAAATTACGGCTAAATTTATAGCTTGGTGATTTTTGAATGAGTGTCCAGACATATCAAACCGACTATAGGATGCCACAATAATTCCCATACAACAAAAAGCTAACAATCTACTAAATGGTTAAATGACGGATTTTTAACCAACATTTTTTTCTGAAGAGTCTAAGGTTTTTAGCATCTTATAGTAACCAATTTATGATTATTTTCTTCCTCCCCCCTCTGATGTATAAGCACATCTCTCAACGAAACCATTCTTTCAAAATTAATAGGAACTTTTATCATAAGCACTATGTAGTCTTTCGATGAAACTTTCAAGGATCTTGTCTATGTGTGCTTCGAAAATACCAGTGATATTAGTGATTGCTCTGTAGAAACTAGTTTTTTTTTGTAACAATTTCAACCCCTTATACCTACTATGTTTTCAACACTTAGTTAGCCATATACTCAGTGCTTTCTGAACATTCCTTTTGACACTGGTCAGAGTGAAATTCAGATTTCTTTTGATGTTATTTTGTGTGCAGAGGAAAGACACCTATAAATCTGCTATTTAGGGTAAGCTACACGCAGAGTTACTATAATTTATTCAATATTGCATCTTTTAGTTAAAGAGCGATTACGGTATGAAAAGTCATACCAATGGTTCAAATAGTTTGACTCTTGTTGAATGAAGTTACCAGAAGTCTTATTGACTAACACCGTGGGGAGGCACAACCTTCGTTTTATCTTAGTGATAACTGTGTAGAAAGCTACACTAGAACATAGACTTAAAATAACAAAACAAGTAACAAAACAAATATTGCTTACCCCAACATCTCCCTCATGAAGCTATTTACTTTATTTCAGCGCCGTTGTCATGTGCTCTTAATGTTCTAGAGCTTTATGAAAAATACCGGCAAAAATAATTTAATTCAACTACCAAATCATCAATCTTGAACACCTATAATTCTCAGTTTTCCGTCACAAATGACTTTTCTGTCGTTTAAAAACATTGTTGAAGGTGAACATTTGTATGAAGCTCTACATTTCATGATGAAATATGGCAACATCCGGTCGCAACTTTGAGGACGGACCGGCTGACGCATTGTTTACAAACGTCCGCTTAAGTGAGGTCAATGCGTTTATAGTTTGCTTATTTCTCAATTATTCAGAAAATTCTTGCTCTGTCTGTTCTAAATTGCGGGATTTAGTGTTTAATTGATAAACAATGCATGAAAAGTGTGTAGTGTGTGGCCAGGCGAAAATCGGGCGTTTCACCGGTAAGTAAACAAAAACAAAACTGGCCTATCATCATTGTGTTGGGACCAAAACATTCAATGCTAAAGGTATAGGCGTTACTCGTCTTGTTATTTTAAGTCTATGCACTAGAAAGCTAAACTGACCAGTGACCACGCAAAAGACCGCGATAATGTGTTTATTCTGCTCATTATTTTGTATTGTCATTTGATTATCATACATCAATTTTCTACTACATAGTTTTTGTTACAATAATATGATGAACTAATTGATGTTGGTGAACTCCACTGAGGTTACAAATATAAAGATGCAGTCTTGTTAGGTGTGTTGTACAAGATAGCTGAGCTGAGGAGACTCTGGAAAATTATTTGGTGGATTTCCACGACCATATCTTTTCATTGAGATATGGAGCTACATTGACTATATGAACTACCTGGTGAGAAAAAAAATCAATTCTTTGTAGTCGCAAAAATATGTCCAAAATGAAGAGGATGCAAATATTAATTTATTTTTCACTTATCTGCTTTTGCGACAGTTTATCTGATTATGTCTTGAAAGGTAGTACAGACAACACATAACTGCATGGTGAGAAGAGTCTTCAACCTTATAGTTAGAGATTTCCCTATTCTCTTTATCACAACATTTCTATCCTTTATATATATATCGCTAAGAACGGATCAGGTTATAGTGTTATAGAATCCACATATCATAAGTTACCTTTTGTTTCTGAGCGTGCACCTTTGAAAGAGCAACATGCAACATGTGATATGAATTATGGTAAACGCCAATCAACTTTGAATCTACGTCATCGATGGCACCAAGCGCGTTGTTATGTGATTTGCTGGTGACCAAGTGGATACCAGCAAACTTCATAACAACCCGCATGGTGGCAACGATGACGTAGATTCATAGTTGTTTGGCGTTTACGATATGTTTGTTTATTGTGTCACTTATGCATAGAGAATAGAGATCTTGAACTTCTTGATGTTGGTGATGATAGTTTTCTTATGATGGCAGGCTGATAGGTCCTATCGGAGATGCCTATCAAAATCGTATTTCTTCAGTGCATGGTATGCCAAATCATATTCATGGACATGTTGCTGCGCTGTACTGATTTGCAAATTCCATATTGTCATTCCTAGTGCTTAAGTTTGCTCTTGTATTGGTTTTTTTTTTCGTCCTGGGTGATCCAGACCCATTCAAAATTGCTTTTTGTTGTTCGCTTTATCCATGTGAGATCCTTGCAATGGAAATTCACTGCCTGTTTCGATACTGAATGATACAATATTGCTTCTATTATTCAACTTTTTGTATCTTTTCAAGTTTTCAAGTGATCATGATTCTAGAAACGTTGATCATTCATAATCTCTGGAGTGTCTGCTATTACCTACATTATCCTCTTTTAACCCTTCAGAAAAAAGAACAAAATAGCTTATTTCCTTATTTTCTCTATTCGGTTCCTTCTCTAGCACAAAGGAAAAAAACATAAAAATAACATAAATAAGTTCTGGCAAAAGTGAAAACCTTCTGCTGCACTAAATGTGATCCGTCCCTAATTGCTTGGTTCATATGTATATGACATGAACACGTTGATTCCGTCTTTTTGGGGATTTATTTTGGTGTGATAAAAGTGACGTTTCCCGCGCATATGGGGTTGTTTTTCTTGGGTCACGCATGCGCATATGTCAGGGCAACTGCGTGGCTGGAAATTTCAAACTCCTGACAGTTTTGATTTTGAGATGTGACAATATTTCATAAGCTCCAAAATACTGTCAATGTTAGTGCCAAGTTTGAGTGAGTTTTTATTGAGTTTCATGAAGAGAAACATATTTTTTGATACGTGAGTACGTGAACTTAAACCTTAAACTATAGTTCAAGAACCGCCATTTCAGTATAGGAAAAAGTGATATTTTTGACATCTCTTCCGCATGAACGTGCATGGCACTTCTTAGCTGCCCTGGTTCGAACCATATGAGTATTACCTAAAGTTCGAACGCATGCGGACGCTATCGGCAAGAAAAACAACCCTACTTACGGATATCATAATATTTGATGAAGTTTTAAAAATTTCGACATTTTTATCAAACATTTATTGTTTTTTCGTGTTTTTTTTTTGTCTATTCGATTTATCAACATTTTCAATGGAGTTCTGTGGGAAAACATTTTTTCCGACAATCAAAAAAATAAATAAAAAAGTTAATGGGCTGTAGGTGAAAAAAAAGAAGAAAAATTATCTCGAACTTTTTTCTAAATACCAAAAAACTAAATCTTCGCAAATTTCTTAAATTTTTGCTGGATTGGCGAATTGTAATAAATCTTGTCTTTTTGTGGGGAATTGTATCTTTTTTTCCCCAAGCGAAATTTGTGAATTTGTATCTTTAAATACTTCGACGAAATCCAGTGATTTTTATTTTTCTAATTCATTGAAACGATATACATACCTATATACAATGCGGCTCTAAAAAGTCCCCCTCCTCTAACTTTTGAACCGTTTGATATATGCGGACGAAATTTGGACACTCTTTGTGATTTCATTTTAGACTGTTATACTGTGCTTTGTCTGTTAAACCGTTGGTTTTTTGATAATAAAGCTTTTTCTGATTCTGATTCTGATTCTGATTCTGATTCTGGGTGCCCTTCTTACTGAAATTCATCCTCGTCAAAAAGATTGAGTAATAGCTCATTTTGAAGATCTTCTGTAAATCATCATATCCTCTTAGCTTGGAGAAGTCAACTCTTGCGGGTGAGTACTTATTAAGTGACAAAAATGATAATAAAAAAAATTACACGCTGTCATATCAACAGAAATGATAGCAGAGGCCCAAACTTGGAACGCGTAATGCCACTACGCAGAATAATGAGTATTTTTATTCAAAGGGGTCTATTAATGCTTCTTTATTGTATTTTAGAAGTAACCCCTCAAAAATATAGAATCCAGCTGAATTCGAGTATTTAGACATCAGCCATACTCGAGAGATAAAAGATATAAGCCATTCAATTTCTTCTTTGACTTACTATACCACTGATCATCAGTGACTTCATATTGTTTTGTGAGATCTGCTATGATTGATGAAATGGAATTTGATTTTTGAACAAAAATCAAATATACTATAGATTTTGTTCATAAAAATGGCTAGTATTCATAAAGGTAATCTTTTTCGAATATGGTAATTCAAAAATTATTGTTATTAAAAAAAAGTGTTTATAATATATTTTTTATAATTTCGAAAATGGTCAGTTTTCTTCTCGGTTTTCTTAATCTCGATGACGAGTAGTATTTTCACGAAGAAGCCAAGTACATTATCACAATAAAATTTCTCAGGTCGTTTTCAAGTATGCCCGTGTCTGAACTATGACAGCTTTTTGCACAACAACCACCAACCGCACAAATTTCATTTATGCTTGACCGCATTATGCTTAATGCTAGCTTTTCTAACGTACCTACCTTTTTACAAGTATGATCAAAATGTCAGTTTTAGCAGAGTAAGAGATATTCTTGTTACTAATTGGCAATATTAAAGAAATAATAAAGCAATGTCTTTGTCAAATATAGCAAGGTTTTATAAGCGCCATACCTTTAATGAAACAGTTCTGTTGAAGCATTCAGTTACTCTTTGATATAGTAGCTGAGTAAAATGGTCCCTTTAAGAAATTTAGCAGCTATATAAGTAGCGTATAATTGTTTATTTCACTTTTTATAGCACCGTTTTACTTTTCAAACTAGTGATATAAGCAACTATTAAACTTTTATAAATCGTTTTGTGTTACTTGGGATTTCACATAGGGAAAATTTTCTCCTAATTTCTTTTAGCAGGATTCTTCACTTGATACTTAAAAAAAAACACGAAAAAGTTGAAGGTTTTATTCCGATAACTACATCAAGAAATACAAACCTTATTTGCCTCGGAAGGTAAAAGAACATGATTAAAATTCCAAATCCTGAACTCTTCTAAATAATTACCAAAAAACTCAATTTCCGCAATATCTCCAAAATGGTATAAATTTTTACTGGATTCAAATTTTTATTGGTCAGCACTGTTCATGTGTTCATGTTCATAGGCTCAATGTTGAAAATATCAATATTCAGAAGAAAAAATCATTGTTAAAAAAAGGCCTAGAAAGTCGGGCAGACTGATAACCGTTTAATAGTATTTGTAGCGAATCTCCAGGTTGAAGTGTGTTGAACATTATTCAAGATTCTTTTTTTCATCATTGAAGTGAACAGGATTTTACTCACCCCTTTATTGAATTATGTTTGATAACAATATCCGCTTTATTTTGATAAGCAACGAATATTTATTCCGATCGGCAAATTATTTTATTTATTAGTTTGCAGGTTTTGATCAAATATTTACAGATAAGTCATGCATCATGTCTACGACAAAGATGCAGCCCGTCTCAGCATCATGAATCATGAAGAGCACAGATGGCCCATAAATAAATAATGGAAATACTTTTTCAACCTATCAATTTTCAACTAAAGAAAACAGTTACAACACCCAATCCGGCACCATATTTAAATTAATATTTTCTAATTATCCGCGGCACTAAAAGTTTATTGAAGAATTTATGAGCGTTAGTCGGGAAAGAGTAATATCCGATTTTACAGCCCATAAATTGAAAATTCAAAAAGACGAAGAAAAAAAAGTCGCGTGCAAAATGGCGATTGGAAGAAAACAATAAAACTTTAATGTCTTCATTACCTCGGAATCATTCTGGGAAAACAGTTTTGATGGACTGAGAAGGGAATTTTTTTTAAGTAGAAATTGAATTTTGGTTACAGGGTAAAAAAAATAACATTTTCTCTGTTGTGCAATGAAATATCAACTAGCTTTAAATGCATAAAAAAATTACGAAGGCTCGTCTTGAATGACTTGATAACTGGTTTCTCTAACAGGTGCATAGAATCCATAAATAACTAAAATAGCTGCTTCTAATCTCCTCACCTGAATCCGCTTTTTATGAGGAAATTATTCTAAGGCTAAGGATATTTCTATTCGGTTATTAATTAAAATGATCGTGGTTTCATAAATTTGATTTTCGTTTTATAAAATGCGATATAATGAATGGGGTGAGCCACTATAGTCAATTCAGGACTTATGACATGTATAAATAATTGGTTTTGAATGCCACTTCACCAAGCATGTATGAAAAATGGTGACAATGTATGTAGGTAGGTACTTTCAAACACTATTCTACCAACAGATGGCTCAATAACTCCTAACAGTCCTAACTGTATAAGTATAGCCAAAACTGGATCAATTTCTCAAGGCACAACCACTCAACCATAAATCAACATATACCGAGTGTCCAGATATTAATTATTCCCACACGAAAAGTCATTAGGCATAGTTATAGGTTAGAAAAAGGGAAAGAAGCGAGAAGCGATGGTTGGGCATATAACTGGATGGAACAACGGGCGGTAATCTGAAGTGATGGTTGTTGGGGTCGGGTAATATTTCACAGCACATTAAACTGTCATGCCATCTAATAACATAATATAATAACCTAATCTTCGCCTCGGCCGAAGGGAGCGGCTCCTTTTCTTCTGCCTTCTGCCTGCTTCAAGACCTGTCTTGCCTTTGTTGTGTTGTGAGGAATCTTCGCCACAGATACAAAACATATTAATTATCTTATTTGTAATAGATTAAGTGGTTTTATATAGAGATTTTATTTTGGAATGGTTTGATTATGTGGGATGAGACTTTATAAGATTATGAGTACTTAATTAAGTGGATATATTTATGGGCCTAGAGCAATTCCAGAAACCAAAGTAATGGACGAGTACCTAAGTGTTCTAAGCTCAACGCGAAAATAAACAGTTTCCCTACAATAATGTGAACATCATCAGTTCATCAGTTTATCTGATAGCTTTGACGTTCTTCCTTCTTATCAGATCAATACCACATTTTCGAAAACGGAAAAAAAAATTAGATTTTTAGGCAATCCTTTCTTGTCTTTCTTAGCTTTTATTTGGCATTCCAAGCATCAGAACTGAACTAGCTTGTTACGTCAGTGTTTTTTCCCTTTTCCGGATAAAATTCATAAAAAGAAGTCAACATCAGCTCGAGTTGTGTAATCACGAGCTGTGTAATCACACAAGTACATATATTGCTTGGGTTAACTCATGCAAAAACATTGTAGGTACACAGTTAACATATACCCGCAATGATTTAATAATTCCTGAGAATTTTGTTGACCGTAAATCCAGACATACTCCATTTTGACCTGGCCTAGTAAAAAAAATTGAGCCTATAAAGACTAGGGAATATAGGATATTTAGAATACCAATATCTACAAGTATTCCGGCCACACTGTGCTTCCTTCGGAATCATACTGTGCTTCCTTCGGAATGTCTTGTTCTTGTCAAACTGAATTTGGAGGAGATGATCAGAATACGCCGGAAAAACAATAAGAATTTTGGCACAGCAGTCACAGCACACGGAAAAGCATGCATATATGAATCGCTTCTGCAGAGCAAGCAATATATTGAAATACCCGCACTGAGCATATGTCTACCAAAAACAAATACCGTAGAGGGGATGGAACAAAATAAAATCGGAACAGAAACGTTTGAAGATTTCAAAACTACATGATTCAATAACAGTACTGCAGTACCTCGACTAACAACTTCGAAGAAAGAGGCGACTACAAGGCTCAAATCTAGAGTTTGCTCAGTAAAAGCTATTCTGACTAAACCATATTCATTATTGATAAAATAAAGCATTTTCACAGGAAATTAAAAAGAACTCCTGTACATATTATACTCGCCGCGCCGCCGAGTATAGTCCGAATAATGTTAGTTCTTGCTCACTTACTCTAGCTTATATTTTAAATAGATGAATGAAGTTCCATACCAATCTAGAATAAACACAACAAACTTTATAAAACATAAGCAAGCAATAAAAGAAGAAACATCAATCATCATGTCATTGTGACAGCGATTCTACCAGTCATTTAGGGATTGTAGTGCAACAGATTAAATCCATTCCCTCATCAATTTGGACGATCATGCGACGCGTTATGCGTTGCATATTATTTTTAAGGTATTTTAACTAATTTAATTGAATAGTGATCTATACCTTATAAAACCACAACTTTATGCCAAACTGAAGAATAATGAAGGTTTGCCGTCCACAACCCCTCAGAAATAAATAGAAATTTATAAATAATAATGAATTATTACTCAAAATATTGATGAGCGGCTGGCTCTAGATATAGCAAATGCCAAACAACTTTCGATCTACGTCATAATTGCCACCAAGCACGTTGTTATGAAGTTTGCTAGTGGCCAAATTTGGTCACCTGCAAATCACATAATAACTCGCTTGGTGGCAATTTTGACGTGAATCGAAAGTTGTTTGGCATTTGCTGTAATTCACATTGTTCAATAATTATTAATATTGATAACATTAAATACCCTCGGTGGATAATGTTGTCTTTGCTACAAGGCCAGTGTTCTGAACTCCGAATAAAAGTTATTTGCCTCGGTTGTGTTGTAAACCATTGATCAGGAACCAGGAATACCATGTTATCAGCCAGCACATGCAGGCAGTTCAGAAACTACGCTCAATATTCAATAAGATGTATTTTTTTTCAGAATATGAAAAATTGCCGCCATGTTCACAGTCCAAGGACATCACAAAACAAAAAAGGATCACCCGGACCAGCCTCTGCAGAGAAGAATCCTGCAATGTTATTTGGGATTTTATTACGTGATCTTTCAAAAGGTGAGGAAACCTCCTGTACTGGTCTGGCCGAAGCTACTTCACTCAACCAAGCATAATCTGACCAATCCGATCCAGCAAGGTATGAGTAGACTGAGGCGCTATAGTAAAACCAATGACTTAACAATTAGTAAACCTCACCTTATCCCTCAAGACCCACGAAGCTACAGGGAATGAGTTCCACCGAACTTTGTACTATAGCGTGTACTACAGCTGAAGAGTGCTTCACATAGAATACACCAGGTGGCCTCAAAATAAATAAAGGGATACGAGAACTCTACATGGAGACAAAAATATTTTATCATAACGGTTATTACCATTACCTTAAGAAACCAGCACGGAAGGTCTATGAAATCTAGTACTTGAAAGGCTCCTACCTCCCCCAGCGCCCGATGTGGGAGCATTCTGTACGACACCTCCTACAGTGTCCAGAGCATCGTCGTACTCCTTTCGAAAGCGTAGCAGAGGGGAAATCGGAAAATGCTAACTTCGCGTGAAAAAGTGCAAGAATAAATAATATGGAAAACAAACAACCTTCAGGGTTTACGAAAGACAAAATCGGAAGAACGTACTAATGAAACAGGGTACAAGCATCAAGGTTTTGTCTTATGAATCAAAGTCGATAATGTGCATGAAGAGACCCAAAACTTTCTTCAGATGATAAAAATTCAAAATGCTATCCGCATCAGACTTTTACAAGTTTTGTTAGGCCATAGACAAGACAAAGTGCGCTTCAAAGCTTGGTACAAACAATGGAAAGTCTCACCAAGTCACTCAATCCTAATAGCATTGCATCTCCAGCAATAAATGGATCGTAACCCGAAATCATATAGGAGCAATTTCAATTACAAGACAAATAATCCAACAAAGAATGTGCCAATGAATGATACCACCACAAGAATAACGAGCAATATTCACTCAGATGTTCATGGTGAGAAATAGCAAAACTGTGAACACTTGAACCTCTACCTCCGGCAGTTTTCCACCACGGGATAATTCGTATGCCGAGACCGCAAAGCGTGTCACAATAAATACGGAAAGGTCAGAACTAACCTTGCTGATCTGGTTAAAAATCCTTAACATGGAAATTGCTCAAAGTCACGCCCTACATTATACAGTAACCCATCTTTTCACGAACTTCATCCAGCCAGTTTAGATGCAAAATAATTAGCTACAACTGAGAACACAAACCGCCTTTTCCAAACAAAGTCACCGACATCATAAGAGGCTTGTCTCCGGTGAATAATAAATATTATACTGATCTATAGATTTTTCATGATATGCCTCATTTATAAGCTTTTTCACGTACTCCCGTAACCTAGCTAGGCTAGCAGACTTTTTGATAACATTGGTGGGCTCCGAATCTGGGGTAAATTTGAAAGAGTATTCATCCTCATGTGTAACCATTTCCTGACCGATATTCACAAAGTTGGAAGAATTACCAATAACATTCATGCTTAGCACGACTCTAAACACAACCAACTTTTGATACCTAAACAGTCCCAGTTACGACAGTTTTCTCTGACAAATGCTACCAACATACATTACAACACGAGGTTAACCCATTATGTGGGATCACACTGGGGAGAATAATTAGGGTTGAAAATTATCTTGAGACACCATAAAGAATACAAAGACCTGTAAACTGTCTATTTCTAAATTGATTATCATTATTACAACTCAGATGTGAGGAAATGAAGACCATTCCTTCAGAATTTTAGTTACAGCGGGATAAGTAGCTTTTCTCAATCAAGAAAACAGATTGAACTTGCTGGAATTGTCAGTAATGATCATGATATACTGACTACCATGTGATGAACTAGGTGATGGGTCTACAAAATCCGTACTGATATGCCAACACTTTGAAGCTTCTATTTGTTTATCCATAAGACCAGCGCAGGTCTCTTTTGATCAGATTAGGTTCTGAGACAGACCCTACATCTCCTCAAATAACGAGAGATATCTGTTATCTCCGTATTCATACCAGGCCCGGAAAAGAATCTGGACAACCGATGATGAGTTTTGAAAATGCCTAGATGACCAGCAGTTTTATCATCATGGAACTTTTGTAGAAGACTAGAACGATTCTCTTTAGGGACAACAAGTTTCCAATAATCAGAAGCATCCTTTAAATATGAAAACTGAGATTCGATGTAAAATTACCGCGACCTCTTATTCATTTTGTTCACGTTATAAAAAAAAACGGGACAAATAAAATGCTTATGCGAGCACCGACAAAAGAATTCCATACGCACGAAAAATAAGGGCAACAAAGATCAAGTCGTAGTATTGCATATTAGTCTGGTAGGTATATTAAACACTGTTTACTATGTTTTGACATAAAATTGACATATGAGAAATTCAAGATGGCGGCTGGGCGCCATCTTGGAATGTTTTTTTGAATAGGAATAGGGGTCATGTGACACCTTATTTTGAAGGTCCTGATGAGTGGTCTATAACCCTAGAATATTGAATCGATATCTTCAAGTACTACAAAATGGCGGTACATTTAATTACTACATTAATGCATATACTTATGACTAAATAACTTTAATAATACATTAAAATCAATTCAAATGAATTTGGAAATGGGTGCCTCGAACTTATTGGCATAAAAAAAGCCTTTCCGAAATTTCTTTAATTTTTTTTTTCAAGTGTATGCATCAATGTAGTCATTAAATGTACCGCCATTTTGTAGTTCTTGAAGATATCGATTTAATATTCTAGGGTTATAAAGTACTCATCAGGACCTTCAAAATGAGGTGTGACATGACCCCTATTCCTATTTAAAAAAACATTACAAGATGGCACCCAGCCGCCATCTTGAATTTTTCATATGTCAATTTTATCTCAAAACATAGTAAACATGCTTCATCACCTAGAATTTGAAGTCTCTAAGTTCAAAAAATAAAAGGGGGGGGGGGGGCATTAAAGAAAAGCATTGTAGATGTGGATGTTTTTTGACTTGTAGGTTTTCATTTAGTCTTCAGTTATTTATACCAACACCCACTAACACATGAACACAAAAAAATATACACATCTTTCGTTCTACCCAGAACTCAGAGTAGATATGATCTTGAGGCTTTCACGTTTTAGTTATTTATCCTGATTTATGGCTGCTAAATAATGAATGAGATTATTCTTCATTTGAGATTATTTGGTGAATAGTTTGGGCAAATTGTGATAAAATGGCGAAGGTGCAGCTCAAAAATCTTTTCCCTCCGGCGCTAGATGATTTCTGTCTGGGTCTTAAGCCCCCCCTAAGACAAAGGCCTAACTTCGCCTATGCAATGTAACCCTTTGATTTTAACTGTAATAGAACAAAATTTAATCCTACAGAAAATAAAGATATTTCGTCGTATTCCAGGAGCCCATTCATTTGTCAAGAAGTGTCCACTTCAGTCTCTTTTAAAGGTCAACACGAAATGAAAACTAGAAAACCTCACTAACCTTAATAAATTGGGTTTCTTTCTTGGGATATACCTCGCGATCAAACAAAAATGTAATGGGCTGAAGAGGTACAAGAAGATTAATAAAATATATTGGAACAAAGAAAACACGATTTGTCACATTTCTTTTTTGGTTATGGATGGAATAAGAATTTTGACAATATTTTGAAAGAATAACACCCTCTAACTACTGAGATTGAAAAAATCAAAAATCTTCAGAACAATGAGGAGGGCTTGTGAGATCCGAATTTAGAGAAAAAAAAATATTTTGAAACTTTGAGACGTGACAAAACAATGCGGCAAGAGAACATTCGTTTTCAAAATATCCCCTTATATTTGCAATACATCAAAACTCTTATGAATGTGCAAACAACTTCAAATCAGATCAAATATGCTTTATTGCCACAGAAAAATTAAAATAAATTTTATGGACAAAGCAAATACAAATGCAAAATGCTAAAGTAAAAACAATACAAAACATGATAATAGTACAAATTAAGTGAAACAATAGAACAATACTAGTACAAATATAATTCCCCAATATTTTGTCAAATTTAAATTTAAATGGAAATTGCTCATGGACAACAATAAACATTGGCGTTTCAAGCTCTTTTGCATTTTATTTTTCAGAATTTTCTCTCATTCTTTATCAATAAATTTTAGTGGTAACATAGAATTTAATACTTCCACATTCCACTCGTCGAGCCATAAGCGACCAATATAAGATAATGTATTTTTGTCTGTAAATGCACCTGAATTCAATCAGATGCAATAGGTACCTACTTATGCCAGAAATAATGAAATTGATTTTTGATTGCTGCGTGGCAATCACTCGGCATAAGGATTTTCCTTCCATTGCATTCCTACAATCTTTTTGCAAGCAGACGTTATTCATTTCCTGTCCTGAATAACTTTTCAGAATTAAAGCCACGATTTTCAAATGGAACACCTATTTTTTATAACATTCGCTACTTCGATATAACTGTCGCCATCTATACAACAGCAAACTCAGCAACATTTCATGTGTATAGAAGTCTGCCTTTTTCTCTGCTCATTAGTTTTTTCAGCTTCTAGCAGAAAGCACTGAAACTATTGATGGTGAATGTTTCGTTGCCTTCTCTATAGCATCAAGAATATACCATAAAGGGAAGGGATAGGATGTGTGGTTTTGAAATGAAATACATACTAAAGTACCGTTTCCTGCCTGAGTCGCTGAACTGTAAAACTACACCGGTCTCTGTTGATGACTTGCACGGGGATTCTCTTTAGCAAGATTGTCAAACTGTGTCCAATTTCCTATACAAATTGATAATCATGATTTGGATTTAATTTTTCAGCAAAAAAATTGCATATTTTGGACCGTCAATAAGTATTTTAAACTGCGCTCTCTATGATATGTACGAAAATGTTATACAAGGTGTTCCAAATTTGAGATATGACGTAATCGACGATATCTGTCGATGAATGCCGATTTTTTTATAACCATTTTAAAGGGTAAATCGAGTTAGATATGCGTTCCAAATTCAACTTTCATTTTTTTTTTCTTCTTATAATCAATGACGTCATGACGGAAAAAATTCAAGTTTCCAGATCAATATGATATCAAACCTAGTTCACATATGAAAAAAGGAAAAAATTGCTATTTTTTTGACCAGACTATAACATCCCAAAAATATGATAAAATGAGAAATAGAGTGATTTCCTGCCCTATCCCACCGCCAAGAAAAACATAGTTCATACGTTAGTGCCGACAGTTAAATCGTTTTCAGTACAAAACAATGTGAGAACTTGGATACATCCGAGGAAATTCCATCATCGCATGTTTTTTTGGTGTAACCTTTTTTTCTTTTTTGCATAAAGGGACGGCTCTATAAACGAAGCGGAAGATGGAAAGATTGTGATATATCCATATAAGAGAAAATACAATAAACCCAATAAATGAAAAAGTATAAAAATGACAAAAATAGAAATATAAATAAATATAAATTTGTACAATCATTTTTCAATACTTACCTTCGTTGCCGTCTACCTGACAACACCGCATAAAGAAAGCATTTTTAATTGTTTCAGCAGATGATAGGAAAACACTGAATTCGCTCAAATCGCGCAGATAAAGCTCTGGTTAAGGGCGAGTATAAGTGAGAATTTCCGAAGTGTTATCAGTTCGCGGATAACTTATCAGGAAGAGTAGTGTCAGCTGTGTGCCATGTCACTTATTTAAAAGTGCGAAATTTAGAATTGAAAGTGAACCAAAACAATGTCAACAGATCGGTTCCACAAGTGAGTTTTTGTTGGGGAAATGGGTTTATGGGTTAGACACAGTTCTCTCAGCCACTTATTTTTTAATGAAAAAGTGAATCTTCATTCGAAGGTAAAGGTCAATAAAACTATTGTTTGATACATTCATTATGGGTAGCTAACAGAACGAAAAAACTTCATTATTGTATTGTTTGTATAATTATTATTTTTCATTAACATAAAAAAAAACATTCAAAATCCGATTTTTGCAAAACTCTTCCATTTCTCAGTTTTTTTTTCTTCTAATAAATGACTGAATCTACTTAAACATTCGGATTCTTTACGTTGTTTAATTTTCTGTAAAATGAATCTTGTCTCACACAAAAAAAATATGTTTCCGTTTTCTAACTCCACAATCTGGTGTGATGTCAATTTGAAAAAATTCAGATTGATCATTTGTTATCATAAAGCGACAAGCGACATGCAATGAGTATACTCTGATAAGTGTAATGATTGAGAATCGGATATTTATGTGATATCATTATAGATTGTCAAGTTATCTCAAATTCTAGTTTTTCCAAAATACTGATTGTTCAATTTGATTTGCGATAGATGATACGGTTAACGCTAAATATAATACAGATCAATACAGCAGGGCCACCTGATTAAGTCAATAGTAAAAGTTATTTCCTGGTGGATCTGGAGGTCTAAGTATTGTGCAGATTCAGATACCATTTATTTCTCGAAGATCGAGCCAATTCAGTTGTATTATCTTATTCAAACCTGATATAGACGCGGTTAATAATCGTTTAGACGATATAACTGTTTCTGCACATTACTCATTACAAGCACTAGATAACCTATTCTGCCTTCTTAAGTAAGACCGGCTACACCACCAGTGTGTAAACCAATGATACAATTAGATCATTGGTGTATACCTAATCATATTGAACTATTGAACAAGTACCTTCAATGAACAAGTAATTCTGAAAAAACTACATCTGATTTTTTGTTAACTTCATTTAGTAGATCTTTCGCTGATATCATGTGATTTCACAATAATTACAATGCCAAAAGAATGAATGACATAGAAATATGAAAATCAACGTTGGAAATGCCAATTGTAGATCCCGAAAGTTTGGGTTCTTCTTTGATGTATGGCATGAGTAGCAATCGTTGAATAACAGATATTATACAAAGTGTAACAGAGTAAGTGTTACAACGTGAAAATGTAGATTCGTTATCAAAAAAGAAAAAGATTTTTCCTCAACGAAAATTTTCCGCGGGCTTTCGTTTTGGATATACCCTGTATATCAAAGCTACCTCAACTGAACTGATACTATAATCAGGAACTCTGACAAAAAAAAATCTCTGGTTTTCGAAACCTTACTTTTTCCATCAATCCAACCCTAAAAACAGTTTTATAATGTAGGTATATAGTTCATTATGCTCTTTAAAGAACATAATCGAGAGTGTTCCGCACAAAACTCGCCATACTGCTATTATAGCTTATAAATCAACTTTGAGTGTATTTGTTTAACTTTGATCAAGAGTTTGTAGACATTTATTGTCAATCTGAAAAGCCTTATATTAATATTTACAATTTTCAGTTCATTCTATTGAGCATTGTAAAAACGGACTTTTACTTTCTTTTACTCTGTTCTGAGGCGAGTTGTGCTTGATAGAGTTTCCAAATTGTGAAACCACTTTTTGACTGAAAATCATAACTCAATGTAGATGCCCGTGATCCGTTCATGAATCAACGAGCTTTAAAGAATATGCAACTGCATTTATGACCTGATGGCGAAGGCGAATATGTATTTAGTAAACTTGATGATCCACTTCCTAAGCTGCGTTTCCACTGGAGAAACATCGAACAACTTTTTGTTTCGATTTTTTTTTCTTGTTGCTATGAACATGAACTTCCGGAAACATATATGTAAACTTTTTGTTTCCACAAATGCAACAAAAATTGGCAGTTGTCACTCAAGGTTTTTGCATGTTCTTCATTTAAAGCGCAACTCAGCAGGACGAAGGCATTATGTTACCGGCAGCGGCGTAGGTATATTGTCTTATCACTAAAGAAACATGTTTTGAATATCTGCATTTATACTCTTTCTCTTTTGAATTCCACAAACATTCATATAGTTTATAATTATCAGTTAATTCTATAACAGTATCATTGGTCCACACAAACGACATAATATTTAATCTTTATTCACGAAATAAAACCGACACAAGTCAAGGGTCAAGAGTCTCGACAAAACTCTATTTTTTTTTTCAGTTGCCTATAGTTTCCACTATACGTAAGCAACACGTAGCGACTTATACAGTGCGGCTCTAAAAGGTCCCCCCCCTTTTTTTTATGTGTGCACCAAAAATCTTGAAACTTGGCATACTCAAATTGCTGTCAAAATACAACTTTTTGATGTAACTGACGTACCTTTAGTATTCAATATGGCGGCTGGGCGCCATTTTGATTTTTTTTTTAAAATGGACAGGGGGGTCGTGTGACACGTCATTTTGAAGATCCTGATGAGTACTTTATAACCCTTGAATATTGAGTCGATATCTTCAAGTACTACAAAATGGCGGTACATTTAATTACTACGTTGATAGATACACTTTAAAAAAAAAATCGTCAAATTAAATTCAAAAGATGCTGGAAATATTCTTGACATAAAGTTTGGGTTAGGAAAAAATGGCAAAAATGTCAAAAAAGCATCTTTTGAATTGAACTTGACGAATTTTTTCAACAAGTGTATGTATCAATGTAGTAATTAAATGTACCGCCATTTTGTAGTACTTCAAGATATCGACTCAATATTCTAGGGTTATTAAGTACTCATAAGGATCTTTAAAATGAGGTGTCACACGACCCCCCTTTCCTTTTAAAAAAATGTTTCAAAATGGCGCTTTTTTATGGCACTTAGCAGTTAGTAGTTGACGACATTATGTGGATATTATTTTTGAAGACTTGGTTCCACCAAGAAATTGTACTTTCTATTTTCCTTTTCCATTACCCCTATGAGTATGTTATTATTAGGACACACACGAAATTGACCGATAATCAGACCTGTACCTACATTGACACTGAGTTGCGCTTAATTGAATAACAGGAACCATGGGTAAACAACTAGTAATTTTGGTCGGTTCAATGAAATAAAAAAATGTAGGTATAGTTCAATTCTGAAAGTTTGTATGAACGGGAAATTCCACGCTTCAATTATTGTTTTTTTTTTTTGTATTTTTCACCTCCTCTCTCTATTTCATTGAGCTCAATTTTTTCATCCGTGATCACGACATTCTTCAAGATCTTTCATGTTATGACTCTTTGCAAATAGTTGTAGGTCAGTTCTTCCGATATTTCATCTTTCAAAGTTTAGTTTTTCTAAGCAATAATGGTTATCAATGGAGTCAACGCAATGGTGACAGCACTCCAATTGCTTTTTTAACCATATTTTCCGTAATGTTGATGTTTATTTTTCTAATTTTTTTAGTGTCAAAAGTTGGTGGCTGATCTGGTAGAGGGTGGTCCTGCTATTGTCTATGGTGATTCAAAAGATTATTTATAACTATGTAGTTTTGCTTTACTTGTTTTAATCATTGCTTCTCATATTATGATTTTCATGGTTCTGTCTCTGATTCTATACGTTTTTCGTTGAATTGGTTCGTCTTTCATTCTTAGTTCTCCCCGGTTCTTAATGCCACTCAGGTGTCCCCTCTCCTCCAAGTATTTTGAGCTAGATTTCCGGTCTGGTATTACATCTTTTAGCAATAGTTGTTTCTCTTATTCAAGGAGTATTTCCTAATTATTTCTAATTAGTTGTGTAGTGACAACATTAACGGTATGAAATTATTAGTTCCGGTAAGGCTTTTAATTGGGTTTGCTTCAATAACTAAATATTCTGCTTTTTAGTCGTGGTAAGAGAATTATTATTGACTACATCTCCAATTATTCATGCGAGGTTAATTATTTTTCTTCCCAGGTTGACTTGCGGAATCCACTCAAGGTTTGCTATAAAAATGGCACCGTGTTGTCCATTAGTTATATCCCTATACGAAACCACCTCTATCCTGTCCCTATCAACCATTGTAAACTCTTCCACTAATTGTTAATCATTATTTTATCAAAAACGAACGGTATCGTTCTGAGATATCACTTGTATCCATCTTAAGTGGAACAACCCTATAATACATAGTTACCATCTGTGTACAGGGTTTACATGGTTTTATGTATGGGCTTCTGTTATCACTTTTTCAAATCTCTTGTGACAAGACTGTTATTTTCAATAAAAATTTGAACCCGCCAATAGATATCTATATCTACCTATAACACGGATTATTCTGATACATATATGTTGTGTACTTACTTAGAGCTGCAAAAGATGGGGTCCTGGAAATACTCAAAGAAACAACAAGTAGAGATTGCAACGGTCGAGATGAACAAGGAATGACCCCTACCCTTTATGCTGCTTTCCATGGAAATCTGGAAGCTTTAAGATTATTGTGTGGGCGCGGGTGAGATCTATAAGAAATTCAGTACACTTTTCAATATATCCTGTGATTTTCCAGAGGTGATCCTGACAAAGCTGACTTGTTTGGCAACACCGCAATACATTTGGCAGCTGCGCAGGGGCACATGCGCATAGTTACATTTCTAGTGAATTTTGGCGTCAATATATACAACACAGATATAGATGGGCGAACTGCGCAGGAACTGGCGGGAATTAATGGTAGAGAGGATATTTTGAGATTTCTGGATGGGGTTACTGCAAAGTTGGAGGCTGGCGATAAGAAAAAGGTGAAAACAATGAAAGAGAAGGCTAAAGAAAATTCGAAAAAGAGGATAAAGGTGAGGTTGCATGAGGAGTTTAATTCACTTTTCCTTCATGCTCAAACACCTTATTGCAGAAATATAACACACACAAAGCAAAAACAGAACAGCACCAGGAAAAACTAGAGCGTCGTCAGACTAGAGACTACAGACCCTCCATGATAAATACAATCAAAGCGCGAATAAAAAGTGGTTCCATGTCGAATCTTTCAAACCTACCTCCAGACAGAAGAAACACATTTAGTAACTTGGTTATGGGTGGAACTGTGAAGGCAAACAAAACAATGGGAACCGTGCAGAGAAGGATTCTGGCCAATAAAAACAGTAGATTAGCGGGACAGAATGACGATGATGATTTCAAGGTAGACCCTTCAGAATATTTCTGGATTGGATTTGACTTGGATGACTCCACATAATGACATCTTATTTCCAGGTCTCAGTAATCGAAAACGGCAAAGCATCCATATCGAAACTTTCAGGCATCAGACGGGACTCAGAAGTGATGTATGGAGGAACCTTACAACGTTCTGTGTTTGAGTCACATCAAAGGGGACGCCTTGATGGACTCTTCAATGAAGCAGAACAAGTCACAACATCACCGGCGGCTGCACCAACAATGATGCGTAGTTTATCACAACCGGACTTTTTAGCTGAGTTGCAGAATAATGGGGATAAGCCGTTGCAACAACCTTCAAGTATTTTTATCAGACCAGGGATGGGAAGTATTGTGATAAGGTGAGTCAGTTTTCCAGAAAATTATCCTGTGGGAATATATATATGGTGATTCATAAATACCTCTGCGGATAGGAGAGGAGGTCAAAATTACATCACTCCTTCTCAAGTTCCTACTTGGGGAGATATCGGTATATGTATGATTGGTTTCAAATTTTCAGAGACATATCCATCGAATAATAATATCAAATAGAATACAATGACATGTTCTTCAGAAACCGTACTCAAATTTTAAATTTCCTTATAGAAAAAGCCTGAATTCCTTTGGAGCATTTGGCCAGAGTCAAAGGCCAGAAAGCTCCATAGACTCCGGAGAGAGCTATACACACAGAGTCATGACTGATGACGAATTATCAGGTATTTATATCAACATATATAATTCACAACTCACATAATTTGTTGTAGAATCCGAAACCTCAGAAGAAGATGAAGATAGTGCCAACGCCCCTCTCCAACGTTTTCTTACTGCGTTTGGACTTGGAGACTATCTTCCACGATTTGAAGAGCAAAAAATTGATTTGGACACCTTGCTCATCTTGACGGATACGGACCTCAAAAGTTTAAATTTGCCTTTGGGGCCTTATAGGAAATTGGTTAACGCTATTAATGAACGAAAGGCGGCGTTTGAGAATCCTGGAGAGGTTACTGATAGTGCTTTGTGAGAGTAAATAAATGTATGTTTCAAGAGTTTGGTGAATCAAATTTATTTCCGAGCCTTAGACGTTTATTGTTTATTGATTGCTATGTTCAAGACTTTGTTTCCTTTAATAATCTTATGTGGATTGAAATATATTTGTCGTTGGCAACATGAAAGAATTTGCTATAAAGATTTGACTCATTTTTCAGATATTTTATATAATCACCAATAGGAACTCCTGTGCCGAATAAAAAAAGAATGTTCAAAAACTAGGCTCAAGCATTGGGAACTGGGAACTTTTTTCTTATAACTTTGTTATCTTTCAAGTTACGGAAATAATGTAGATACAAATTATGTTGTAGGTATAATCAAATCGCATCCTACTGCTATATCAAAAAAAACAATTAATTGAAGTTCGCAATCCCACCTACGTCTTTTTAAATTTAACCTCCTGTATATGATTACATATTCAGAAAGCGCTTTTCTGATTTCAAAAATATATAGTATGATGCCTTTCAGATGAGCCGTTTAAAAAATTTTGAGTTTGAAATTTATGTCATAGTAGGCGGAGAAATTATAATTTTCTGAACTTTTTTGTTGAGACAAAAGTAAAAAAAGAACTGCAACTCTTTCTATTCACATTTATTTAAACACGTTGTAGGTATAACATAGAAGATACAGTTACAAATAATAAGCCTCCACAATCTCCTCTTGTTTCTATGGACAGTCTGTATCTCTTTTCTAAATGTCTTAATGTACCTGCTATCATACCGCTCTCATTAATATTGCGAACTACGTCTAATATTTTTGTCTCCATCTCTTTGATTTACCATAATATTATTTTCAATGGATTCATTTGCGGTTAATGTAGGAATATTTTTAGTTTGATAGTTACGCATCGATTAAAAGCATAACCAACATTCAAAAGAGAATATTTGACTTACTAAACCTTGAATTAAATATGTGCCTGAAGTTCAAATCAAGGTCTATCAGCAGGCGATGATAGTTTGGTTAAGGTTATTTTATTATTATTTTTTTGTGTTGAAATTAAGTATTTCTTCTTCACTTGAATGGACCTACGACTAGGGTTGCCAGATCTGCTTTATGTCAAAACGGGACTGAAGCTAAAAAACGAAGCAAAAATCCGGGACAAGCAGGAAAAAAAAGGGACATATTATTTTAAAAATATATTAATGGTCGATTGTGCCAACCTATTTAAGGGATACTTAACGCTAAGGAGCCCTTAACTTCAAGATTTGCATTGCAAAACTTCAAGTTATAAGTATTTCTTATTAAATAGGTTGGTGCAATCGGCCATTAAACTCTTGAAATGATACATAAAAACGTGTAACATTTAGTTGTTGGTGAAATATTAAATATACCCATTTAGTTGCTGACCGTGCAGCTTTGAGGAAATCTTTATCATTTTTGATTTTAGAATAAGATTCTTTGCATGATCCCTAACTTGAAATTAATTTTAACGAGCAATACACTTTTAATCAAGTCCGAAGAACAAAACGGTATTTTTTGTCACGCCAGGAAGTGTTCATTAATGAAAAACTTCTTTCTGTTTCTGCATTGCTAACTGGAAGACTGATTAGAAACTCCAGAAGTGTTTGAAGGTGGGAAAGCTTTTCGTTTGATTTAAATGTTCAGCCATTTTCCGTGGATACTTCCAGGCATTTATTAAAATGAGCGGCAATAATATAAAAATATGCGTTTTTACGTGAATGAATATAAAGTAGTTTTACGTTTTTTGTGTTGTAGTTCGATTACTTAAATAGACAAATCTTTGGAATTTTTGTGACAGCGAAATACGGGACAATTGACGTCCCGTTAATACCTTGCCCGGGACGCGGGACAAAACATTTAAAAACGGGACAATCCCGGAAAATACGGGACGTCTGGCAACCCTACCCAACTAACACAGATTGTGCCTTAATAAACTAAAATGCTATATAACTGATATATTCATCATCATTATCATTATTCAGCTTGTCTCGTCCACTGCTGGACATAAGCCTCTCTTAATCTAGACCATCTTGGTCGGTCTTGGGCATCTTGGATCCAGTTCGGGGAAATCCTTCTCAAATCGTCCGTCCATCGGGTCGGGGGTCGTCCTCTGTTTCTATGTGCTTCGTCTCTGGGGCGCCATTCTAGTATTCTCTTTGTCCATCTGTTGTCCGACGTGGCCAGCCCAGTTCCATTTTAGGTAAGTGACTCTTTCAATTGCATCCGTAACTTTTGTTCTTCTGCGTGGTTCTTCATTTCTGATTTTGTCTCGCAGTGTTACTTCCAACATGGACCTCTCCATGGCTCGTTGAGTTATTCTTATTTTATTAACAGTTTTCTGTGTTAATGTAAGTGTTTCCGAGCCATATGTCAGTACCGGGAGAACGCACTGGTCGAACACCTTTCTTTTGAGACACATCGGTATATCTGACTTTAATACGTGTCTCTGCTTGGCAGCCCAAGTCAGTCCTATCCTTCTGTTTAATTCGCAGGTCTGATTATCTCTTCCCATTCGGATCTCATGTCCCAGGTATTTGTAAGATGTAACGTATTGAATCTCCTTTCCTTCTATCCTTAGGTTGCAACTTGGAACCAGGTTTGTCATAAATTGGGTCTTGGCGATGTTGATTTTCAAGCCTACTTTTTGGGAGGCCGCGGATAGTGCTGAGACCATTTCATTCGCCTCGTCCACTCGGTCTGAGCTCATTACGATATCGTCAGCGAAACGTAGGTGGTTAAGCTTTTCTCCATTCACATTTATGCCCTTATTTTCCAATTTAATCTTTTTAAACATATATTCTATCAGGGTTGTAAAAAGTTTTGGGGAAATTGTGTCGCCTTGTCGGACACCCTTTTCGATCTTGAACCGATCTGTTTCCGCATGTATTTTCACTTTTGCCGTTGCGTGTTCGTATATATGTCGTAGTATGGAAATGTAGCGGTGGTCTATACGGCAGTTCGCCAGGGCCTTAAACAGTTCATGGTGGTTTATGGAATCAAATGCCTTTTCGTAGTCAACGAATGTTAGTACTACGGGCTTGTTGTATTCTATACTTTTTTCTATTAGCGATTTTATCACCTGAAGATGGTCATTTGTTCCATATCCGGCTCGAAAACCTGCTTGCTCTCTTGGTTGATACTGGTCTAGTTTATTTGTAAGTCGTGCGGTTATGATTTTTGTGAACATTTTGTACATGTGCGTCAACAGACTTATCGGTCTGTAGTTCTGTAGGTCTGTGATACTGCCTTTCAATATACAATTTTATCATTTAGTGACTGTAGTTGAGACAAAATACTCTCAGAGACAAAAAAGTGTTATAATCATGTAATATAGCTCTCTACAAAACCATTTAATAAATCTTTTATAAAACGGAAGAAATTGAATTCTTATAGCATACTATAGTACCAATGTTATAACAGGAATTACTCTCTTAGTCTAATTTGTTCTATTATTGGTTCATTATTGTTTTAAAAAGAACTTATAGGATGGTTACAAAATATTTTTATTAGAGATTTATTATATTATCATATAGCTATCTTTAATAAAACAGTTAACTCGCAAAAGTATTCAAGACTGAATTGGCTTAAGAGAATATCTTATAAAAATGTTTTATAGGATGCTTGATCTAGAACGTTCAAAACAGCACTATAAAACCAATATAAAACACTTACAAAATAAAAATGGACACAAAATAGCAACACTGTCTTATAGTATATCACAAACTAACACAGATTGTGCCTTAAAACTAAAAAGCTATTATAACTGATACATTAGGGTAATTCAATAACAATAATTGTATCATTTAGTGACGGTAGTTGGCACAAAATACTCTCAGATACAAAAAAGT
Source organism: Orchestes rusci (assembly GCA_958502075.1). NCBI lineage: Eukaryota > Metazoa > Arthropoda > Insecta > Coleoptera > Curculionidae > Orchestes > Orchestes rusci. Next base: position 23,851,415 of record OY293309.1, read on the forward strand.
GTTATAATCATGTAATATAGCTCTCTAGAAAACCATTTAATAAGCCTTTTATAAAACAAAAGAAATTGAATTCTTATAGCTTATTATAGCACCAATTTTATAAGAGGAATTACTCTCAAGTCTAATTTGTTGTATAATTGGTTTATTAAGGTTTTATAGAGAACTTCATGTGATCGTTACAAAATATTTTTATTAGAGATTTATTATTTTATCATATAGCTATCTTTAATAAAACCGTTAAGTCGCAAACGTATTTAAATCTGAATTGGCTTACGAGAATATCTCATAAAAATGTTTTATGGAATACTTTATTCCGAACGTACAAGACAGCACTATAAAACAAATAAAATAAAAATGGGCATGAAATAGCAACATTGTGTTATAGCATACTTTGCGTAAAGATATATGCCCACCCGATTTGCGATCATACAGTGAAATTCGCGTCTTCTTTTTCATTCATTTAGTATATTTTTGGGTATTCTGGAAAAATGTTTTCGCTGGTGACTTTCAAATAATGTCTAGAATACGTTTATAAAATTTCAAGTCATTTGAAAATGTATGCAAATTGTCCAATACCTATATAACAGATCTGTCGCAACAAGCACAGTTATAAGAGTTCGCCATATTTGGTAGGCGAACTTTGTCGGACATTTTTTAGGTTTGGGAAAGAAAACCAAATGTTTATTAAGGAAATACGATAATAAAAATGTCATTATAAGAAAAACATTGTAAATATCAGACAATTTATATTTAATAGAGTAGTTTTTGTTTGTAATTAAGATCTTGAGGTTATGAAATTTAAAATATCAGGATAAAAAGTCTTGAATTGCCTCAAAATGCAGGCGCATGAAAATTTAGTTCATAATGTACCCATATATTAACAGTAAAATCAAATTCGCAAGTCAAATCAACATATTATCATGCTTCAATTTTTAATATTTTGCAATATGCTACTTTTGTCTAATAGTGGATGGACTCTATTAATTTTTCGTCATTTACAGTTGATTTACTTTTACAACAATTCTGATTTATTCTGCGAATATATCAACAACAAAATATATTTATAACTGTTTTATAAATGTGTAACTTGGAAAAACCTCACTCTTATTAGAGCTCTATATGTAGTATTTTGGATGATGTATTAGTATGCACAAACACCGGGATTGTAACTAACTTTTTATCTAACGCTAGACTCTACATTTATAGTGAAATGTTATAAAGCTGCACGATTGACACGCCCGGCTTTTTCTAATGACAAACATTGACTGGCTGTCACAGGTGGAAAAAAGCCAATACATAACACTCCCCCCTTATCATAATATTATCTTAATCCCCTGTATATTGTTACCTTTTGACATAGGTTGTCATTCTGATAATTCAATAGTTGTCAATATCTTTATACGATTGTTAAATATAGAAATATAAATATATAAAAAGATATAACAAATTGGCGACGAGGATGGGATTATTGCTTTTTCTACTAATCTCTCAAAAGATATTTCGGTGGACTGTAGAAGATTTTCTCGGATAGATATATCTCTGATACCTCTAATGAATTGGGCTCGTAGAAAAATATCCGATATGTTGATATCTTTGTTGCACTCACAGGATGTTATAAAACTACAGTCCAGTGTAGAATGTCTTAAAACAGTTGTATAATCAGAAACAGATTGATCTTCTTGTTGAAATGTTGACAGAAAATGGTGCTGTGATACTAGAACATTTTTTTTTGGACAAAAATGGTTTTCTAGTTTTCTTATTAATGTGTCATAATCAAACTCGTCAGGTTTTTTTGGAGCAACTAATGCTAACAACGTTGAAAAGGTAATAGTCCCAATAGAATTAAGTAATAACTCTGCAGCGAACTTCTTGTTTTCAAATGTATTCTTAATTTTTAGATAGTTCTGAAAACGTTCTTTGTATGTCCGGAAAGATTCTTTCTGTTCATTGAAATTTTCAAACGGAGGTACAAAAAAGGTATTACCTGCTGAATTGATTCGAATTTGATCCAAAAGAACTTGATTCTGTTGCTGAAATGCACTCATAAACTGCTTAAACTGCTCTCCATCCATATTTCAGAATGATGCCGATATTCGATCTTGATCTTGATGTATATCTTTTGAGAGATTAGTAGAAAAAGCATTAATCCCATCCTCGTCGCCAATTTGTTATATCTTTTTATATATTTATATTTCTATATTTAACAATCGTATAAAGATATTGACAACTATTGAATTATCAGAATGACAACCTACAATCTGACGTATGAAAGTATTCGAGTTGCCACAAAAAATGATCCGGACTTGTCAAAAATTAAAAGTAATATAGAATCATTGGATCAATCCAATGAAAATGATTTTACTTTAGAAGACGAGATACTTTTCAAAGGTTTCAGAGTTGTTATTCCAACTTTACTTCAACCAGCGGTTCTTTCCGAATTACACAGTACTCATGTAGGAATAACTAAAATGAAACAGCTAGCAAGAAGATACTGTTATTGGAAGAACATTGACAGAGATATTGAGAACATTGTTAAGTCCTGCCAACAATGCGCTGAAATTCGAAATTCTCCTTCAAAAGCTCCTCAACATCATTGGGAACTTCCAGAAGAAAATTGGGACCGAATTCACATCGATTATGCAGGGCCATTTCAAGGATTCTATTTTTTAGTTGTTATTGACGCTAAATCCCGATGGGCCGAGATCAAAATTCTTAAAGATGCTCCAACTTCAGAAAAAACTATTGACCTGCTTAGAGAGATATTTTCTTTTCATGGATATCCCCGAGTTATGGTGTCAGATAACGCCACCATTTTTATAAGTGAATCATTCAAGAATTTTTCTAAAAGTTGTGGAATTTTCCAAAAATTCATTGCACCAGGTCATCCTGCTACTAATGGTTTAGCGGAGAGGAATGTTCAAACCCTGAAGATGAGATTAAAGGCAATGTCACAAGATCGTATTCCGATGAACAGAAAACTCCAAGAAATACTATTCAAATACAGAGCAACTCCTCTTTCTTGTGGAAAATCTCCAGCAGAAATGTATCTGAAAAGAAATCTTCGAATCAAGCTTGATGCATTACTACCACCAAAGCACACTAGATCAGAAAATCAATTACCAGGAACCAGAAATTTAATTGTGGGAGATAGAGTCCAAGTACGTTATTATGAAAGGAACAAAACATTATGGAGATTTGGAACAATTACAGAAAAATATGGGTTATTACATTATCAGGTCCTTCTTGATGATGGGTATTCATTAAAACGTCACATTGATCAAATCAGGAAAACCATGGTTGCTAAAGAAAAAGTGACATTTCTTAGTGATCCTCCAATAGATACAGGGAAAGAACAACCATTTTTCGAACCACCTGTTCCACATAATCTGCCAGTTATTCAAACACCCATCCAACCTCCACTTAATCCAGACAACCACACGAGAGAACCAGAGCCTGGAAGTGATCAACCTCCACATAATCCGGACAACCTCCATAAAGAACCAGAGCCTGAAACTGACCTTCAACCAAGAAATCTTGATGGACCTTTACAGCCTTTTCCGTTATCTGAATGTCAATCATTCAGAAGGTCAGAAAGAATGCGACGACCTAACAGCCGTTTACAAGATTACCTCATGTAATTTACATTATTATAAATAATGTTTGTTATAGTTTCAAAATAGTGTGGGAGATTATCATAATATTATCTTAATCCCCTGTATATTGTTACCTTTTGACATAGGTTGTCATTCTGATAATTCAATAGTTGTCAATATCTTTATACGATTGTTAAATATAGAAATATAAATATATAAAAAGATATAACACCCCTGGATAAAACATCATCGTACATCTAAGTGGTATAATCTTCTAGGTACGCTGGAGCAACTCTATTTCGAGATGAACGTCTAATGGGCAGTTCCAAACCTACTTCATCATGATTCTAGTCCAATCCTGTCATGTTCTGGAACTGGTTCTGGTTCTTGTGCTTTTGTTTGCTCATCATGAATAATCTCAACACCTGATTTGTCCCTTGAGATCTCTGGTATGTTTTGTGCACTATCTCGTCTTGCACGGATCTGATCTGTATGTCGACGTACGATTTTACCATCAGGAGTTTCGACTCTATAACTCAGTGGACCGGTTGATTCCACAATAGTAGAAGGAACCCATCTCTGGCCAGGTGTGTATGATCTGTAGAAAATTGACTCATTTTCTCCGAACTGTCTAATCGGTTTCTGAGGACTACATTGAGATTCTTGTTTAGCTGTCATGTCCCCTACAAAATCTGGATACACTTTATCAATAAGAGTTGTTAATTTCCTGTTCATTAGAATCTCACAAGGAGCTCTGCCTGTCATACTATGCGGAGTTATGTGTTGGGACAACAAATATCTGCAAAGTGGAGTTGTCAAATCCTTGCCTCGCCACTCTACAGTCATTTTCCTCAAAACCGTTTTAACATTTTGTACCATTCTCTCGGCCTGCTGGGATGATACGGAGCGACCAAAGCTTGTCTAATACCATTTTTGTGAAGAAAATCTTGGAACTCAGCGGCCGTGAACGCCGATCCATTATCTGAGACGCAGACCTCTGGAACCCCATGTGTAGCAAATAATTCTCGCATCACTCTCAAAGTTGCTGCTGTGGATGAACTTGAGACTTGTCTGACTTCTAACCATTTTGAATATGAGTCTACAACTATTAAAAAATATCTGCCATCCATGGGACCAGCATGGTCGATATGTATTCGCTGCCAAGGCCGTCTAGACCATTCCCAAGGATGGATGGGAGCTCTAACTGGCATTTTCTTTGATTCTTGGCAGGGCTGGCAACCGTTCACCACTTCCTCAATCTGTCTATCCATACTAGGCCACCAAACATAGGACCTTGCCAAGCTTTTGATCTTGACTATGCCTGGATGTGCTGAATGGAGCATCTCCAACATGCCTTTCCTTCCCCCTGGTGGAATAATAACTCTAGTTCCCCACAAAAGACAATCTTGATAGCAGGTTATTTCTGCTTGTCTTTGAAGATAGGGTTGATACTCTTTTCCATACTGCTCATGTGTGCCTTTCGATGGCCAGCCTTTCCAGGACCACTGCAATACTTGAGACTAAATTGGATCTTTTCTTGTTTCTGATGCGATTTGCTTGGCCGTGTAGGTTTTTTCTGGAATATTTTCCAACATTAATATATCCACAGATGGAGGCGTCTCTTGAATATTGATCTCTAGCGGAAATCTACTCAGAGCGTCAGCATTTCCGATGCATTTATTTCCTGGTGCATACTGTAGTGTATAGTCATAAGCACTGAGTAATATAGTCCAACGTAGCATACGCGGTGACAACACGTCTGGTATTTTATCTTTTCCAAAATACCAAGGAGATGCATCGCAAGTCAAAGTCAGGGGTTTCTTTTCATCGTAATGTCCCAAAATTGGTTCACTCACTAGAATGTCTTTCAACTGTTTAAAAGCGCGATTTTGTTCGGAACGCCACTGAAACGGTTCTTCCTTTTTCAATAGTCTGTGCAATGGTTCCGCGATAGTCGCCTTATCTTTTAAAAAGATGTGGTAAAAGTTAATCAAACCTAAAAAAGCTTGTAGTTCAGTTTTATTAGCCGGAGCCCTCGCGTCGACTATTGCCTTGATTTTGTCTTTTGTTGGTCTAATGCCGTTCGCGCTGATTTCGAAACCGAGAAAAACTAATTTTTCTGCCCGGAACACGCACTTTTCTGCTTTTAGGTGTAAATTGTCTTTGTGAAATCGCACCAGTACTTGTCTGAGTTTTTGGTCAAGGTCTATAACTGAATTACCCACTATTAAAATGTCATCATAGTACGGCAAAACTCCCGGAATTCCGGCTAGGCGCATATCAATGAATCTTTGAAAAATTTGAGGCGCCACTGAAACCCCGAATTGAAGCCTGTTGCAACGGAATGCTCCTCTGTGAGTAATTATAGCTTGAGCCTCGGCGGTTTCATTATCAACACTTAGTTGTAGATAAGCTTGTGCCATGTCAAGTTTTGCGAAAATTCTTCCTTCTGCTAGGGTGGCCAGGATATTTTGGACAGCCGCCACTGGATAGACGTCCGGGCGCAATGCTTTATTTATCGTGGAGCGATAGTCTCCACAAATTCTGACTTTATCATTGTTTTTGCTCACTACAACTATAGGGGTACACCATTTTGGATATGCGATTGGTTCTAGGACTTTCTGCTCAATTAGTCTGTCAAGTTCTAGGTCAATTTTCTCTTTCAGTGCAAAAGGTACCTTTCTGGCTCTGAGAGTGATTGGTTTGATAGTATGGTCTAAATCAAAACTCACGGGAGGTCCCTGATAGCTGCCTAACTCAGGTCTGAAAACCTCTGGGTAATCTTTGATATACGAGCCATGATCTATAAATTGATCTGGTTCACACCAGCAATTGACAAACCTAGTGCTCCAAACCAGTTTCTTCCCAAAAGACTGGCCCTGTTAGCATTCACCACTATGAGAGGTAACTTTGCACTTTTATCGGACAGTTTAACGTGTACTTCACATTCTCCGATAATCGAAATCACTGATTGTTGATAATCTCGTGAAATCAAGTTCGAATTGCGTATTCCCGGTGGATGTCCATTAAACAACATTTGAAAAACCGAACGACCCATAACTGAATACGCCGCGCCACTGTCTACTCCCATTTTCGTCTCTTTATCATTCAGGAAAACGTCCACCAAAATTTTCTCTGCATCCGAAACGCTTTTCAGGTTATTTAAAACAACGTCGTCGTAGACCGGATCCGCCAAAGAGTCACACTCAACAATATTTTGACCGTCACCCGAATGAATGTCATTTTCCGATTCACTCGCACTGTCATAGTCACTTTGTTGGTTATCAACACAATGTACTCGTTTTCCTGCATTGATTTCTTTTTTCTTTGCAAAACATGCCACTTCAATGTGGCCCCTCTTGGAACAATACCTGCAAACAGCTTTTGAAAAAAGCATGTCTCTGCTGGATGTTGTCCCTCACATCGCCAACAAAAAAGAGTGGCCTTGTCTCCCATTTTTTTAAGCTGTGACGAGCTACCACCTGATGGCTGCTTTCGTTTTATTTTCGAGCTCAATCTGCTGCCGCTGCGAAAATTATCCTGGGAAAGTTTATTTGTGCTATTGCTGGTTTCCGACACACTCTCACGTAAAGCTGATACGCTTGTGGTCGCTACTTCATGAGCTATACACATTTCCTTGGCTTTCATAAACGTGATTTTGTCCTCTGTTAACATACGACGTTGTAAGCTCTCGTCACTGACCCCACAAACGATTCGATCGCGTAGCATAATGTCCAGTTCGGAAAAATTGCATTTTTTTTCACTAATCTACGCAATTCTTTGAGACAATCTGGGAAGGATTCGCCTTGTTTTTGATCCCGCCTGTAGAAACGGAATCGATTAACAATCTCAGATGTTTTTGGTGCAAAGTGAGATGTCAACTCTTGTATTATGTCTCATAAGCCTTTTTCAGATACTTTTGCTGGAGAAAAGAAACTTCGTAAAAGCTCTTACAACTCCGGGCCGCATGAACTGAGAGAAACTGCCTTCTTCTTGTCATCGACTTTGATATCGTTTGCAATCATGTAAAACCCAATCCGTTCAGCATACGCCTCCCAGGATTTTCCATTATTTACATTGAACGGTTCGATATTACCCAAATTAGACGACATTTTATCTATTTCTTTCAGGAATCACGCCGAGTTCAAAACCGCACAAAACAAACCAGTTTTTCTTCGAAATATTCACTGTCTAAATGTCACTCAAACTGTCTATGTCTTTTTGTAACTGAATCATCGATATCCCATCCTCGTCGCCAATCAATGTAGTATCTTGGATGATGTATTAGTATGCACAAACACCGGGATTGTAACTAACTTTTTATTTGACGCTAGACTCTACATTTATAGTGAAATGTTATAAAGCTGCACGATTGACACGCCCGGCTTTTTCTAATGACAAACATTGACTGGCTGTCACAGGTGGAAAAAAGCCAAAACATAACACTATAGCAGTAGTAAATTAGCTTTATATTTGTTACCTAGAACCCCTAGAAACATTTTAATACGACAAAAATATTTTATAAAGTGGTCCTTTTTCGTGTTTATAAGTGTGTTATTAATGTCTATGAAATGACTATAAAAATATGTTTACGAGCAAAATGTTTTACGAAACTGTTATATAACGGTCTATAAAATACTTATAAACATATTTGTGTTACTTGGGTACCTACGACAAGTGTAGCGTTATTACTTCAGAAATAACGCTAGTAGCAAACTATTAGACTAGCAAGATTTAAAATAAAATATTTTGCATTCTAACTTTCAAAACCAGATATTTTCATTTATTATCAGGGTCAATTTCTCTAAATGTTGTCGGAAATATCTGGTTTTGCATCTAGGCGCCTCATTTTAAATTCGATTTATTCGCGAAAAGGTATCTGCGCACGTCAAGGCTATTTGGAGGGCATTCTCTTTTTCTCCTTCTTCCTATACATTCCCAATAAAAAAAAATTAAGTGTATTGTGTCGACATGGTAATGACGACAGATGCTTCCTTTAAATTTCAAACTCAAAACTCAAATGTTTCCTAAACGGCCCATCAGAAAGGCATGAAACTATAATATATTTTTGAGATCAGTCATTTCGTCGCCCGTATCTATGGCATGGGTTATGGGTGTAGCTTGCAAAAAATCAAAAATTTCATTTATCTCCATTTGAGAGACGTCTGTGCACACAGAAGAAATATTGTGATGTGTCTGATAAAAGCCGTGGTGTATAGTGTATTGTATGTGAAGATCATTTTTAAAGTAGGTATTATAATATATAATATGAACCTGTTTTATTTTACCGGTACCTAAGTATACATACAGACAAGGTGTACAAAATTCGAGTATAAAGGGTGTCCGGTAAGTATATGGCATAATTTCGGGACCGTATGTCGGAGGTCGAAATAACCCCAGTCTGTAATTTTTTTTTTCTGAGGTGCCTCTTAACGGAAATACTGAGCCCTAAAGAGGTACTCATCGATCTAATTTTTCAACTCTAACTTTTGACCGGCTTGTATAATTTGATGAATTTTAGTATGTTGTGTATGCCATGAAGACGCTTAAAACCATACTAAAGTCAATATTTTCAATTATTGTACGAGGAACCAGGAACGGACTGGCCACCAAACCTTTTGGGCCCAATTTTTTAGAGCTGACAACTACTTTTTCAAATACTCTGACTTTTTCTTAACAAAAAAAGTGCTGTTCTTTTGAAAACTAACCGCTTTCGAGAAAAGTAGGTTTTTGTTTTACACGTTATTGCAATAAACTCTAAAATATTTTGGCAAGACACCAGTTGTTATTATTGGCATTGAAAACCTTTTTGACACTCTCAGAGTGATTGACTATACTAGAATTAGTCAAAATTAATTTTAAAAAAAATACCTGTTTTTTTTGTAAATTTTCATCTTTTTCTTCAATTTTTAATTTGTAATAGTGAAGGCAATCAATCTGAGAAAGTCAACAAATACTTTAATACAATAACAACAACTGATGTCTCGTGTTAGTATTCTAATGTATTATTGCAAAGACATGTAAAACAAAAACCTATTTTTCTCGAAAACGGTTAGTTCTATCGGAAAAAATGAAGAGCATCTTTCTTGTTGAGAAAAGGCCAAACACGAGCAAAAGATGGATGAGCCATATTCCGCGAAGGAGAACATCGTCGTAGCAGTAATTGAAGACTAGAACAACCTAAACAACGGAAGTCATTCGTGAGTATATTCGAATCTCCTGCTCTGAGATAATGATCGCCGGAACAATGATAATTGAACAAAACAGTGCGAAACCATATAACTAATGAAGAAGAAATAGTGGAAATACTGAAAATCACACGGAGGTTATTGTTTTCAACCTCTTTGAAAGAAAATCAATAAATCACGATCTAGAAGGCTGGTTATAATAACTTAGGAGTAATAGGAGGTGTGAAACTATTGCAAAACCTAGAAATATTGTTTAATGAACTTTGTTCCACTAGCTAAGACATTTTTGCTTTCATATTATATTGTCGAGGTAGCAAGTCAACAGGTTTGTTAATCATTCCAATGAAATTGACGTCTTTGTAAGTTGATCATTCGAATAATTATCGCAAATACACTTCTTCCATTAATCAACATAGCACATAATCAAATCAGCTGCCTTCTTTAGTTTTATTCTAAACTTTTCCAGAATTGGATTAGCCTCTTACCTCACTTCTAACACCAAACACTTCCAGATTGTTTGGTTCTGCTCGCCGAGTCGGCAATTCTTGGTCCTAGATAAGATTCCCATGATCGTAACCTAACAGTTTTGGCATTTTTCAACTTGTTCGTGCCCCGAATGGTGGAGGAATGAGAAGTTTAATGGATTTTTTTTCATGGCAAATTGTAGAAAAAAGAACGATACGTATTTTTCTATTTCGTTCAATTATGATTTTTTTAAAAGATATTCAAGTTTAAAGTTCTGCATATACTGAGCATGTTGTAACGTCATATTCCAGCAATTTTAGCACATTTCAAAGAGTTATATCTCCGTCAATTTTCAACTAACAAGAAGTCAAATATATAAAATGGTCTTCTCATTATTCATGGACTTTCGAATCCAGCATTAACAAAAATTGTGCAAGTTCCCTATTGTGCTGAAAAACATTCTAGCGAAAGATTATTGCATAAACTGATTGTTGAGTAAAATAACATCAAAACGTCTTCAGTTTCAAAGTGGTCCGTTTTATAGTTCATAGAACCAACAAGCGTAGAATTTCTCAAAAACATGAAATGTGGCAACTTATTTTTGATTGAATGGTTCATGGAAGTCAAATAATTTAATTTCTCAAATAATACTTCTTGACGAATTAAATCAATAAAACTAATTAGAAGAAGTATATTGTCAAAGGATTTGAAAATAAAACAAAGGTTTACAATCATATCTTTAATTGCATAATTCAACAGTGGTCCACCTTCATGTTGACGAAAATGCCTTCAATTCAGTTTTTTTCTATTTAAAAAAACCGATTTGAACACACATCCGAATGCCGTTCAAATGTACGTTTACTTTTTAATTCAAGTGTATAAAAAATAAATTAATTCTTCAACAAATAACCTATTTACATCAATAGAAAATAATCTAATTGTTCTAGTATTCCGTTTAAACAATTTCTTGTGGGATTCTTTGTATAACAAACTTGTTTATACTTTCCGATGTTGACTATTTTGAGGAAACACTGGCGGAAAAATGGTCAAAACACTCGTTTTTCGCCAAAACTGATTTTTTGGAGAGCTCACTTGACTTTATTTAAACAATGCTATGGGCCGATATTTCAATGTCCACTTAAGATTAAGGTACACTTGAACATCATTTTGAACGTTGAAATTGTCTCCCGTAAGTGCCGTGTTTCAATAACGATACTCACAATAGATTCTTATCTGAATGATAGGTGTGGCGCAATTGAAATACAGTACTTTCGGTATACAATTTTAAAATTCACATTAAATTCAAGTCCACCTTAGCTAAACCGTTGTTTGAGTCCTTTACTCAAACAACGGCTAAACTGCCCCTTGGTGACATTGAAATATCGGCCCTAAGACGGGAACATAAGATAAGTTTGTTATCCTCCACTAGTGCACACGAATTTACACTTTTCTACACTGCACCGCTTGTTACCAGGTTAGTGCAAACAGTGTAGCGTGTTTGTTACATATGTCGGTGTAGGATGCACATTACTGCACCAGTTACACCAGGTCAAAAGGAGGTGTAACAAGTGTAGCGTAGTGTGAAATACGGTGGAAAGCCTATTTTGTAAACAAAGCTTCTCTTGGCCTACCACCTCAAACATCAGTGTGGATCTGGTGGAGTGGTGTTTGTGAAATGTTTGTCTGTTTTTTAGGTTAGAATATCTGAACTTACAGTACTGTCGCGTTTGGTGAATTTCCCTTACACTGGAAGTCATAAGTTAGACCAGCTATCTTCACTAAACTATCCCACACCGAAATAACAAACACACCTATCATATCCGCGTGTGAATCCCAATGAAACACATATTTGATCATCAACTCAGCTATTGCGTTCACTTTTTCTATAAAGTGAATGTTCTTGAAGAAAGAAGAATAAAGCTTCTCTTGACCTACCACCAGAGAAAAACCAAACTAGTGGAGAAGCGACAAAACTCGTCGGCTCCTTTGATGTCGGTGTTCCGTTTTCGGCCGAGCCATTTGACGACCCTACCACGTTTAACACCGAAAAAAAGAAATTGGTGGTAATAGACGGTGGGCATATGTTCTCTGACTACACGGCAACACTGAGAAAAAGTTGGTGTTCGACATAAATTCGATTTTTAATGGACTATTTTTTAATAGCCATTTACAGGATATTTTGTTATATCATTTGGGAAAATATTTTAATAAATCTATTTGCATTTGTACTTTATTTCTCATTCTTAATTTCATTTTCATTTTACAAAATCGACGGACACTCCAATAAATCAGTACATATTCAGTGTGTCTCACTAAGTTGGGAACATAGTGACAACTTTTTTATTATTGATTTTAGGAGAAGTTATTCTTCATAAAAAGTTCTGCATGTTAGACATTTGATATTTATCGTAATTTTGTTGTGGTTTTTGTTTGTTAAAAATATTTCAAAGTTTATTTTGGTGGATTTTGGAGCAATTTTTTACTTTAACGTGACGTACTTTGAATGTATGTTCACAGGCACGGGTACGCTAAATTCAATGTAAATGGTAGCATAATTATGATTCTCGTTTAGGAAGCGGAAATCAGTCACTTCCAATTCGAAGTCAAATTGAATGAAGATTTTACAAAATCGACGAAAACTCCAATAAATCAGTACATATTCAGTGTGTCTCACTAAGTTGGAAACATAGTGACAACTTTTTTATTATTAATTTTAGGAGAAGTTATTTTTCATAAAAAGTTCTGCATGTTAGACATTTGATATTTATCGTAATTTTGTTGTGATTTTTGTGTGTTAAAAATATTTCAAAGTTTATTTTGGTGGATTTTGGAGCAATTTTTTACTTTAACGTGACGTATTTTGAATGTATGTTCACAGGCACGGGTACGCTAAATTCAATGCAAATGGTAGCATAATTATGATTCTCGTTTAGGAAGCGGAAATCTGTCACTTCCATCAATTCGAAGTCAAATTGAATGAAGATCAGGGCGACATCTGATTGGAAATAAGCTAATACGATTAGTTTCACTTGAAGTAATCTGATCTGAAAGCCCTTGATAAAACGATTGACATATACATAAACGATGACGGATCAGCTCATTTTAATTTTTTTTTCTAATTCTTATAAAACCATCTTTATAAAAGTTAGTTTTCACGGTTCTCTTCGTAAAGGAAGATTCCAAAGATTTCATGTTTGTTTATAATCATCAAATCGAGAAAAATAGGAAAAAGTTAGATAATCAAATGATCAATCCGAACTGCTAGAATATTGGGATCATTGAAAACTGATCTCAGATCAGTTCAGAGGTTGTGCAGATACTGAACCATTTCCAATCAAATACGGATCATATCACTTGTAATAAGTTCGATCGATCCAATCATGTCAATCAAAAATACGCCTCGGTCAATAAGTCGAATTAAAACTGAATAAGCTCACGGACTAAATGTTTGCCGGTGGGCGGGTACATTCTACCACACATTTGGGTCATGCGTATACAAAAACGGAACCGACGCTGTCGCTTCTCTACTAGTTTGGTTTTTCTCTGCTACCACCTCAAAAATCAGTGTGGATCTGGTGGAGTGGTGTTTGTGAAATGTTTGTCTGTTTTTTAGGCTAGAATATCTGAACATACAGTACTGTCGCGTTTGGTGAATTTCCTTTACACTGGCAGTCATAAGTTAGACCAGCTATCTTCACTACACTATCCCACACCGAAATAACAAACACACCTCTCATATCCGCGTGTGAATCCCAATGAAACACATATTTTATCATCAACTCAGCTATTGCGTTCACTTTTTCTATAAAGTGAATGTTCTTGAAGAAGGAAGAATAATGACTCAGCCCATATTTCTCTATCTGCAACTTTTATAAAATGCAAGAGAATAAAAACCTTTCACATTCACGAAAACCACGAAAAGCCACTTGAGCAATGAAATTGGTCCGAAAATGCTTCGTTTCGGAGATACAGAGTGTTAAAGTTTTCGATTTTACAAAATATTCAAAAAATTACGTTTATGCACATTATTTGGGAAGTGGGAGGTTTTTAAGTGTGAAAAATCATAAGCTATTATGATTTTATTTAATTTTCCCCAACTTTTTTGACAGCAGACTCCGGGAATTTTGTATTCTTTCACCTTTCTAGACAAAAAGATCTACAGTGCGGCAGTGCACGTCCCCACCTCCTAACTTTTGAACAGTTTGATATATTAGAACGAAATTTGGGACAAGCCATATTGTGAGTTCTGCATTTTGTGACATAGTAGTGACAGCGAAAAATGTCAAAATGACAGCTGGACGCCATTATGAATGAAAAGATCTAATGAAACAGATCGACCCCCCTCGACTGATACGTCATGTTGAAGGTCTTTTCATCCTCATTACACCCTGAAAGTTTGAAGTCACTGTCACGTTCTAATTTTTAAATTTAAAGCCAGATTTGTTTTTCAAAGTGGAGCCTGGTTTCCATTTTTACATTCTCAGCAGTTGAGAAATGTTGTACGTGCTCATTTATTTGGTATCCAAACTTTTTTGCACATCAAGCAATTTAAAAGTTAGAGAGAAGGGGACCTTTTTGAGCCGCACAGTATGTGAATGTCTCAATAACGCTAGAGGCAACCGTTTTCGAGAAACTTACAAATTTCTTTATTGTAGGTTAGATCAGAATCCCTCAAGTGCTAAATGAAAAAAAAAACAGAATTTTGTTCAAATTAAAAAAACATGTTTTCTTATGTAAAATCACTCCTTTCCTTGTTTGTTTACACGTTAAATAGTGACAAAAACCTAGACAGTTTAATTGGTATAGATCCGTAATTAATATGAAATGTCATATTTTAAAATACTGCTTCCTAAAAATGTTCATCTCTTTTCCGCACAGATATTTCCTGAAAACAATAGAAAAAACTCATAAATATTCAAATTGCAAAAAAGTAAATGACCAGATATCTTTCATCAAATCGCACCAAAAAAGTAGTTTAAGTTGACGAAAAACGGTAAAAATTGAATCACTGAAACAATCGATTAGACAATAAGGCATCTTCGAAAAATTACAACATTAAAAATTAATAATAAATAATTCAGTCAGCGTTCCTCCAAATCCATCATTTTAAAAAAATTCCACCTCACCCTGTAGCTTACCTGTGACGTCTTATCAGCTAGTTAAAAAATATACTTTAACTTATCTACAGAATAATCTTAACATAATGGCTTCCAGCCCAACTGATAACGGTGCCCTCTTATCTTGGTCACAGAGAGCTTTAATAGAGATTGCAGCGCCCTCAATTGGGCAAAATCGTCATGTTGTCACTGGCTGACGGAAGAACGACTGTACTGGTTTGGGAAACAACATCGTCGTCGTCAGCGCCACTCGCCAATTGGATGGAGTGTTGTGGTACTTGGATTTGGACGGGGATTTGTATTTGGCTGTTAGGGCCCTGGAAAAAAGACGAATGTTCATATTTAAACAGACTCGATCGGGCATCTTTTTACTCGATACTAACATTCATTTATATACTATCTATAAGCTACATATCTATTCAGACATTGTTGTGTTTTTTGTAGATCGGAGAATAGGAAAATAGCACGGTACACTCACAACGGTATGTTCTTCCATCGTCACGATTTCGTTTCTATCGAGGAAGTCTCTTGGATAAGAAAAAAGAGGAGATACCAGGCTCTGTGACCTTTCAACACTAAAAAAATGGCGTCAGTATCATTGTTTAGGTAACAATAATTCTCGTAGGACGCGAGGAATTCATAATCTTTCATCATCATCAGATATTTTTAGTTTCACTTTTGTTTAGTGACTAGGTACTACAGATGTCCACAATGATACAAATTCACGGACGCCATTTTTTGGGTGCCCAACAAATGCAAATTAGGTCACAATTTCGACGTATGACGTTTATAATTGAGATGCTGTGCTGCAGCGCTGAAGACCAGTGGTAAAGCATACATATATTTTGTTCGCTTTATAGCTGGAAGTATCATGAAGAGACGGCAAATCGATTCAAATTTGTGGTTCGGCAGATGAAAAGATATGCCTCCAATTTGAAGATGAAGTTGTTTTTGTTCAGGTTTCCTCGAATGATAAGAAATAAATAGTTCTTAGCAGTATTCTTCGTATATTAACCACTGATCTAAACAACTGGATGAGCAAAACGCCGCACTCGAAATGGCTAAATTACGACCTAAAAACGAAGATAAACTTGAACATTGCGCACTGCAACAATTATTATGACGAGCTGTGGACAGGACCGAACTAATATAATATTATATTTTTCAGTAAACCTAATAATTTTTATTTCTGATTAAGCAATGAACGTGTTGAAGATTTGTGTACACATTTTGATAAACGAATTGTATTTTTTTATGAAAAATCGAAGATTCAAAGAGTAGTGGCTACAATTGAAGTATACCAGTTGAGATAATCTGTCTATTATTCAGACAATCAATTTTTTTTTTTTTTTTTAATTTTTTTATTTAATTTTTGGCTTTGCCACATAGGCACCCAGCCACTACACTAACGCAACGAACATTCGTCAGACAATCAATTGTAAGGAGATAATTATTTGTCTAGATTACTTGATATACCTTAACCAGAAATTCCTTAACCAAAAATAAGACGATCTGAGCAAACTTACCTATATCCAAAATTGCTTCGTTAAGTCTACAGAGGGCGTCAAAGACTAAAAAAAAAATGTTTTTTTCCACATTTTTCAAAAACGTGCGAATCGATTTCGATAATTTTTGGTACCTAGTCTTGGACCATGAAATTAAGTTTTTTGATTCTATAGCGAACGGTTGTAATTAACCAGAAGTGTTATAAAGGTGACGTCATATGTAGTTATTTCTTTTGATTTATTTTGGCGTTGACTTTTTGATAATTCTGATGTTTTATTTTCTTCCTTGAAAAATTTTGCTGATGAGTGGCTGTGCCACAAAAAACATTTTTTCAATTAGCTGCACAGATATTTTATTATTGATTTATTTTTCTCTAGCATAACCACTTATCCAAGCAAATTTTGACAAAAGAGGAAAAAATTCTCCTACACACTGCGTTATCAGATAAAACATCTGAATTATCAGAAAGTCAATTCCATAATAAAATCAGTAACGTCATATGCAGCTATCTTTTGATTTTTTATGGAATTGACTTTCTGATAATTCAGACGTTTTTATCTAATAACGCAGTGTATAGGAAAGCTCTTTTCTCTTTTGAAAAAAATTGCTGCGATAAGTGGTTATGCTAGAAAAAAATGATTCAAGAATAAAATATCTGTGTATCCCATTGAAAATATATTTTTTCTGGCACAACCACTTATCCTAGCAAAATTCCTCAAGTGAGAAAAAAACTCCCTAATAAATTGAACAATTGGATAAATGCATCTGAATTATCAAAGAGTCAATTCCAAAAAAAAACAAAACGAATAACTAAATGTGATGTCGCCTTTATATCACTTCCGGTTAATTACAGCCGGTCGCTATAGGAACAAAAAACGTAGTTTCATGGTCCAAGACTAGGTACCAAAATTTATCCAAATCGATTTGCACGTTTTCGAAAAATGTAGGAAAAAAACATTTTTTTTTTTAAATCTTTGATGCCCTCTGTAGACTTAACGAAGCAATTTTGGATATAGGTAAGTTTGCCTAGATCGCCTTATTTTTGGTCAAGGAATTTGTGGTTAAGCGTTGTACAGTCATTTCAGGGACACCCTGTATATGTAATAAAATAAAAATGTCCAGTGATGTTCACAATACAAGGTTGCTCAAAGTAAGTGGCTTATTAGAATATTTCGAGAAATAAAGCGATTGGGATTCTGAAAATTTGTAGGGAAAGATTTTTGGAGATGCTCTTTTCAAATGAAATAATACTTACGTTGCGCGATTTCGGATATACGGGAAGTAGGTGTCAACTCGCTTGTTTATAATGGAACACCCTATACGTTATTACATTTTTGGATTTTACGTAAAAGTCTAGGCAGATTTGATGCATGATGTCCTATACCTAAGTATAGGCGTTTTTGAAATATTTGAGTTTTCATGTCAAAAATGACATTTGTAGTTTCTTTTTTGAATGTAAGAAAGCCTTTATTGTTTAATTTTTGTTAGATTTCTTGTTGAAAAGTTCCTACTTTGAAAGATTTTTCACAATTATTATACAGGGTGGCCCAAAAATAAGGTCAAAAGTAAAATCAAGAAAACTGCCAAAAATCATTTTTTTTAAATGGAAACCCCCAATTTTCATCATTTTATCTTATTGAGCATTGAGAATAAAGGTGAGTTTGTGTAAGATTGTCCATTCCAAAAATTCGTGTTTTTATTCTTTTTTTTTTAACTTTTCGAAATCCAATACAAGTTGAACAATAAACGATCTCACCATACAAATTTTCAGAATCCCAATCGCTTTATTTCTCGAGATATTCTAATGGGCTACTTACCTTGACGCACCCTGAATATTAGTGTTTTTTCACTTAGCGATAAATGCAACACTAGTCAATTACTCAACTCGTTACTGTTTGAGGAACTTATACGAATTCAACCAACTGCCAAACGAATTGAAAGTTTGTAAAAATCTCCACAGCTTCAAGACTACAGATTAGTCAAAAGTCTGGAAACGGTAGTTTATTGGTTTTACTGTACGAGCTACTGGAAAAAGTTGAATACAAAAGTTGAGGGGTTTTGAATTATCTATTAGTTGGTATTGGTAATAACTACAATTTTACAGAGTCGGTCATAAAGTCGTGAAACAACAAGGTTGCATTTTTTAAATGGAACCCCCTGAATATTATTCGATATTTTAATTCTTCCTTCAATTTTGAGCAAAACTGGTAATATGATCCTAAATTCAGCCGTTTTCTTGTTATCGCGTTTTATGAATGACATTTTTGCATATTTGACAAGCTATAAAACTCAAACGGTTCAAGATGGAGAAAAACGGTCTGCACTTTCTACTCTCAACTTTTCAAGAGCTATCTAATGACATACAATCTTTGCCAACGCTGTTAGAAGTTTCTTACATTTTTCGACACATTTTAACATTTTTTGAAAAGAATTCAATTTATGTATTTATATAGCTTTCGAAAAGTTGATTCTAGAAAGCACCTTGAAACGTTTGAGTTTTAAAGCTTGTCAAAGATGCAAACATGCCGTTTATAAAACGCGATAACTCGAAAACGGCTGAATTGAAGAACATTTTGTATATTACAATTTTTGCTCAAAATTTAAGGAAGAATTAAAATATCGCATATACAAATAAAAAAAATGCAACTGTATGATCGAGTCTGTAAAATTCTAGTTATTACTAGCTAATAGATTATTGAAACCCATCAACTTGTATCTAACTTTTTCCAGTAGCTCGTTCAGTTTAACCAATAATCGACCATTTCCAGACTTCTGACTAACCTTGTATCTTAAGACAACATGTTCCATATATTTTGATTTTGAGTGAATTTTTGTACTTTTATTCTATTTACTTCTTCTTATGTTCGTACAGGGTACCAGTTCTCATGAACTATTCATCATAGGGACTCAGGAAAAAAAATCTGTATACTAATGTGCCCAAGAGAAAATGCTTCTAGGATCGCCGCAAGGGGGCGTAACGGTACTGAGAAAACAGAAAATCAACACATTTTCGACATTTTCCCCATTGAACTACCAAAAAAGAATATGGAAACAGATTTTGGACGATTTTCCCTACATAATTTCCCCCCGCCACACAGTGCTTCAAACAATGGACCAAAATGGAAAACTGAAACCCAATTTTTTTAAAATGTTGGTACCATTTCTGGTTTAAGACTACATCCTGTATATGGATATGCTAATATAAAGTTTTTTTTTTATTTTCCTCATCTTTGAAATTATCGAAAGTTGATCATTTCAAGAATGTATTGCTATTTATACTATTTTGTGAGCACTTCGTTTAATAAGAGCCTAGTGTTTGTTCACCTTTCATTTTTCACTTTGAATAACAATTACAATGGAAATCTGCAAGCGAGGTATGGACGAATTTTGTTGTGTTTTTCTAAGATTTTTTATTTATTTTGATAAATAATGTTTCTTTGTTGAATATATAGCTGTTTCGTAAAAGACCCCAAAAAGCGTCTTTTTATTTTATTCTTTTATTTTGATGACCTACAGTATGTAGTTTTAGTTTTTAGACATTTGCCAAAACTTGTCCTTTGCGACAAAAAAGATATTTTAGGTGATACAGTTCCCATACCGAGTTTTTAGACACACGTGGATATCGGCTCCCAAAAAAGAAAAAAAAAATGCCATGTTCAAACAAATTGTGCAATTGTTGGACATTTCTTCTTTAAAAAAAGTGAAAAAAGCCGTGTTGGAATCATCAGCTAAAATTTTTTGCGTAAAAAGTTGGAACAGTATTCGGATATTCTGCATTTAGATATTGGCGCACTTGATTTGAAGTAGAGACCGTTCTGACCTCTCGGTAAGCAAATATGTTCTCTGTATGTTTCTTAAACAATAAAAACTGTTTTTTTTTTGCTCACTGATCTCATCAATTTTCATGAGTATACATTTTATCTATTTACTTAGTACCCACTAAGTAAATAGTGTACCCACTCTTTTCTACAGCTTTGAACTTTTTTATTACTAAAAAAGTTTTTTATATTATTTAACTATTTTGAAATCTCTATCCAGTCATCCATTAACTGATAATTGGAGTTACCATACACTATACTATTTACTCTTTATCGAGCTCTTTATGTTTTTATCACAATTATTATCTCGATTCCGCAATTATTTATTATAAAGAAAAAGGCTATGTAATGACACACGACCCATATCCACCACTTTTTTTTTGAATTTTGTGTTATACTGAATCAAGAAATACGAAAAGTTTTAACGCATATTTTGAATGTATTTGTTTGTGATTTACCCAGAATTTTTATGTGTCAAATGTAGCTTAGTGCATCAGCTACTCAACCGTTTCAATCTGGTTCAAAATCTGTTGAGTAAAACAAGAGTAATGATTTTTGTCCAGTCATCCCATTCACTCAAAGCACTGTGGGCCACTTCTCTCTAAAATGCTCAAAATCCCCACCGTTGACAAGGCACTCCTATCTTTTTGACACATCTTAATTCACAGGGGCTGTTTCAAAAGTATTCCTCGAGGGATTCCTGATGAAAGTCTCCGTAACTCTTCTATACAGGTTTGACTTTTACAATTCATGCTGTGTGATCGACTAAAGCGAATAAAATCGACACCGAGTAAATGCACCAGAAAAAGCAGATTTTCCTCTTTAAAATGAGCTTAAGAACAGTAAAATCGGATAAGAAATTTCGAAGTTATAGGCAATCATCAAGTTTGACGGCCTGCAGTTGTCTTATTTGACAACTTAGAGTTAAGTGTCGATGGGCAATTTTGTAAAGAATATCTTCCAAAATCTGTTTCCATATTCTTAATTTGGAAGTTCACCGGAAAAAAAATCGAAAATGTATCGATTTTCCG
The DNA here is from genome assembly GCA_958502075.1 of Orchestes rusci. NCBI lineage: Eukaryota > Metazoa > Arthropoda > Insecta > Coleoptera > Curculionidae > Orchestes > Orchestes rusci. Next base: position 23,873,133 of record OY293309.1, read on the forward strand.
TTTTCACAGTACCGTTATGCCCCCTTGCGGCGATCCCAGAAGCTTGAAATATATTTCCAGCATTTTCTCTTGGGCGCATTACTACATACAGTTTTTTTTCCTGGGTCTCTATGATGAATAGTTTACGAAAACTGGCACCTTGTCGCTGAGAATGAATCACCCTGTACATTGTATGTATTGAGTTTTTTTGTGAGCAAAATTGTTTTTCAATTATTCACTTTTTCAATTTTACCAAGTATTTACTTACCATTTACCAATAATTACTCATAACTATTCAAGGAAGACTTTGTAGCCAAGTTCTAAATAAAGATACAGTATTATAATATTATATTATTTCAAACAGGTTATAAGAAGGAAACATAGAAAATTGAATTGATTTCCTTTGTAAATTGTATTTACACTAGCTCTGAAGAATAGCCTATTGACTTTGTGAAATCAAGAAAATATTTTTTTTTAATTTCAGATTATGTTTATGCCAGAATCGCCAGGTTTACTCATGTTTTTCTCGCAAATGTAGAAAACTGGACAACTTATCACTTTGGATATCAAGATAAACTGAATGACATTTGACAATTTGACGTAAATATAATGTCAATTCAGGGAAAATATCACGTTTTATTTTCACCGAATTGACATTATACTAACGTCAAATTGTCAAAAAAAACCTGCATAGCGATTTATGGCTTCAAATGAACATCGGTCACTACTTGAATCCAAAACAGCCGCAAGAAACAGCTCTGCCCGTATTATTCACTTCACTTGATTCAAGTAACGACCGATGTTTATGCAAAGCGTTAGATCGCTTTTTGTTACAGAGTCCCAAGACTGAAGCGCCACAATCCGACTCGAAATATGTACCTATGTCATATTTTGTTCTCGGGTTCTGTCACAAAAAGCAAGATCTGGCAATACGAAGCAAGAACCCTTGGTAACCTCTAGTTTGTCAGCCCGAGGCGACATCACTGGATGCGAAAGAAACAATATTTGAAGCTCGTTTCCTCTATTTTTTATTATGTTTATACTTTTATTATTCTCTCTATTTATTTTCTTTGAAATTTATCATTTGTGAACGCATGAAAATTTGAACAGTGCCTCAGAACATTGAAAGGCTAGAACAAGTGAAGGACAGCTTTGTTTGAGAGGGGTTCTGTTCACGGTGCTGGTGTCGTGGAGCCTATCAAATTTCCACACATAAGGAAAAGTTTTCCTATACCTATCTACTAAATATCATTACCGAACTCAGTTGAGACTCGTTATCTATTTGAAATTTTTTACATATTATTAAAAAAGTACAATATATTTTTAAAGAGAGTTTGTCTAGAATTGCCCTCGAATATTCCACGCCAGCAACGCCGCACCGCCGCACTAAAAACGTCAAAGCATCATATGAAGAATGCTTTCTTTCGAAACGAAGCCAGGACGTTGAGGTTGCCATATTGTGTCACTTTCGTTGTTATTCACGGCATCTACATTATTTGTGGAATCGTAGGATTTGATTATCAATTATAGATCAAGTCACCAAATTTGTTGAAAAAGACTCTTTAAAATTTGTTTTCAGAAAAAAATATATGTGTAATAAGTAAGCATTTGCCATTGGCCGAGAGGTTGGACCTCGTCTTGAATTCTAACAACCTGCCCTTAGTTTGATAGGATGCTGGTTCTAGTATTTCAGTGTTCTAAGGGTGGAAGAAGAAGATTGTCGACACTGAAATTCATAACTACCTAAACCAGATCACGCTAACATCACTGGAACCGAGAAAACACAAGAATTTCAAGAGAACAGTGAAATAAAAATCATTTTATGTTTAAGGTTTCCAATAATACAGATAAAGCTAGGGAAAAAACAGTTTTCATCCTCTTATCAGCAAAACGACCGATTTTGAAAGAAACAAAAACTATCACATAATAAGACAAAACTCACCCCAGTGCCAACATGAATCGTGACCTGCGCATGCGTGGTCCCATTACTCAATACCCCCAACTCATTTTGCACCTCCTCCGGAGTCCCACCCGCCTTCAAAATTGCCTGCGCCCTTTCCGCCTGTTCCTTCGCTCTCCTTGTGATGTGGCTTCTCGTGTGTTTTCTCAAATGGTCCTTTCTATAAAATCCTTTTCCGCACTCCTCACAAATTTCCGTTTTTTCTCCCGAATGAATCACAAAATGTAAATTCAAATGTTCTTTGCGTTTAAACCCTTTCATACAGACAGAACAGACAAATGGCCGTTCCGGGTTGTGGCCTAGTTTGTGTCTTTCGAGGTGTTCTTTTCTTTTCAGGCCTGCCCCGCAAATGTCGCAAATGAAGCGACGTTCGATTTTGTGGCCGACCAAATGTTGTTCTAGTAGTTCTTTTTCGGGATAGGCCATGTGACATTCGGGACAACAGAACAGGGTGGTTCCATCCAGGGCAGTTGCTATGTGGACCTTCAAAAAAAAGATTGTTAATAACATTATTCCCAAAAAGATTACCACTATGAATCACATGTTTTCTATACAGGATGGTTCAGGTTAGACGTCATTAATTTTTGAAGACTTTAGAGCAACCAAAAAGTAGACTTTCATGAGCAATTCATCCTAACAAAGATACAGGTTATCAAAGTTTTGGACAAAAAATGGTTTTCTGATCAAAATTTCCAAACCTCCCGATCCATCAAATTTCGCACACAGACTAATGTTATATACAGGGTGTCTCACGGTGACCATCCATTTGAATATCTCGGGAAATAAAGCAATTGGGATTCTGAAAATTTGTATGGTGGGATATTCATAGATGTTCTTCTCAAATGAAATAAAAGCAACGTTGCACGGTCAACTCGCTTATTTTAAATGGAACACCCTATATATTATTACATTTTTGGATTCTACGTAAAATTCTAGGCAGATTTCATGTATCATGTCCTATACCCAAGTATGAGCGTTTTTGAAATATTTTAGTTTTTATGTCAAAAATGACGTTTGAAGGCTCCTATTTAAATGTGAATTTCACTCATAAGAAAGCCTTCATGATTTAATTTGTATTGGATTTCTTGTTGAAAAGGACCTACTTTAATAGATTTTTCACAGCAATATGAAAACTATTATCACAGTGTGGGCCAAAAATATGATCAAAAATTAAATTCAGAAAACGGCCAAAAATCAATTTTTTCAAATGGAAACCCCTAATTTTTATAATTTTATCTTACTGTGCATTAAAAATAAAGGTGAGTTTGTATAAGATTGTCCTCTCCAAAAATTCTTTTTTTTTATTTTTTTTTTGAATTTTTGGAATGAACAATATTAGGTAAACTCACCCTTATTTTTAATGCACAATAAGATAAGACACAATTATAAAAATTAGGGGTTTCCATTTGAAAAAATTGATTTTTGGCCGTTTTCTGAATTTAATTTTTGATCTTATTTTTGGCCCACCCTGTAATAATAGTTTTCATATTGCTGTGAAAAATCTATTGAAGTAGGTCCTTTTCAACAAGAAATCCAATACAAATTAAATAATGAAGGCTTTCTTATAGGTGAAATTCACATTTAAATAGGAGCCTTCAAACGTCATTTTTGACATAAAAACTAAAATATTTCAAAAACGCTCATACTTAGGTATAGGACATGATACATGAAATCTGCCTAGAATTTTACGTAGAATCCAAAAATTTAATAATATATAGGGTGTTCCATTTGAAACAAGCGAGTTGGCACCTACTTCCGGTATAACCGGAAGTCGCGCAACGTTACTATTATTTCATTTGAAGAGAGCATCCTTCTAAACCTTACCATACAAATTTTCAGAATTCCAATTGTTTTATTTCCCGAAATATTCTAATGGACGGTCACCGTGAGACACCCTGTATGTACTGTGAAAATCATTAGAATTCGCACACATTATTTGAAACAGTTGTTTTTTACAACCCTCGTAATATGCTAGACCAAGGTAAAATAATCCAACACATGTGATCTGCTAAATCGTTCCGCTGTCTCTGATCACGTGCAGTTCGTTTACTTCGATGACTTTTGGTTTTGAACCATGTATAACAATAGTTATTTACGTTACTAAGGCGGTAAATGACATTTAACAGCTGTGTATCGTACATTGTTCTGTTTCATACCGTGGGATGGGGCTACTTTAGAACCCGGGGGATACTTTGATTGAAACTTCGCCATTTCACTCATCGACTTATTACTGCCAAAAAATTGAATCCGCCGCGCCCGAGTTGTATAAAGTACAAGGAGGCACACTAGAAGCAGCTTCAGTCTTCAGTCAACCCGGAACGTGCACGAGGTACGCCAGTGTTTAATAGAAATTCTCATTTTGGAACACTTTTTATGGTTGCAATAACTTCAGAAGTGGAAAGCTATTTGTATTTTTATACCAGTAAAGCGACGTTCCAGAATACTATTTTTTTTCACACATTTTTTGTAAATTAATGTCTTCTCTTTTCATTTTTAATAGAAATTTGGACGTTATATGGGGTTTCTTTGAAATAATGACTCGATCAAAGTAACCCCACTTCAGGTGTAACTTTATAACTGACAACTTTTTTTTTTTTACTCAAAAAGTACTCAATGTTTTTTCAATATCATAATGTTTTTCGGAAGAAGAAGCAAACCCGATATTTCAATATTTTTTTGACGAACCGAATCGCTAAACTGAAGGCGATACTGAAAAATTAATTTTTAATTTGATCAAAGTAGCCCCATCCCACGGTACTGTGATAATTTTTTTTAATCGGTTTAAAGTGCTTTCTTCTCATACGATACACTTGGAGTCCGCCCAATATTCTTACCATTAGATGGCGCCAGCCAAGCCACGTCACCACTTGGATATTTGATAGGTTAATTATATGTTACAAATATTCTATGTCAAGTTATTATTTAAAATCATGAGATGGCGCCAGTCAAACCATGCTACCAATGCAATTTCATAGTCTTTGATGATGCAAAATGTCATTTGGGAGTAGTCAAGTAGTTTTTTAACAGTCTCTGATGATGTAATGTGTCATTTACCGGAAATCGTAAAAATAAATAATCGCGGTAAATAACGCCCTCCAGTGTATTGTTTTGAACAAAAAGGTTCAACAAAAACGTTCTTTCAAAAGACCATAGGACTCCCCCCGCTATGATGACAGATGCGAAAAAATGTCTAAAGCAAAATAATGTAGCTTTCTGAGACAACGTGTTTCGTCATAGCGGTAACTTCACCTAGCGGTCGGATCACGAACTTCGAAGTAAGTTCAGGTGATTACTCTTGTCCACTTTACTCATTGAGATTTTTTCCCCCATTTTACCATTGTACAGGGTTATTGATTATAAATGCCCCCCCTCTTAACTTTTTAATTTGACGGTTTACAAAAAGGTGTCCCAAATAAAAGTTTTATGGTTGAAAATGAAATTTTTAAATAAGCTGTTTTCACATATACAGGGTGTTCCAAAAAGTCTGGGCGTTCCATATTTTTTTATTTGATATTTGGATTCTCTTTTTGATTCTAAACATTTTCTATGTAGCATATCCTATACCTAAGTTTAATGTATAAAAAGATATTTGATAATTATTAATTGAATAATACTAATTTATTGTTATAAAAATGTGAAATATATCTATGATTTTGAATGATTGACGCTCGTATTGATGAACATTTCACGTCATTAAAGTGTAAAGGTATCAAAGTATAAATAACTCTGCATTTAATTCAATAGATTTTTTTCCATATCTCGGAAACTATTCATCGCAAGCCTCTATGCGGCAAAAAATTTTATTACTGAAACGGCCAAGAGAAAAATCTGGAAAATATTTTCAAGTTTCTGAAATGGTCGCTAGGGGGCGTAACAACCAACACCAAGTGGAAAAATAGGATTTTTATAGAATTTTGTCCAATGAAAATATATCGATGAGCTCATCTTCAGATTTAATGACTATTTACCTACACTTTTTGTCTGAAACATTTGTTTATCTATCATCATAAAGTGGTGGGGGAAGTTCAATTGTTTTTTTAAACAAACGGAGATTTCTCCCGATTCGCTTGACCGATTTTAATGAACTTGGGCTCATATGAAAGTGAATAGTCTGCGCTATAAAATGCTAATTTGCTTTTTAATTTGTGACATTCGCCGTCGCCGCTAGATGTCGTTAACTGAAATGGTAGCATATTTTTGAGTTTTTTCCAAAAAAATCAAATGTAATGGTATATTCATTTTTATATATTTTAAAAGGAGATACATTTTTCTATTAAAAAAATAAAAAAAAAAAATGTTTTTTTTTGTTTTTCTTTTAATTTGTTTTTTTGTTTTTTTTTTATTTTTTTTCATAGGAAAATGTATTCCCTTTTAAAATATATGAAAATGCATATACCATTACATTTGATTTTTTTGGAAAAAACTCAAAAGTATGCTACCATTTCAGTTAACGCCATCTAGCGGCGACGGCGAATGTCACAAATTAAAAAGCAAATTAGCATTTTATAGCGCAGACTATTCTCTTTCATATGAGCCTAAGTTCGTTTAAATCGGTCAGGCGAAACGGGAGAAATCTCCGTTTGTTTAAAAAAACAATTGAACTTCCCCCACCACTTTATTATGATAGATAGAAAAAAACGTTTTAGACAAAAAGTGTAGGTAAATAGTCAGTAAATCTGAAAATGATCTAATCGATATATTTTCATTGGACAAAATTCTATAAAAATCCTATTTTTCTACTTGGTGTTGGTTGTTACGCCCCCTAGCGACCATTTCAGAAACTTGAAAATATTTTCCAGGTTTTTCTCTTGGCCGTTTTAGTAATAACATTTTTTGCCGCAAGCCTCTACGATGAATAGTTTCCGAGATATGGCCACTCGCTATCCTTAACTGATCACCCTGTACAGCTGCTCCGTACCGGAATCCTACAGTGTTCCGGACACTCTGTATACAGTGTGTTTATCAATTGTCTACATTTAATTCAAGGGCGTATTCCTGAGCAAATTTCATAAAATTAAAGTTCATATAAACGTGAACTTCCAAGATACAGGGTGTTGAAGTTCAGAACAAAAGTCAGTTTTTTACAAATGTTACTAATGGGGTCGTTGCACGTACTTTTTTTATTGCATATTCTGAAAATATAATCAAAAATATTAGACCCGTATTTTTTTTTTTTTTTTTATCGATTTTTAAGGGCATAAACTAGCGTCGAAGTTTGTCAACAGTCCTTTTAAGCCTTTTAAATGATGACGCGTGTACGGCAAAATATGGCGTCGCTTCTTGGATCCGGCGCAGCTCTTCCCGTGGGTCGATAACTGTAGAGAACGCAACGTTGCCGAGATGCTTTTTGCTTGGGGTCGAGTGTAAAGCGTGTTTTATTCTAGGGATTTCTCAATTTCGAATTCACGTTGGTGGTTTGGATCAACTTTGCTTATATACGATTCAATATCGTCAAAAAAGAATGGGCCAATAAATAATATTGCCTACCAGCTTTAATTTGCAGGTACCAATATTTGCAGTTTTTGTTTAGTATGCAACGCTCCTGGTAGTTATTTATCAGACATAGGGATAAATTCAAAGAATTGTGTCTTTGAGTTTATCCCTACGTCTGATAAATAACTATTCTATGCGTCTGCATTAATTTGGGTCTGAGAAAAATAAATATCTTGAGGGTTTTATGATACGGTCAAAGGTATCATAAAAACCCAGTCTGGGTGGTGTCGTATAATTTCCTGGTTAATTTTTGTATTAAATCACATTATTTACCATCCATTTTAAAGTTAACCTAAATGTATCGATTGTCTTTCGTTCATCATATTGAGCTAGTAATTCTTGTTAAAATACCATCAATAGTACATCTCGCAACGCCGCATTTGTATCAAGCAGCGCGCGTGCATTTCAGTGTCAAGCGAATAAAGGATATTGGTCTGTGACGTCAATGCGACGATGGGCCCAGGTTGATGGACTTATTTATTTCAAAGAGGCCTAGTTTAAATGTTGTGCATTATTTTGGCCAATTCATGTAACCCATTTTATTAAGAAACCCACAGTTATATATTCTACACAAAATCAGCTTTGATTTTGATATAGTGCAACGACCCCATCCTTGGACCGATTTTTTTGTAATTTGGCAGATTTATTTCTAGTAGAATAAGTTTACTTTAGCCCGAGCTAGGTGAGAATTATAGACCCGTGAAGTCCCGAGGGGCATCTTACCAAATATGTTTGTTCAATAAATGTACGCCACTGACTTTGATCTAATTTTAATTTTTTCTTGAATAAAATGACCAAAAACACAACCTTTGCATTTCAATTGCCGCAAATCATTTGTTTTGACGGGTAAATTATTTTAAAACAACGAAAAAAATAGGAGGCAAAAAAGCAGTATTTTTGTTTGCTCCATCCAAGAAAAAAATAATGTCCAACGGATTTATGCACACGAATGTACATTTCGTTTTTTTAAGTTTAACACCCTGTTTCTCTAAAACAGTGCAATTCCATGCTTGTATGAACTTTTTTTCATTAAATTAGCTCAGTAATATTACGAAAATCCATTAATATAATTAAATTATTACGAGATTTATCGAAATCACCTAATTATCCATAAAATGTATATAATCCTTAAAAAATCCCCCTCAATAACATGAATCTAAATTTCATATAGAAAACATGCAATATATAAAAACTTCACTGACCTGACCAGGTTTTGGCTTCTTGGGCTTAGGTGGCTTCTTCTTATATTTCTTCTTCTTCTTCCCCTTATCATCAACATCATCAGGTGGACACTCCTGCTCCGTCGGCATCTCCGTTATAGTATTCATTATGATATGGTCCTGCAAATTGAACTTTGGGAAACCAAAAGTAACACGAATTAAACAAGAACAAAACAGAAAATCACAAACAAAACTTATCCTTATCAATGTGGTACTTACATGGTCATCATTTATACTGACAGTCTCAATAGCTCCATCTTCAGTGATCAGTTCGCGTTTGATTTCAGGTGTTCCGTTGAATTTCAAAAACTGATGTAAAGATGTGAGAGGGAGGGTTTGAGCGGCTTGGACTTTTTGCAAATACTCCTGGAGGCTGCTTACGTTTTGTATATATTGGGCAGGCACCTGAATAGCTTCGGTTTCTTGTTGTTGCTGTTGCTGATGGGCTTCCGCTTCTTTGCACATTTCTATACATTTGTCATTTTTCATGTCCATGATAGTTTAACACCCTCACCTGTCTTGATGTTTGCAACGGGCACAGGCATATGCTCCCCTTCTTTGTTCTTATCATGTTCCTCCTGCTGTTGTTGTTGCTGCTGCTGCTGCTGCTCAATTTGCGCCTGTAGCATCTGTATATCCTGCGGCTGCAGTGCTGCTACCACTGTCATTCCTTCCAAGCCGCCTTGACCATCAAGCTGACCAGAATACGTCAAATCTTCTACAAAATATCATAACATACTTACAATTTGTACATTCTCTTGATTTCCATTATAAGCTACAGTCAAAACTGTAGCACCCTGCCCAAAGGTCTGAATAGGAATCTGCGACAGCTGATACTTAGGACTATTACCCTCGTTTTGAGGGTTGACAACTTGTATTTGCACAGTTTGTTGTGGATCACCCGGTTTGGAACCGGGCATGGTAATTGGTAAAGTTATAACAGTTTGTTGTTGACCACCGGAAGGACTACCAGGTTGGTTGAAAGCACTGGCATCCAGTGGTCGGATATAGTGAATGCCATTTTCTCCTCCCTGTAAGACGCCAACTACTTGTCCGCTGGGCGTGGTCACACTTTGGGTGATTTTTCCAGCGGAAAACTGCGTTGCCACAGGCAAGGCGGCTGAAAGAGGCACGCCAAATGGTGCAAAGTTCATTTTGGAAGGTTGCGGTTATCTGGAAATTGAAAAAAAAAGATTATTTCGTTTTCTGAAATAGATCTTAGCTTATTTTTGAAGCACCAAACCTGGTGTAGATCCTCATATTTTTTAGAGGGGTATTTTTCGAGATTGCGAAGGTTTTTATAATTTGTATGCATCAATTATTGTCAACAACAACAACAACAAATGTCAAAATATTCTGCAGTATTTTGCTGCCTTTTTATGGATCAATGATTAAACAATATACAGGGTGACCACGAGCAACCCAAAGCAATAAAAGGTTTTTTTTATATGAACATAGGTCCTGAATTGCTTCGTTTCGGAGAAGCAGGGTCTATTTTGAATTTTCGATTTTTTTTAAAAAAAACTTCTGCACAAAATTTGGTGGACGTTTTTTAGCGACCAAATCCTAGTTTGCGTGTATTTTTTTATATCATTTAGCATTGAAAATTAAGGTGAGTTTGTATAGGATTGTCTGTTCCAAAAATCTTGAAAAAAAAAGGAATTTTTGGAAAGGACAATCTTATACAAACTCACCATTATTTTCAATGCTCAATGAGATAAGATTATAAAACTTCCATCCATTTGAAAAAAATGATTTTTGGCAGTTTTCTTAATTTAATTTATCATCTTATTTCTGGGTCACCCTGTAATACTAGTTATCAAAATATCTTTGAAAGTAGGTCCCTTTCAAAAAGAAATCCAAAATAAATTGCCTTTATTGTTCTTATACGAAAAGTTAACATTTAAATAGGAACTTACAATCGTCATTTTTGACATAAAACTCAAATATTTCAAAAACGCTTATAGTCTAAGATACGGAATTAGAAATATCTCTACCCTCATCTGTTATTTGATGCAAATAAAGTTTAAATGTTAGATAATTTGTTCAAAAATTGATTGCGAATGGGTTGCCTGGTAAAATCCATGGCTATACTTTTATACAGGGTGTTACAAATTTCAATTTTCACCATCATATCTTGGAAACGGTAGGATATACAGAAAAGTTCAGAGAACGGTAGTGTTGCGCATTTTAGTACTCAATAAAATGCCGTTGGGTAATCCAAAAGATTCCGAATACTTCCGAAGATATCCGCGAAAAACCGAAATTTTATTAAATGGTTTTTATGTTTCCCCAGGTTTATTAAAAGAAATATTTTATGTCATATTTTCATATCCACTTTTTTCCCTCTACAAAATAGTGTCAACTTTGTTTCTAGCGTTTTCAACTAGACGAACAATTTCGTTCTAAGCTTGATAGATTCTAATTTTAATTATTGTTTCGACTAGCATATCACACTTGACATTTATTCAACGTTTCGAGCTAATAAAGCCATCATCAATGTGAATTAATGATGGTTGGGAAAAGCATATGATATAATAATATAAAAACTATCCAATAAACTTACCTTGTAGATAAAAAAATTACACCGTGAATGCAAAATCAATTGAAAGCAGGAAGAAATTAGGAATATGGTTATTTGAAAACCAACAGTTTATGAAAATTTGAATTTTTGGAATTTTCTTTTCCTGACGTAACTAAGAGAGATGGATCGAACAGGACTTCACATTTACATTGTATTTTTCCTCCTCTGAAAGATGACGTAATCAGATTTTTGATTCTTCCTTCCCAAACATCATCAATTCATATTGTTTTTGGGTTTTTCCCGGATATCTCCGGAAGCATTGCGTTTTATTTTTGGATTTCCCAACGGCATTCTATTGAGTACCAAAATACTCAACTTTGCCGTGATTTGAACTTTGCTGTATATGCTATCGTTTTCAAGATATTGATTGGTGATTATTCCAATTTGTAACACCCTGTATATACAGGGTGGTGCAACCAAGATGGGGTGGACGATTGAGGGAAAATGGTGAGAAATTTGGATAATAATAATATTTTTTTTTGTATATTATAGTTAGTCAAAGAGGCTATGTTTTAAAAATATAGTCATAGTACAGGGTGTCCCAAAAAGTTCATGGCAAATCAAACTTGTATTTTTTTAAATGGAACCCCCTGTATATTAATTGATATTTCAATTCTTTCTTCGATTTGGAACAAAAATTGTAATACAACTAATGTTCCTAAATTCAACCGTTATCGAGATATCGCGTTTTAAAAATGGCATTTTTGCAACTTTGACATGCTATAAAACTCAAACTATTCAAGTTAGAGAAAAATGGATTGCACATTCCTATCTTAACTTTTCAAGAGCTATTCAAGGAGATTAAATTCATTCTTGTGAAAAAATGTCAAAATGTGCCGAAAAAAGTTGACAGTTGACGTTACAGTTGGTTTCTTCTGTGGTATGGGTATGATTAATGAGATATTGGGGGCTATGATTGAACGTTCACGTTAACTTGACATGTCCGTTTCACCATGGTAACGCTGTTGGTAAATGGAACATATACATTGGTAAAGAATCGTAACAAATACGTTAAGTTAACGTAGACGGTCAGTCATAGCCCCCAATGGGATTGTTTACTAATTTATTAACAGCGAAACCATAGTTAAACGAATTCGTTGAGGAAACGTGAACTTTCGATCGTAGCCCCCATTTTCTAATAAATATAAGGGTGGGTTATATGGGCCACTGGTTCAGGGACGGTTCCATGGCGGGTTGGAACAAAGCTTTACGCATCACAAAAAGTAATTTACGTTACTAAGCCAGTTAATGACATTTAACTGATGTGTACATTGTTTTATTTCATACTGTGACAATCTTTACCAATCAATTTAAGAAAAAATGTGCTTCCTTCTTATCAAAGCAAACATTGAGAGGGTGGTGGCAGTCCTTCTCATATTCTTACCATGAGATGGCGCCAGTCAAACCATGTCACCACTTAGGTTATACAGGTAGGTAACCAGTCCGGTAAATGATACATTACAGTACAGTATACAATAAAAGTTTTTGACTACTCTCGCATGTCTACAAGTTTCAAGATTTTTTATTTATGTATTTCGTATTTCAAGGACAGTATTAACAAATATGTACGAAAAAATATACCAAATCTTCAAACTTTAACTTGAGCTCAATTGAAAGTTGTAAACAATAAAAAAATACTATAACTCTTGTTTCAAAAGTTTTTTAACAGAAGAGATGTTCAATTTTCTGTTAAATATCCACGCACTTCACAAAAAGTTTTTTACCAACCTCGCATGTATACAAGATTCAAGATTTTGTATTTTTGTTGTAATTGTAATTGTTAATAGTGAAATGCACTATAAAAAACAGTTGAAAAAAATGAATGAATAAATTGAAGTTTGTATACATGTGAGGGTGGTCAAAGACTTTTTGTGATATGATAATATTATGTACAAAAACTGACTTTTTACAAATTTTATACACACTAAATTGTAAATACATTGAAGTCTGTACCTGGTAACATTTTCACCAATTTTAAGTGGTTAGATACATTTAACCATAAAGGTACCCGCATGACAAGAACCTTGGCCCAATTCCTCGATGCGAAAAATTTTCACCAAGTATTCAGCTCGTATTGTAGAGAAGGGAAATTTTAGCATAATGATAAAATCAAATTGATGATATTGGAACAGTAAAACAAAGACATATAGATAGACAAACTAGTAAAGATTAAAGATAATGATATATTTAACAAAAAAAAACACGGCTAAAGAAACTAGATTCTAGAAATATCTACAAAAACAATTAAGAAGTAATTGGAACCACCAAAAACTTTTCCCCGAAACCTCACAACAAAAAAAAAACATAATCCAAAAAATTACATTATTTTAAATTCATATAAGCAAAAAAAATGGATTTTAGTGATAACTACTCCAAAATCTGATTTGGCAGAAACTTCATCAACAAAATGAAACCAATAACTTATAGCGCTAAGAGCCTTGCCCCAATTCGAAACAAAAAAATCTCACATTGCAACTCCACCATCTGTCACCACCACTCCTTCCCTCCACCTCTTGTCCTTGACCACCCCTGCCCTTATCGCTCCACAGAGGGGATGCAGAAGCACAAGAAAAAGTCAAAACAGAAAACAGAAAACACACACACTCGCACCAACAACCATCGACTACGAGAAGAAGGGGCCATGCCACCATGCAACGGTACTCTTACAGTTTCTAACGGGTCACGTGGCTCGTTTTGTCTTTGTTTTATACCATCGGACGAATAAAGATGGACGATCAAGTAAAGAGAAATCGCGTGGCGTGACATACTGACATACTTGCAAACATACTTTCACCTTTTTAGGGTACTCTGCACTCTGCAGATGCTAGTATTCATTTATTACCGAAAAACTTTCCTGAACTAGGTACTAGGTTTCGATTTGGTAGTGTATTTCGAGTTTACTCTTACTTTCGGGAGTTAGTTGGGACGGTTTCCTATAATATAGTATAGTATAGAAGGTATTCACTTTTTGATATAATAGTACCTATACAATGGCATGGCGATCTAGCAGAATTCCATTTTAAAATTACTATGCTTAGTGTGATATGATGCAATATCTTGTGCGTAGTTTTAAGTGTAATGTATTGCGTAATATCATGTATAGGTAGTTTTTTCTTATTCATTAATTCACATTGATAGAAGAAAATGAATATTTTTGTATCCATAATTCGCAGATTAATATTGTCACAGAGTCACAGTATTTTGAAAAGCTTTGTGCTCGGTGTAGCTAATTTGTACTCTTGGAAATGCATATATTTTTCACAATTTTTGAAAAATTCATCCAATTGCAGCTTTTATTGATAGTATCTATGGTATCCTACTATCACCGGTTTTTATTGACGGTAAGGTGTCCTTGCAATCTACTCCCACTATGACGTAATTCGCTGCAGGAATACCTTTGTTTCATGATTGGCTCTTGAGATTTGCGTGAACTAGAAGGATCGGATTTCAAATGTCAATGTTATTCGTTATGCGAAAAATTCAAACCATGAAAAAGTGGCTTTCGAGATTGATTATCCACAAAACACTTTATTTACTCACTTTTCACACATATTTATATCCATTTAACAAAAACTATTTAGATAATAATAAGTATCATTGAAAACTATCAACAATTTGCAATAGACAAACATTAAAAAACAATGTTTTCAAGACAAATTTTTTTGAGAAAAATCAATGTTGTAGCCTAAAAGAACATATCCACCATAAATCTGCATTTATATTATTTAAGTATGGAAATTGCAATAATAAAATGTTTACGACTCAATAAAATATGTGCCTGACATTGAACACTACATTATCTTCAATAAGTGAATGGGATTGAAGCCGTCAAATGAATCCGATAGCCTTAGATCTAAGAAAATCATTATAAAAAATTTACCTACATTAGAAGAATTTAAAAAATCATGTATTTCTTTCTTTTTTCATTTTTATTTAAATGGACTGGGACGAGGTATTACATACATACATATGTATGTAATAATAATAATAATAATGCATGGACAAACGTCTTAAAATTCGAAGGTTTCATCAAACCATCATTACCAATAGTTACGGTTATCATCATTATTTATCTTTATATCTCAGTATACAGTATCCGCCATAAAGTTGGGTACATATTGGAATTTGTTTTACTAGTTATTTACATTTTTAAGAAACTTTATTCGGGGATAGCATGTTCGATAATCAAAAAATCAACTTTAACAAATGGTTGAAAATCGTCCATAATCACAAAGAGGACTTCTTATAGAATTGAATTAATCAATAAAACAATGTCTTTGTTTTATTGATTAATTTAATTCAACTTTAACAAATGTCTTGGGATCATCGGTTTGGCGATAATTTTTTTAAAAAATCATTTTGGTGTCAAAAAAGGGTTAATTTGACAAGATATCAAAAAAATATATTTGAAAAAGCTTTTTAGAATCCATCAAGTACATTATGCCGATTTTGTAACAAATCAGACAGGCAAAGAAAATCGAAACTCATATTTTAACTTTTTCTGTTAAAACGAAAATAGAAAATGATGATTTTATTGTAAAATTAACTTTATTCATCCAAACATCGGTTTGATGTCAAATCAGTCGAATTTCTCATGCAAGAAAACACTCAAGGGATATAAAATGAAAGATATCGTCTGTTCGTCTCTCTTACTGTCCATGTCCTTTTTTCTACAGTGGGTACGATTTTATAAAATCATTATTTTCAAGATTCAACTATCTTCGATTTCCAGTGAATATTCCTTGATTAATTATCGTTCTGATCGCCAGAAAATGTGAGAAAGCGAACATGGGTACAGTTAGGGACACGACCAGACAGTATTTTTCAATTTATATCCTTTGAAAGTTTTATTTCATGAGAAATTCGACAATTCAACACGAGACCGATGTAGTTTAGTTAAATGAAGTCAATCAAAATAAACTTTTTTGAAAATTCTCGCCAAACCGATGATCTCATAACATGTATAAAAATTGGATATTTGGTAATTGGAGATAAATAAACTATCTCCGAAGAAAGTTTTTTAAAAATAAAAATAATAAAAACATCCCATATGTACCCAACTTTATGGCGGACACTGTATACAATAGAAATTTAAACAACAGAACTGAACTTCTGTAGTTACTTTTTCACCATTAGGTACAAGAAATCAATTATCAGATCTTTTAACATCATCAACCACAAACTCCACATGTTTCCTCGATGTTAATATGATGTTTAAAAAAAAATTTTTCGATCGCTTTTTCCGTTCTTTGCAAATAAAATGATCTTCAAGTCTTCATGGGATTTCCTATATTATCAAGTACCTAATTATGTTATAATGATGCCACAGAGAAGTGAAATGGTTTTTATTTTTCAAACGTCTGTAGTTAAAATTGGTTCTGGTGGGTACACGTTAGGTCCTCACGGCGAAACAAAATTATTTGAAAGATAACGCTAAATCCGAGGCCAAACCCTATACATTTTTGCTACAAAAAGTATAAAATATTTTTTTTTAACAACAAAAAAAGTAGTTTCAATAACCTGTATAGAATAAACCATGCAAAACTAGCTAAAATATGTCCTTATTTTGGTAACAGAACATTTGCTTTGTGGTCTGCGCATTTTCGGCTGTCAGATTTTTTAGAATTTGTGAACGTCTATTTTGACATGAATAAATAATTAATAATGATAATAAAATAATATGTGATAAAAATAATAATGAGGATAAATAATAATTATCATTGTATTACAATAATGACATTCTCCCCTCACCGTTATAAAGATGCAGTGTTGCCATCAGTTTTTGTTAAGAACTTTCTAATTTTTGATTGATTAGAGTGAGTTTATGTTTGCGACACCTTAATGTACAGGGTGGGCCATCGAAAACGTACCGGAATTGATTTTGGGCATTTAATGTCATACCGGGTGTTCATTTGAAAACTTTCCACCCCGGTTTTATCAAAAACTACTGATTTAAAAAAAAAACTCCGAGACACGTCAAATGATTTGTCAAGGGGAACGACTTTTTCAAGTAAAAATTACTTCGCCTCACTTCACCCCCTACCCTCCAGGGGCACCCCCTTAAGAATCTTAAATGGGAAATGATATCGAGTTATAGCTTGTTTGAAAGGCCATATCAAGTGCTTTATTATGACGTATGAATTTTTGAAATCGGTCGATTCGTTTTGTCGAAATTTGAAAAAATATTTTAACATTTTCAAAAACATAATATTCGACCAAAACCGGAACAAATAATTTTTCAAAAATTAAATTTACGTTTATTGTATCTATCGTCAACGCATAATTCCAACCATTTATTAAACCAAACCAAAAAAGTTGGCGAAGTATGTCTTTATCGTTGTACCTTTAAGTAATCTTTTTGTTATTAAGGTAACGAAATATTTCGTTACCTAGGTACTTGATTCTAAACACACCAGCAAAATTAGGGGAACGCACAAAATATATATATACAAAGTTTGACATCAATTTTCTCTAGAACTCTATGCTCGATTTCAATATATTTTTTACTGGATTGTCGATCGGCTCTTCAAGAATACATCTGACTAGTTTTCGTTATAAAATTATTCGTCTTATACCATATACAGGGGCGAAAAGGAAGTGAAGATTTTTTGTTGTTTTTTGAGACACTCTGTGGATTGAACCGCTGTCAGTTGAATATGGTCTATAGCATCACATTATAGCCTGATCTTTTCTAAACATTTCCGTTTTTTATTTTCTGTGATATCTCAATTTTTAACGAAAATACAGGGTTACATATATTATATATAAATACAGGTTAAATACAGCGTTCCCCTAATTTTGCCGGCGTGTGTATTTGCTGTCAGTTGTATTTGTGACAATCTCGAAATATTTAACAATTATTTTGATTTTACTTCCAAAATGGTTTACACGCTAGGTAAAAGAGTGGAACTGATTCTAATTTATGGTGCCGAAAATCAATGTGCTCGGCGAACTGCCGTCACGTTTAACATCCGGAGAAAACAACTTCGCATAGGTAGTTCTGGACCTTGTTGCTAAATTTACTGAAACTGGATCTATTGCAAACAAAAAACGTGATCAGCGAAGAGTTTTGGATGCAGCCGCTCAGGTTGAAGTTTTAGGCCATTTTGGCATAAATCCGAATACTTCCTTACGCAAAGTTGTTGATGCAACCGGTATTTCATTAGGCTCTGTAGACAAAGTTACTAAAATCCATAAATACCATCCTTATAAAATGCAAATATACACCATCAATGATAAAGCCATTCAGGTAAAGAATATTTGCTTCAGTGATGAATGCACGTTTTACCCTAACGGATTTGTGAATAAGCAAAACTGGAGATATTGGAGCAATGAAAATCCTCAAGCTTTTGTAGAAGGGCATACCCAGAATCCCCAAAAAATTATGGGCAGGCATTTTAGGAAACAAAGTAATTGGACCGTTGTTTATTGATGGAAATTTGAATGGAGACATTTATTTTGATATGTTGCAAACCACCATCAATCGATCCCCTTATTATTGAAGCAATCGAAAACCAGATCGATGAGGATGGAAACCCAGTGCTTGATGATGCTGGAGTATATTTCCAGCAAGACGGTGCTCCTCCTCACTATGTTCTTCCGGTTCGACAAAGGCTAGATGACGAGTTTCCAAACAAATGGATAGGACGGAGAGGACCTATGGAATGGCCTGCTAGGTCACCTGATTTGACGCCATTGGACTTTTTTTTATGGGGTCATTCAAAATCTATAGTGTTTACTCCCCAACCTCAAACTTTAGAGGAACTTCGTCAACGCATCATCGAAAAGTGCCATGATATTCCACAAGATGTTTTTGAAAATGTGCGTGTTTGGAAAAGGGGGTCGAGTGATACCTCGTTTTGAAAAACCTTTGGAACCTAATTGTAACTTCCGAGTTTCAATCCTCTGCTGTCATTCCTGTTGATATTCAACCACCCAGTGTTCGCTTCACTGGGCCGGAGTATCCCGTAAGATATTAGATGGTGGATCACCAATGGATAAGGTACCATGATACGAAACACACGATCATTTGCTGGACGAAATTAGCACCGCCTCTCCGCCTCAGTAATGACTTCACCGCGTGACAACGATGTAATGCAAGAGGATAGTGAGCTTTCAAGAGAGTGAATCATGATCTGTAACGTAACTGGTTGATTTTTTTATATTATCTATTGTTGTTACTGCTAAAACGTTAATAAACCCAATCATCAACGATCAAAGTACAAACTTAAGAAATGATTATTTAACTTTAATATTTCACTCACATTGGATCAAAACACATCTTCCTCCTTATCCCTGTTGCATGGTTTTGCTTCTAGTCAATTACCAACGACTGAAACGCATTTAGGGGCTGTTTATCAACGCCCCTGGGTTAACGCAATAACCTTAGGATAACCTCTAAATGTTTGACATTTGTCCATTTGGCAAGGGCTAAGTTGACCCAGGGTCAGCTAACCCATGGGTTAACTCTCAATTGATAAACGGCCCCTTAACCGGAAAAAGAAACTTAAATGTCAAACATGTTTGACATTGGTCCATTTGGCAGGGGCTAAGTTGACCCAGTGTCAGCTAACCCATGGGTTAACTCTCAATTGATAAACGGCCCCTAAACCGGAAAAAGAAACTTAAATGTCAAACATAACCTATGAATTTTGAAGTTTGTCACACGATGACGTCAACGGAGAATGCGCGTGAGCTTATCTTGGTGTGTTTTAGTATTAGTGTTTGATTAATTGATTACTATCAAGATTCTACAAGGGATTCTACCAATAAAATGCATAGATTAACAATGTGCATACATTGTTAATTAATACGAATTCTAGACAATATTAGAAAGTCATTAGCGAAAACATTTTTCCAAAATATCCAAAAATATACTAAATAAATAGAAAAGAAATCGCAGATTTCACTGTATGATCGAAAACGGGGCGGAGCCTCCCGAGATAGAGAGAGAGTCATCTCAGTCAATACGCCAGACGGAGATGGATGATGTATTCTGTGGATGTTGATTGGCGCTCTTTAATCGGTGATTAAGTACTACATCAATAGAGGCCGTAGGTTGATTTTCTAAACATCAATGACATCAGTACTTACTAATTGTTATATTTTTCATATTTCCAAAAAATGTGAACATTATCCATTACGAG
Organism: Orchestes rusci; assembly: GCA_958502075.1. NCBI lineage: Eukaryota > Metazoa > Arthropoda > Insecta > Coleoptera > Curculionidae > Orchestes > Orchestes rusci. Next base: position 23,893,515 of record OY293309.1, read on the forward strand.
ATTTTTCGCACAAATACGTGCGTTTTGTTGCTAATAAGGAGGAATATGAACCCACCTGCACAAAGCAAAAAATTGTTCTCTCCATCATTTTTGAAAATATGAATAAATAATTTTTTCCATAAGCGTGCGGAAAACACCACTTTTCCGCACGCATTTTAGTTTTGAAAGTGTCACTTTTCCGCACTGAGTCCGTAAAAGTGACACAAAACTAAATAGCGTGCGGAAAAGTGGTATTTTGTATTCAAATATTCAAAAATAATCTTTAATGTCTGGTGAATGCGCCAAAACTACAAATTTGCATTGATGGTATAATGGTAATGGTGACTTTGTAACCAAAAATCATTATTGTTTTCAGTTTTTACAACCGCTCTCTTCATCTGCGCAAGGGATTTTTTACACTCATTAAACACCAAAAAGTGTCTGCAAGAGTATCTGTAATAGCAAAATTGATTATAATAGTGTGAAAGGAAAAGACCGTTTAGTAACCTGTCGCCAAAATGACTAAAATTGTGATCACAAAATGTTGTTTTTCTTTGAAAACAGACTTCAAGTACCTACCTAGGTACTTTTATTTTAATTCATGGCGAATGACGACTATTTGTCATATTATTTGACCGGTAATCCTGGCGGTTCAGGACAATCCCTACACCTTTTATCTCGGCTTTTTTACAGGGTGTCCAGAAATAACGTTCGACTTATTAAAGGGGTGATTCTACATTAGAAAATAAGTTTTTTTTTCATATAAACAATGGTCCGGAAACGCATAGTTTTCAAGATACAGGGTGTCAAACTCAATTTCTATTTTGGTTTTATTTAAATAAATCCCATAATAATTCTGATAATTTAATTAAAATCGGTATCGAGGGTATTTTAAACATAAGAAATTCAAATTTGATAATTGACATTATCTTGTAGATATGTGGCGCCTTCTACAAGTTTTTCTGATGTTTCAAATAGTCATAACTTTTTTGCCCAACCCTGTATCTTTGTTTTGGGTAAAATAATGAATATAGCAATATTTTCACGTGAAAATTATACTCATGTTGGAAGTTACTAGGAGCAACCGTTTTCAAGATATTTGCACTCAAAGTAATACATGCAATGTGGTTTTAAATGGCAAATTTCGAGGCAAATTTTGAAAATGAACATAAGTGGCTTTGAATACGGCGTTATCATAGTAATGTTGACAGTAGTTTCATTGTTCGAAGTTTCCTATAAAAAAAATGAAAATTAAAAATTTAAAAGTTAAAAGTAAAAAAAAAAACAAAAATAAAAAATCTAAGATCAAATATATCTTTTTTTTCAAGTTTTTATGATAAGAAACATTGTAAAAATTGTCAAAACAACCATGATAACGCCACTTATGGCTATTTTGAAAAGTGTTAAATAATGTTCATAAAAACCACATTGCATGGATTAATTTAAGTGCAAATATCTCGAAAACGGTTGCTCCAAGCAACTTCCAACAGAAGTATCATTTCAAAAGTCAAATACTTGAAGATGGCACCACATACAGGATAGGGAAAGAATCATATACAGTGCGGCTCTAAATGGTCCCCCCTCCTTTTTTTTTAATGTGTGTCCCAAAAATTTTGAAACTTGGCATACTTTAATTGCTGTCGAAATACTACTTTTTGATGTTACTGACGTACTTTTAGTATTCAAGATGGCGGCTGGGCGCCATGTTGAAATTTTTTTTTAAATGGACAGGGAGGTCGTGTGACAACTCATTTTGAAGATCCTGATGAGTACTTTATAACCCTAGAATATTGAGTCGATATCTTGAAGTACTACAAAATGGCGGTACATCTAATTACTACATTGATGCATACACTTTTTGCAAAAATTCGTCAAGTTCAATTCAAAAGATGTTTTTTTGACATTTTTGTCATTTATTCCTAACCCAAACTTTATGTCAAGAATATTTCCAGCATCTTTTGAATTGAATTTGACGATTTTTTTTAAAAGTGTATGTATCAATGTAGTAATTAAATGTACCGCCATTTTGTAGTACTTGAAGATATCGACTCAATATTCAAGGGTTATAAAGTACTCATCAGGATCTTCAAAATGAGGTGTCACAAGACCCCCCTTTCCATTTAAAAAAAAAATCAAAATGGCGCCCAGCCGCCATCTGCTGGAATACTAAAAGTACGTCAGTAAGATCAAAAAGTAGTATTTCGACAGCAATTAAAGTATGCCAAGTTTCAAAATTTTTGGTGCACACATTAAAAAAAAAAGGGTGCCGACCTTTTAGTGCCGCACTGTATAGTAGGTAATATAAAATTTGTATTTCTTATGTCAACAATACCCTATAGGTACCTATACCGATTTTTGTTAAATTATCTGGATTATTATGGGATTTATTTAAATAAAACAAAAATAGAAATTGAACTTGAAAACTATGAATTTCCGGACCATTGTTTATATGAAATTGGAATCAACCCTTAAATTATTGGAACGTTATTTCTGGACACCCTGTATAGGAATTCCATTTTTTTCTATAACTTATAACCCTGTAGGTGGTATGTCAAATTATTCATAGGTGGGTACCCTGTACATTATGGTATGGGAGTTTTAAAAAAGAATGTATCGATAAGCACCAGGTTGGGACTTAGGCGAAGTCAAAATCGTGGATGACAAAAATATAGCGTGGGGAGTGGGGGGCCCCTGCCGTCAACTTCCATAACTAGGGTTGCCAGATCTGCTTTATGTCAAAACGGGACTGAAGCTAAAAAACGAAGCAAAAATCCGGGACAAGCAGGAAAAAAACGGGACATATTATTTTAAAAATAAATTAATGGCCGATTGCGCCAACCTATTTAAGGGATACGTACTTAACGCTAAGGAGCCCTTAACTTCAAGATTTGCAATGCAACTTCAAGTTATAAGTATTTCTTATTAAATAGGTTGGTGCAATCGGCCATTAAACTCTTGAAATGGTACATAAAAACGTGTAACATTTAGTTATTAGTGAACTATTAAATATACCTATTTAGTTGCTGACCGTGCAGCTTTGAGGAAATCTTTATCATTTTTGATTTTAGAATAAGATTCTTTGCATGATCCCTAACTTGAAATTAATTTTAACGAGCAATACACTTTAAATCAAGTCCGAAGAACAAAACGGTATTTTTTGTCACGCCAGGAAGTGTTCATTAATGAAAAACTTCTTTCTGTTTCTGCATTGCTAACTGGAAGACTGATTAGAAACTCCAGAAGTGTTTGAAGGTGGAAAAGCTTTTCGTTTGATTTAAATGTTCAGCCATTTTCCGTGGATACTTCCAGGCATTTATTAAAATGAGCGGCGATGATATAAAAATATGCGTTTTTACGTGAATGAATATCAAGTAGTTTTACGTTTTTTGTGTTGTAGTTCGATAACTTGAATAGACAAATCTTTGGAATTTTTGTGACAGCGAAATACGGGACAATTGACGTCCCGTTAATACCTTGCCCGGGACGCGGGACAGAACATTAAAAAACGGGACAATCCCGGAAAATACGGGACTAATATTCAATATGTGCAAAGAGGAAGGGAATTTTTTGATTACCAATGAACACAAATTTTAGAGCTAGAACTCTAGTTAGTTAAGTAAGCAAAGGCAAAGGTAGTGATTAGTAATACGTCTATTATTAGAAAATGTTGAAAGCTAACCTCACTTTCAATTTACGAACACAATCAACAATATTATGGAAGGAATTGTAAACATACACAAAAACACAAAGCAAACAGTCAAAATACCGCATAGACATAAAGTGTGTATTTAGGTATATCACAATATCACGAAGAGAACAAAACAAAAGCTATTACGAAATCCCCAAAAATGGCGTCCCAGGCCAGGGTCATTCAACCGTTAAAATTACATCTGAAATCCTGCACAGCCTGCTCATCCATTTCCCGAAATAGGAATAGAGGAGAGAAAAGTACAGAATTCCACCTCCACCTCTACCACCACCACCAACTACCACTTCCACCACTTTTGGCAAAATGTGGGGATGACACCCCTTCCACAGAATGTTCCCCTACCCTTCGCGACTCGTTTGTTTCTCGCACTCCCGCCACATCTTTGTTTTATCTCGATCGTGATAAGACAGTGTTTAAAGGGGGGATCAGACACTCACCTCAGAAATTTGATGAATAGTGAAAAACGATGCACTCAGAAAACAAACACGATATTCATCATGTCTGCCACAGAAGCACTTTATCCGTTCGTAGTTGATCAAGCGGATGCCAAGTTCGAAACGTCATCAGTTGGTTTGGTGCGCAGGTGCTGGGTTTGAATTTCAGCGGGAAAAAGACTTTCCCAAATTTTTGATATTTTTTTCTTGATATTTTACTGTTTTAGCTTGATAGCCGAATATGCCTAGTTTCAGTAATTTTTGAAAAATTCATTATTGATCACATTCTCCTCTTCTAGACGATTTCTGACATTCAAGTAAAAGGCATGGTGTTAAAATTATAAAATACTTATGTGACCATAAAGATAGGGGTTTCTTTATGTATGTGACTAAAAATCTTCATACAACAAAAACAAATACATCAATTTGATTCACACACCCTCACCGATAGGATTCAAATTCATTACGTAAGGTAAGGTTCAAGGTCTACCTACATTCACTTTGTTTTCGAATTGGAAGTAGCATAGTTCCCCTTGGCAAACGGGAATCATATACTACCCACAATGAATTTGTGTTCAAAGTCACGATCACGCCAAATTCATTGAGGACGGTACCATCATAATTTCCGTTTGCCAAAGAAAAATTTGACAGTTCCACCTCAAAATGAAATTGATTGTAGTAGACGCGCTCACAGGAACGCATAATTCCTGGTTAACTTTGGCTTACGAGAATCATATGCTACGCTACCACCCATCGAGATAGAATCCTTCCTCCTTCCTACCTCGCTACCACCACATTGAATTTGGCGTAAGCGTGACTGTGAACACAGATTCAATGTAGATGGTAGCATATGATTATAGTTTGCCAAGCGGAAATTTGACAGTTCCAATTCGAAAACAAATTGAATGTAAACCTTACATAAGATTATTCGCCCGAGTGCTCTTGAGCTGCTCCGTAGAGAGCACCTCGCATTATTTTAAATGTGTCAAGAAAAGTCGCACCTCTGCGATGTTGCCAAGTCCACAGTTTCAATTGGTAGTTTCCGGATAATCTTACACATACACTGCTCGCCAAATTAAAGAACATAGCAATTTGTATGTCCATTTTCAATTGGCAGTAGCTTTGAAAAGAATAAACAGATTCTGTCGAGAGTTTTAGCATTTTGAAGTTCGACTTTTGTACATTGGACTGACCTATGTGGATTTTGTAAGAGATGAGATTCCTATTATTGTATACAGGGAGGACAAGGAGGTCCAATTTTTAAATTTCACAAGAGGTCTACTGTCATTTTGCTAAATAACAATAATTATTCTTTACTAAATTTATACCTCAAGGATTAAGCTTAGACTAGTAAGTACATACCTTGGAACGTATTTGGTATCTTTCTGATAACTCTGTCATTCACAACTATTTAATTTTTGCCGGCTTAACTTCAAAAATTTTAGAATATACGATACTTTTGACATAATTCGAAAGAAAAAATATAATTTGACGGAAGTGGTAATATGCAGGGTCCCAAATTCGAAAAAGATAATTATCTTTTGTTTCAGAAGAGTTATCAGAAAAATACCAAACAAGTCCCGAGTGATTTACAGATATGATGTTTACAAGAGAAACAATAGATTACTACAAATAAGTTTTTTTTTCTCAAAATTTTGATTTTAAATGAATTATGACAGTCTTGAATTACTAAAGATTTCTGAAAACTCTGAGTAGAAGTCCATATCTTGTTCATTCATGCAATTTGGTTTCTTTGTAGGTACAGACCTGTAATTTTTTTTTAAATAGATTAATAATAATTGATTAATCAAAAAATTCCGAAAAAGCCTAGGAACCATCGAATTCAAGACACTAGAAGGTGCTAATAGTGGTTGGAGGCAAACAGATCAGCAGACGATTGTCTTGAATCATAAATATATTTTCATTTCATGATTTTTGTTACTCATGATCATGGTTAATCCAAGGCTTAATTTTGACTTTTTCAGTTTCTTTCTTGTTCTGTCTGCTCTTAATAATATATATATATATAATATAATAGGTACTAATTTTATCATTACCTGATTTGGAACTTTGTCCGTATGTTCTTCCTTTAATTTCATGAAGATGCGAGATTCCAATGAAATGAGATATCGGTTATAATAATGCCGCTATACTCGTTCGATGTTTTAATTTGTAAGGTTTTAGAAATGTCAAGTCTTAGATTCGTCGTTTTTCAATTTAAGTCTTTTTTTCTGGCATTCGGTGTGGACTTTACATTTTTCGCCATTGTCATTTTGTAAAGTAGTCAGCAAATCTATTTCTATTAAATGGATGCATACCTTGAACCAACAGCATTTTGTAACCGACGCTCAGATTATGAGTTTGCAAATATGGCAAAAAATGCATTCTACTACGAATTTACTCTGAATGGTATGTCGCTGCCTTAGAGTTATAAGGTTCTTTGTTACAATTTGTCACATTTGAAAGTATGTGTTCCACGGAGTTCTTTGTTGAATATACTTTGTATCTTTCAGGATGTCAAAGTCCGATGGGATTCCATTATTAAAATCTACAGCATGGTTACATGCAACCTTGTGATAATATGACTTCCATTATGTCGAAAAAGTCCCATGTTCTCCATAGAACGATAGGGATAAGGAATATTTGCCGTCAGAGACTAACCATAGGTAAATTTGATAAACCAACTACATAAATCAATTAGTTTGTTGAATGATGAAGCAAGACCATCAATCTCATCAACAGAACTCCCACTCAATAAAATTGCAGCCATTAAATCTATATTGAAGTGGATATGCCGTAACACTTGGTCAATAAAGAACAGCGAAACAAAGGAGAATACGATACATTTTGGAATTGTGAGGTCCACTGAGGTTACCATGATAAATAAACGTGTCGCACACTCTACCTCAAGGTGGTGTGGAAATATGTTTTTTCGCTAAAACGCATGTTGAACTAAACTTTGTGGCGCTCATACGTGAAAACTGTACATTCTACAAAAAAAGTCATCAAATAAATTGTAGGAAATTTTCTATAGTTTCTTTTTGTATAAACATTTTTTCATGAAATGTAAACCTTCGAAATTTTGGGAGAATGTGTGCGATCCGGATTTCTACAAATGAGCAGATTACAAGACATAATGTAAAATATGAAAATTTTGGCTTCCTGATCATAAGGCCATCAGATTTGCGAGCCCTGATATGTGGGTACTTATTTTTTTTTTGATTATTCGTTTAAAAGGTTTTGTCTTAAGTTTTTTCATTTAACCAATAAAACTAAGAGCGAGATCAGAAAAGAAAACAAATAAGCAAGCAAAAAGAAACAACGTGTAGGAGCAACAAAAAAATTGGAAATCCATACGGGAAAACTAACCCCTTTCCCGCCTCGAGTTTGCAAAATTACAATTCTGCTAAAAGCAGCACTAAGATCCAGTTTAACTTTTGAATGTTGCCAACGAAAAAATGTTGGCTGAAAAAACTCATACTCATGGAGGTACACTTCATTTTAAATTTGATGTATATCTCTTAAACCAACGGTGGTAACGTAAAATCTGACAACGTTGCTATATCCAGTATTTAATGACAAGACAAAACAGCTGCACCACTTTAACATATGTAGTTGACAGTTGTATTATTGACCCTGTCTGTACTCTACTCTATTGTCTATTATTGTCAATTTATTACCTTCAAATTATTGCATTTGGTGCAGAAAAAAGTATATTACACCCATTGTCAAGTACGTGCATTGCCGACAGTCTAAAAAAATCAAATTTCAGTTTTTTTTCAAACAAATATTCGAGGCTTTTATAAAAAGATAACTTTTAACGGATGTAAACATGACACAAAACAGGTAATTAGTTATAATAAATTAGACGTAATGTTGACGTTGACTAACGAAGAAAAACATTTTCTATTTCTCAGAAAACGCTCACGAAGCCTCCACGATGAGACAGAATTTATGCCTCTTTCAAAACGCATTAACAATCTCCATATAAACAATATGAACTCAGACTGGGCTCAGAACGCCCCCTCAATTATTCCCGAGTCACCCGAATCTGATCAGAGTGTCGATTGGAATTTGCACAATCAATACTCACCGGATTTGACTGAATCTCAAAACCCGCATTATTTTAACATTAATAAATTGCTGTATGAGATGTATGTGGAGAGGATGAGCAGAGAGGGCCATCAGATTTAAGATGTTTCTGCTATTTTTTTTTTTAGTTATTTCTGTTTTATATGTACCTATTGTGTGATAAATGATTTCAATTGAGGTGAATTTTGGTTACTTATCGCATTGCTCACGGAAAATTTGAATAGTTTTTTTTTCATAGGTTCTTGATTTTTAAATTGAAAATCGACTTAATTCTATGAATACCTAATTGATTATTGTTTTTGTAAAAACTGGCAGATATTATCTCGAGTATTATCTTCTGTTTCAAAACTACCCTTGATAGATTATCAACTAAGTCTTCAAAAACAATGTTGGAAAAAATGTTTCCACATATCGGAGCAGAGAAATCCAAAATTTGCGGTTTAAACAAATGAAATCTTTCCAATAAGTAAAACCTGATGTTTCAGAATATTCACTCTAATCTAAAATAAAAATATTATTCGATGCCACATTTTTATCAACACTACTTTAATCCAAAACATATTTAAAAATCCTCTTCGGTGTCAACTCAGCTCAAGTGACTAATTCAAACCTGTAGGTAAACGATTTCCCTCGCGATTTCCTAAGCAGAAAAAACTTCCATTCTTAAAAAGTAGAAGGATGAGAAAACGTGATCCGTTTTTTTTTATTATTTGAAGTAAACGACCATTTGGAGTTTTCTGAAATAGTCCAGGTACATTCTCGAATTTACCCTTTTGAAACTTCTCTTATCTTATTGGATAAAATTCCCATTAATCATTCAAAACTAAAACTGCATTTATTCAATTGAGACCCATCTAATTTTAAGTCTTATAACTAGGTGCTTTGTAAATTTGCATATTTTGATAATTTGATTGATCAATATATTTAGTCTATTTTTCTAAGTTGTCGACTATCTGATCTATTTGGGATCGGTTTTCAAATTGAAGTTTGGTGAAAACTATTGATATTAGCAACTTTTAACAAAGTAATAAGGCTATTTTTAGTTAAGAAATTGAAGTGTTAATAAATTATAATCGCATGTTCAATTGTTTTATTTATGTATTAAGGCTCGGAAACATTTGTTTTGCTGATTATTGCGTGAAGATTATCCATAGCACCAACTATGAACGACTAAAGATCATTTATACAGATTGTTTTTAAACATTCGCGAAAAATTTTTGGAGTGATTCATCAAAGCTACTTACATATTTTTATGAAAAAAGCGAGGAAAAAAGGTTCTCTAAATATTTTTCATCTGATGAATCGTTGTTCCATTTATAACGAGAATAAAACCACAGCTTGTTTTAATTAGAAGCTAAGTATGACAAAACTATCTGATTGAAAAACTCTTTATATTGTTGTTTATGAAAAACAAATGTGGTTTTGACAAAATTGTGGTCAATAATAATTATTTTTGTAATGATAAGTATATTATAAATCAAGTTCAGAAACTAAGGGGGCAGACTATTTTGTTGATGAAAGTGACTGAAGCATACGTATACCCTCTTATTCCGTGCATTGAAAATACCTTAAGTGAATACATTTGTTTTGCCTACAAACTAGATCCGAGACTAGAGTTGATTATGGGGAACTGAGATTATTGGTAGTTGGAAAATGTTTTCTACTTTCTTTCAAGTTCTTCAGACTAGTGTAACTCGATCACTCTTTACTTGGGGGTATTGACGAATTATGTACCTCTGCTTTTACCCGTGGCCTAAAGTGGGGAGCGCTGAGGGTCAAATCACAGTTCATATTTATACAATAATTAAGCTGTGGCCAAACTATAATAATATGAAATAGAGACATAGGCAAACTCACGCGTCGTACGGATAAAAACTAATTATGTGTCAAGTGCAGGCGGGATGCCAACATATTGCCCAGAAAATAAAGTCACTTCCGTAGCAAATCTCTCCTCTCGCCTCGCTCACAGCCATTCGGCCATTGGAATCATTCGAGGAATCATTGGATGTTTTAGGTAAACCCACGAGGTAAACACTAGTTTCAATAGTTTCATACAAGTCGCTATCACAGCCAACGTCCAACGCGCTCCTGAGCTTTAGCGTGCGCAAAAGTCCGGAGCTTGAAAAGTAAAGTTCACATTATTGTTATCGACATCACGACATCCATTTTTCACCAAACACAAACTAACCCCAACCCACAACTAACTTTCTGTAATTTCAACATTGAACACCAAATATACACCTATTATATTCAGTCTCACTAAGTTGGAACCATATATGGAAGACTTTTTTATTATTAATTTTAGGAGAATAAAAAGTTATTCTTCATAAAAAAGTTCTGCATGTCCTAAAATCTAAAAAACAATCATCAGATATCAATTTTTTTTCAGACGTATACGAAATTTGTCGAAAAATGTGAACTTCGCCTAAAAGCAAAAATGGTTATTGGAAAAAGTTGATCTGAACTAAAAACCACGTTTAAATATGCGATAACACCATTTTACAATTTTCACTACTTTTTCTTCATTTCAAATTATGAATGATTTTTTTTCTCAATTTTTTCTAAAAATTTGACGATTTAAACGTCGCCAAATATCAAATGGATATTATTATGTATTTGATATTATTGCCAGTAAGGTAATGGCAAGGATAATGGATACAGATAAACTTTTCATAATAGATGGGTGCAATACCATATTTAGACATGGTTTTTAGTTCTGATCAACTTTAATTAAAGGTTGTCGCTTGTATATAGCCTCTGCCGGGAGCATATATTCGTTAACTGCACCCATTATGGACCGCTCGGAATGCCGAACCTTAGCCTTGTTAAATGCAGATGATATAGACGCACTTTGCAGCTATGTCGTCTGCCCTTAACAAAAGCAACCAACGAACTGCTGCATATTTTTAAGTGTATTCAGTTCACGCACTATGTGATGTCGCTAAGGCGACATAAACCCAAACTAACCCAAACTAACACATAATAATGTCTGATGTCAAAACTGCAGACGGTATGGGCCCTATGATTGAACGTTAACGTTAACTTAACGTATCTGTTATTATTGTTTACTAATGCAAATGTTCCATTTGATAACAGAGTTACCATGGTGATATGGACATGTTTAGATAACGTAAACGTTGAATCATAGGACCCTATATATAGTCCAAACCAAACAACTTTCGATCTACGTCATCGTTGCCACCAGGCTGGTTGTAATGAAGTTTACTGGTGGCCAGATTTGGTCACCTGCAAATCACATTGAAACTCGCTTGGTGGCAATTATGACGTGAATCGAAAGTTTTTTGGTTTGGACTATATTATAGTTGCAAAATGCGTCTATATCATCTGTATTTAACACGTCGACGTTCGGGTTTCCGAACGGTCTACAGGGTGTTTCCTAACCTCTGTGACAAAATGAAAGGGGTGATTCTTCGCTTAATTTTAAGACGAAAATGTGAGAACTTTTTTTCGAATTTTGCTTTGTTTCCAAAATACAGGGTGTTTAATTTTTTTTTGATTAGTTTTTTATTTTTAATTAATTTATCTTTTACTCGATTTTGTTGAAGTTTGGTAACGGTATTTATAGTGATAACGGGCTCATTCTGCCATGAACAAATAAAAATTATCGAATACAGTGGCGTCCCGAGCGGCACTTCAACCAATATTATTGGGAAAAAATGTACGCCACTGACTTTTTGTGTCATTTTAATTTTTTTCTCAGGTTATTCAACTAAAAACGCAACTTTTTGATCTCCTGAATTTTTATCGTATCTTGCCTAATTTTTTAGATAAAAAATTAAATCTGGTTGAGTGAGTTTTGACGCAAAAAGTAATTTTATCGCTGATGTTGAATTTTCTAACAAATACAGCAATCAATTATAATCATTTTAATGGAGAATTCAAAAACACTAAATAAATAAAAAAAAATATATAAAAATAAATAATAATAATAAAAAAATTAAACACCCTGGTATTTTGGAAGCAAAGCGAAATTCGAAAAAAAGTTATACAACATTTTCGTCTTAAAATTAAGCGAAGAATCACCCCTTTCATTTTGACACAGAGGTTGGGAAACACCCTGTATAATGGGGTGCAGTTAACAAAAATGCCTCCCGGGACCAAAGATTGCTAGTTTACCACCACGACGTGGTACCTATTGGAAATGTTCTGGGAATCTGATTCTCAAGGTGCTTTTTCATTATGACGTGTGATGGCGCTTCACTGGATGTAGGATGTAGGTCTATTCATGTGAAGAAGAACTCAACCTAATTTCAACTTAAAAATAAAAAAGCGAAACGAATGAGATGATATTCGTTTGGTACCAATATTAGGTATGGTATGTGTGTTTTAGTATCATGGTTATGGTATAATGATAATAATAACTGATGATTTTGTACATTTCTGCATGGATATACAGTATATCCGCGGATGCGGTTAACAAGAGGTGAAATGGACCAAACATTGAAAGATACCACAAAAAGTCATTCTTGATAAAAAAAAAAGTCTTGTTGAAAAAATAGGAGATACGAGAAAATTGATTTTCATTATACAGGGCGTCTCAAAAATGTAAAAACATAGAATTAAACAAGAACAAACAGTATTATTTTTGCCTATTAACGTTGAATGATAAATGAAAAACTTGCTCCAAGTTTAGTCCTAAGCCTGACGACGAACTTACTGAAGGAAATTTGAATCTTTGAAAATTTAACAATCCTGCAAGCCAACATTTTACTACTTTCATATTATGACTTTTATACCTACAGCAACAACAGGTAATCATTTACATGTATAAGACATAATATGCAAGTCGTAAAATGCAGACTTGCGAAATTCTTCAATTTAAAAAAAAATATATAAATTAAAATTTTCTTCAGTAAGTTCGGAATCAGGGTTTTGATTAAAATTGGATCAAGTATTTTATTTATCACTAGCCTAAACCCGCGGCGCCGCCCGCCCGCCTCAGGCCCAGGCTAGTCTATAATTAAGATAATAATAACACAGATTTAAAATTAAGCAATTGCTTTTTTTTTTTTCTATAATACCTACTATCTTTGTCAGTTGTTTATGAAGCGTATACCTAAGTCTATTTCAAGAAATTTAAGAAAAATCAATTGCTTATTGTTCTTTATTCATCAGGCCAATAACTCCTATAGGAGGTATTGATCAGGCTCATTATCTGCATTTGTTGGTATATTATTTGGATAATATAACTTATTTTGAACCTCAGGCAAATATTTATAATCAAGGTTTAATAGGTATGTCATGTTCAAATAATAAATATCCTTTTTTGGATGTTGGTTATGCTTTTAACCGATGCGCTTAATCATCAAACGAAAAATATTTCTACATTTACCGCAAAAACTTAAATACTGAATATATCTGGTCTTCTAAAAACGTATTACATGCAAACAAGTAAAGAAATAATAAGTTGGATTTCAAACTATAAATTGTGTATATTATAGCTATTGGGAATTTCCGCCTTTTCCCTTTTCGGAACTTTATAGAGTTGTCAAAGCTAGCAAATATTTCTATGGGCACCCAGGATTACTACTGGAAAATTCCCACGATATCCGGTAAAATCTTTTTATTTTTCGAAAACTTTAAAAATAGAAAAAAAAAACCATACCTATATGGCCGATTGCAACAACCAATTTTGAGGATTCTTAACGCTAAGGAACCCTTAACTTGACAGTTTTGCATGAAAAAAAAGGAACCCTTAACTTGACAGTTTTGCATGCAAAAATTGTCAAGTTAAGGGTCCCTTAGCGTTAAGTATCCTCTAAATAGGTTGGTGCAATCGGCCTTAACATAACGAGACAAACGCACTCATCCTTAAAATTCGTATCAACAGCAATTCGGTCAAACGAGACTACGTATCACCTGTCAAACTTGTCAAAATTTACCGGTTTTCGCTCCACTAGTGCGAGAAGAAAGGAGAATGAAAAAGGAGGGCATTCATGCAGCCCTTTGTCAAATAAATGATGCGCGTTCCAAATGTGACAGATCCAAGATCTAAGAAAAAAAACGTGGGTTAGTTGTTGAAGTAAAAACAATTATTATGTGTGTTTAGTGAGTAAATTAACAGAAAAATTACGTGTTTCGAGTGAAAAAAACAAAAATGGCACCGAACGTGTGGGAAGTGTTGGTGTTTTCCGTCAGAGAGGAGAACTTCTCAATACCAAAATATAACAGAAAAGTGAAACTGAGAGCCGATTACGATCCACAGGGTATAAGCATCACAATATTCGAGTTGGACGAAATAACTGAATTACTAGAGTTTCCCGTGGATTCCAACTCAGACTGTTGCAAATTGGGTTTAAAGTCCTACTTGTTTACAATCGACAACGAAAGTCTTGTGGTTAAATTCAACTCAAAAGAAGAAGCCCGCGAGTTTACATTAGAAGTAGCCAAAGTTAAATCAGGCCGAGATGCTTCAGTTTTTTCTGTACGCACTGAAGATTCGTCAGCAACGCAATATTTCCAGTTTTATGGTTATTTATCGCAGCAACAAAACATGTTACAAGACTTTGTCAGGACATACACGTACCAAAGGGCCATTTTAAGTAATTTGGACGACTTTAAGGATAAAGTGGTTTTGGATGTGGGGGCTGGATCGGGGATTTTGTCATTTTTCGCAGCTCAAGCGGGGGCCAAAAGGATTTACGCGGTTGAGGCCTCAACGATGGCTCATTTTGCTCAGAAGCTGGTGGACGCTAATAATTTTTCAAGTTGTATCAAAGTCTTACCTGGTGAGTGTTAAAAATTGATTATTTTATTATAAAAAGGAGCACCCCGAGGAGTACCCTTTTCCTCGCTTTTTTCATTTGATCCAAGTAGGTACTTCTATTTTATCGCCCATCATTTTGGTGTGTACATTTGAAACCCTTTGAATTTTTGTTATAGAAACACGAGTAAAAACCATTTTTACATCATTATCACTATTACCGCCACCCTCACCGCCACCTTATTATGATTGAGACGAGGATCAAGATAATGGCATGTCTAAAAAAATACCTCGTAGAATACGGTTCACAATAATACCTAGTGATAGTACTGATAGTGATATACCCGGGGATATACCTAGGTACATCGAGTGATACCGTATGAAGCAAACCTACGTTTTTTTTTTTAATGAAACCCCCTGTATATTATTACATATTCTGAAAGAGCTCATTTTTCTAATTTCAAAAATATATCGTTGGATGCCTTTCTGATGAGCC
Source organism: Orchestes rusci (assembly GCA_958502075.1). Taxonomy (NCBI): domain Eukaryota; kingdom Metazoa; phylum Arthropoda; class Insecta; order Coleoptera; family Curculionidae; genus Orchestes; species Orchestes rusci. Next base: position 23,908,949 of record OY293309.1, read on the forward strand.
GTTTAGGAAATATCAAGGGAAATATAGAAGTTTCAAATTTACATTTTAATACACTTGAATTTTACTTTTGTTTCAACAAGGTAAAATTCAAGTGTATTAAATCAAGTCTAAAGTTTAACGTAGATGATAGAATTACAAAAAAAGCTCCACATATTATTCTCCTCTTTTTGTTATGCACAGTCTGTATCTCTTTTCTAAATTTCTCAATGTGTCTGCTATCACACCGGTTAATATGGCGACTCACATCTAATATTTTTGTCTTCATCTCTTGGATAATTTCCATTTTGCCACCATATAACTATTTTTTTTTGAATATCCCCACAAAAACGTATCTGGGGATGTGAGGTCAGGGCTATTTGGAGGCAATTCTATCGTTCTTCTTCCAACATATTCCCCATATACATTATTTTTTGTGTAAGTGTAGGTATCGTGATGATGACGGATCTTGTGACGGATGCTTCCAGACATGTTCGTTTGTTCATCGGTTCATTCCGGTTCATTCAAAGTATTCAAATTTCAAACTAAAATATTTCCCTCGATATTTCCTGAACGGCTCATCAGAAAAGCATCAAACTGTATATTTTTGAAATCAGAAGAATGAGCTCTTCCTGAATATGTTATAATATACAGGGGGTTCCATTTTAAAAAAAAAAGTATGTTTGCTTCGAGGTTTGCTTCATATCTTTGAACGCGAACTTCAATTTTTTTCTGATATTATAGCAGTATGTAGATTTGAAGATACCTACAATATTTGTCTCCACACTTTTTTTCGTAATTTGACAGATAACAAAGTTATAAGAGGTTCTGATCTTTGCGTGACCACCCTGTATGTACAGGGTGATTCATTTTCAGCGACAGGGTGCCAGTTCTCGAAACTATTCATCGTAGAGATATATAAAAATAAATATACCATTACATTTGATTTTTTTTGAAAAAACTCAAAAATATGCCACCATTCCAGATAACGCCATCTAGCGGGTTTGTTTAAAAAAACAATTGAACTTCGCCCACCACTATATTATGATAGATAGAAAAAAACGTTTAAGACAAAAAGTGTAGGTAAATAGTCAGTAAATCTGAAAATGAGCTCATCGATATATTTTCATTGGACAGAATTCTATAAAGATCCTATTTTTATACTAGGTATTACAGTGACTCGATAAACTACAGTGACGCCAATGCATGTCGTCGTTTCTATTGGTCGTCCGCCATATTCTGGCAGAACATTGCTCGCATTCATAAGACGAAACAGTTGTGGAACTGTTTCCGCTCCTTCTTATGAATTAAGCGGAAGTCTCATATAAGACTCAACATTCAACTGTCAGATGCCAAAGAGTGCTCCCGGATCGTAGCGAGCATTGTTTCGTCTTATGAACGCGACCAATGTTTATTGTTGTGTTGCCATTGACAACCATTTGACAACCATTGAGAGTTTGAAATGTTATTAAGTTGCGGTTTGTGAAAAATATTTTTTACCAAGGTTTCTTTGTGATTTGACTATTTGTTCATAAGGTACGTACTTATTTATTATATTATTTTCTTATTCCTATTTTCCAAAAATTGCGACGTTCCTGAACGCGCCTCAGCGTTCGCCTTAACATGGCCTCAATGGCGTCACTGTAGTCATTGAACTCGATACTACGTAACTGGAAGGGCCCCTGTCGTGTCGACAACCGAGGCAATTTTAGTCGTATTTTTTTTGGCGCATAGGTATATTTTGATTGGACTAAAAAGGGGATGCTATCTTTGTCACACTCATTGTCCTTATGCGAAGTCGGAGGTTTTTAAATAGTTTGAAGATAAATTGAAAAAGCGGTTGATTTGCTTGGAAAAAATAACTACAATTCTGTGCATACTTAGTTGTCTTAATTATCATGATATGATGGATCTATATATTTCAAATAACTATCTGGAAAAATGCAAAATAAGAAACAAATTAGTAAATAATGAAGTATACTTAGATGATCCGTAATTCGATTAAATAGTTGAGAAAATACAGGGTAGGTAGTAGGTGGGGGTGATTTATATGTTTAACCTGTGTATTGAGCAAAGTAAAGGTATTAAGGTAAAAACTTGAAAAACTATAATATAGCTTAAAATAAAAATGAAAATACTTTTATTTTTGAGGTCACATTAAAACTAATAAATATGATGTTTTTTGATAGGGGGCTTGAGGAATGTCCGAATAGAACTTTTGCATTTCTTGGAGTGTTTACCATCGTCAATTCCTAAAGGGCCCTACTCACACGCCTGCAGCAGGGGCAATCTAGGAGGCAGGGCGATTGGGGCAATTTCCTAGATCGCCTTCTAAGCAGGGCGGTAAGGGCCCCTTCATACCTTCCTAGCATTATTTCAAGCAAGATATGAGAAAACAAACTTTGGAAATGATGTTAGTAGTACCAACGAACTCGAACAGGATGTGAAATTGTCACATTTTCAAAACAAAACGTACTTTACAAGGAAGTTTCTCCTGCGGCAGGCCTAGATTGCCCCTGCTGCAGGAGTGTGAGTAGGGCCCTTTTAACTAGGACAATTTCGTGTAGGTATACTTAAGGTACATGCCCTTGTCCTTAATAATTGGAGTTATATCACTTAGCCAAAAAATGAAATCTGCTTTTCTGGAGTGTATTTATTACCACACCCAAATGCACTGCAGAAATTAACCATTTTGTTTGGCACCCAAACTATAGAAAGCTACATATTGATTGAACATAATATTAGCTGCAACACTCAGTGTGGCTTTCTTCGTGAAATGTTTGTCTGGTTTTTAGGATAGAATATCTTTACCAAAAGTACTAAGATTCTATCCTAAAAAACAGACAAACATTTCACAAACAAAGGCACAGAGTGTCGCAGTGAGAAAAAGTGTGCACTAGTGGTGCACAACAAACACAGCTTATATATTATGTCAACAGATATGACAAAGATAGACACCCCTTTCTGTCTCTATCCCTTTCTAGTCGAAAATTTGTCTTCAGTCAACTCGATGCTCGATGTAAACAGCACGGATGGGTCCCTTCCAGGGACGGTAGTATCGAGTTCAATGACTGTAGTTTATCGAGTCACTGTACTTGGTATTGGTTGTTACGCCCCCTGGCTTGCCCCCTAGCGACCATTTCAGAAACTTGAAAATATTTTCCAGGTTTTTCTCTTGGCCGTTTTAGTAATAGATTTTTTTGCCGCAAGCCTTTACGATGAATAGTTTACGAGAACTGGCACCCTGTGGCTGAAAATGAATCACCCTGTACATACATAGTATAAATCATTTTCTCATGAAACGCGTATATTATGTGCAGTGCGTTTTTTTTAAAGACGGAACATGGAGATTTCTATGTTAAATTTTCAATCCCATGTTAGCAGTACTTCTATTCGTAGTACACAGCTGAAACTTGCCGTAGATGAACTTTGGTGCTTCGAGAATAAGTAAGTCCATCAATTACGCAAGAATAACTTGGAGAAAGACTCAAAAAATGATTTAATATATCAAAAAGTTATACTTTCAACATGACGGTGACAACCAATTTTCTGACGTGTCTTACCTCATTGTCAATTTGTTTGACCAAAAAATTTCTTTTTTATTTTTATGACCATTAAGGATACTGCTTGGCCGTTAATAGGGGTCATTTTGAACAGTTTATCTGAAAAATAATGTTTAATTTTTATAATCGTATTATACTGTTGGAAATAAATTAAATTACAATTTGACAATGATGTTATTTGGTTGACAGTGGCATATACAAGGCTAGTGAAAAAGTTTCACTTTCCAATTGATAAAAGCATTTTTTAAATCTTTTTTCAAGTTATTTTGTGTTAATTGATGATAAAACATAATCTATAAGCACCAAAGTTTATCCACGCCAAGTTTTAGCCGTGTACTTTGGATAGAAGTACTGCTAACACGGGACTAAAAATTTAACATGGGAATCCCTATGTTCCGTCTTAAAAAAAACGCACTGTATATTATACCGTATATACAGGACGGCCGGGAATGATGAGCAAATAATTCAGGTGAGAATTCTAGACAAAAAATAAATGCTACCTCTTCCTATAATATTTTTCCGAAAATTGATTATTGACGGAGCTACAGGATGATGAAGTTGCATTTTATAAGATTTTTTTTTGCAATACCTTTTGCCATACTCATAATATTTTAACGAAATCTCGTATTTGGGGCTTTATCGAGATAACGAATTCAGATTTGCCCACCGTTTTTTTGCATTTCGTAGAGGGCGCCACATACGGACCTATACTTTGATTTGAATTCTCCCAACTTTTTTGTGCTACACTGTAAGTGACTTTTGACCAAATATTTTTATTCTCTCAACCTTTTGACATAAAAAAGGGATACTTTATTTCGAGCTTTATTTGTTGCGATAAATCTAACCGTTTTCTAGAAAAACGCTAAAATAACTTTGCTTGCATGTAATGAATACGAAATCATTTCAATTTATTTTCAACCTCAAACATAGCATTCTTTGGAAACATGCGCTATAGTTGCATTAGAAACGAGTTGCGGAAAAACTAGTTCTGAGAATAAAAAAAAATGAAAAATTACCAACTGTCAGAGCTAATTCTCCTCAAACTTGTTTCTATGGCAACTTATAGCGCATGATTCCAAAGCATATATATAATAATTTCGTATTCATCACATGCAAGCAAAGTTATTTTAGCGTTTTTCTCGAATACGGTTGGATTCATCGAAACAAAAGTGGTATGCAGGGGGTCTCTTACTGCCCACAATACTTGGACGTTCTCGCTCACAATACCATGACAGTACTCAAAATACCTTAACAATACCTCACAATAGTTGGCAATACTTTACAATATCATACAGTACTTTACAGTAACGACAATACGTTGACAATACACACAGTACATACGCAGTTCCGTGTAAAGTGAGGGCCGAGCGAACGCGTTTTGACATATTGCGCAGACTCAAACTGTAAGGGCTTTGTTTCTTAAGAGCTGTGAGAACAGTGAGAACAAGTCTAGTGTTATTAAGCCTTTACCATGGTTCTAGAACTTAGAAGTCTCAGTACTGTCCGATTCGCCTTTATAAATAAAGCTAAGCACCTACCAAACTACACTATCAAGCATCCAAACTTTGTAGTGAAGGTATTAGTCATTTACGTTACTAAGACGGTAAATTACTTTTTAAAAATTAGGAGTTAAGTCCGGAAGGGAGTCCGGTATTTCTGGACGAGTAGTTCAGACAATGACATTCAACGGTTGTGTGTCGTACATTGTTTTGTTTCATACTGTGTCGGTCTCACATTCTTACCATGAGATGGCGTCAGTCAAACCATGTAACCACTCAGGTAATATACCTAAATAGGTTACCTATGTTAGCAACATTTCATGTCAAGTCAAGTTATTAATTAAAACCATGAGATGGCGCCAGTTGAACCATGCTACCACTTAGGTAATGTAGATAGGTTACTTATTATTTGTTACCAACATTTTCTGCCAAGTTATTTACTAAAACCATGAGATGGCGCCAACCAAACCATTCTACCAATGCAATTTCACAGTCTTTGAAAATGCAAAGTGTCATTTAGCGGAGTAGTAAAGTAAATTTGTTTTACAGTCTCTGATGATGTAAAGTGTCATTTACCGGACTGGTAACCACTTTACAGTACGATATGAAATAAAATATCATACATAACCTCAAACAATGTAAGATTGATAGCTGTTTAACAATTATTATATAATTATACCGCAGCATGATTAGTCCGAAAAAGTAATTGCTGACAAGCTGATTTTTTCAAGGTTAATGGGGGGAGGTCCATTGAGTGTAAAACCAAAAAGATCACGATCGCCACCCTTGTGTTTTTTTTGCTATAGGATTGTTTATTATTTATAAGTTTGAAAAAAATTACTGATAAGCAATTCTGCCTTTATAGACCTTTTTTAGTGTTAGAAAAAAGTACAAAATGAAAAACAACATCAATTGCGCAGATGAAAAAACGGTTATTTAAACAAAAAAAAGTGGCAATGAGAAAGTTCCAAAAAGTTTTCCAAGAGTCTTGCAAAAACCTGGTCAATTGAAAAAGATAACAAGCAACCACCCCCGTTTTATACTCAGTGGATGTCAACCTCGATGTCAACTGATCAACTAACAAGAAATCAGCTTTTCAGCATTTTTTTTGTACCCCATATCGGACCGTCCAAGTTTGGGTACTGTATTAGATGGCGAGGACAAGGTAAATTTTAATATGGATTTGTATACAGGGTGTCCAGAAACTAGTGGTCGTAAATGATAGGACATACAGAGAAGTTTAAAATAAAGTGGTTACTTCACATACATTTGTTTTTCTATTTGGCCCGGCTTCTTTATGGACATAAAGGGTTTCTAAGTTTTACTCAACATTTCTTAAAATTCGAGCAATTTTGACATTTTGTATTGACATTTCAGGGTTGCCACAGTAGAGGTATAGAAAATTTAATTAAACTTAGAGTAGGTATATAAATTTGGTATACATAAGAAATCCAGATAGCAAAACAATTTATATGAAGTACCCACTTTTTTTGACCGAGATTTTGACCATCTCTGTATGTCCTATCATTTATGACCACTAATTTTCATCGATCCAATTTACAAATCCTAATCACTCTTCACTTCCAACGGTGAAACTTCGATAAACGTCATTTGTTAAAATATCTGAAGGACAGATACACTTGTTTTTTCCGAAATGTCCGAAAAATGTTCCATTCGAACTAGGTACTTCCTGTCAAAATTGGAAATTATTGGAAAAATGACTGAGGACTGAATGTAACCTAAACGGAAAGATTAAATTCTGCAATTATTTGTCGCAACTCATGAGTATTCACAGTGTGATTCACACTAAAATTGAAAATTCTATACCTTTCGAAATTTCGGCCGACTTCAAAAATAGTTTTTTTCAGCAACACTTATAGCACCTATTGTTATGTTCGGTGAATATAGAACTCAAAGAGATCCATCGCTGAATTTCTCGTATTTTTTGTGACCGCACTCTTAGCGGTTCTGGGAGGTACTTTATATTTTCCGGTATTGAAGATTCGTGTTTTTTGCAGGGTTTTTTGTCAAAAGAATTACCGTGAAATGTAACTTGTTTTCAAAATTGTTATTTATTCAATATGAACATGAAGTCAGGTGCAAGTTTTATCCTCGGTTTTATCTTTTGACTACTATTTTTGTTACCATTTCTATGATTGATCACACTTAAACATAAAACTGAGCATAGAACAGACTCTGTCTCGGACCCTTTTCATGACGTCATGACTCTCAAAATTGCTTTAAAGTTTCGTTAATTTTTTGCAACGTATTTTTTTGTTAAATGAACCAGAAATTATCACATTTGCAGTAGTCTTCAGATGCATTATTTTAAATGGTACAACCTTATTTAGACGGAACCGTGAATTTCACTTTTCCAAAAATTATCAATGATTTGTTGATTTACAATAGATTCAATAACTTGAAATCACTGCATTGAATGCTCTTAAATTGTTTCTATCAAAGTTGATATATCTTAAATAAAGAATAAAACGTTTGATTGGTTCATATTCAAATCTACACTACTTCCTTAAAGGGATTCTTGTTATGCGCCTTATAATCAGGACTTGGCGCGTGAGCAAAGTGCAGTGAATTGATGAAAAAATAAACACTTAGTATTTGAGCTCTACTGGTTCTGCAAAGGGAAGCACACAAGGTCGCAATACCTCACAACTACCCACAATACTTCACAATACCTCACAGACCTTCACTCCACAATAGATTGCAATACATATCAAAATAGCCACAATACACGACAGTACTCTACAGTATTGAAAATACATGGTATCGTCACAATACTTGGACAAAATTTCGGTAGTGCTCGGTGGTATGTATACCTTTTTTATGTCAAAAGGTTGGAAGAAGCACAAAAGAGTTAGGACTATTCAAATCAAAGTATAGGTTCGTATGTGGCGCCCTCTACAAAATGCGAAAAACGGTGGGCAAATTTGGAATCCTCATCCCGATAAAGCCCCAAATACGAGATTTCGTCAAAACATCATGAGCTTGGCAAAAGGCGTGGCCTCGGGCATGGCCAAAAAACTGTAAATAAAATTTAAGTTTAACACCGTGTATCTCCGTTAATAATCAGTTTTCGAAAAAATGTTTTAGAAAATGGTAGCATTTATTTGGGGTCTAGAATGTTCCCCTGATTTTTTTGCTCATCATTTCCGAACACCCAGTATACCAATAAATAGTTCTTGCTTCATTTTGGTGCGAATCACTTTATTTATTATGGTTTAGTTTACGGGAAGTAAATCTTTGAAGGCTATGAGCATTTCCCCTGGCCCTTTTCTAGAAGTAGGTAATCAGAAAAATAGACAATAAATTCCAGGTTTGAAAATGTTGGATAAGATTGGCATAAGTTCAGATCAGTTCAAATCAAATGCAGTTTTAAGGTAAAACTACATTTACGAGGGTTCTCATATACTTTTGTTTACATTTACTCGCAGCTTGGAAACAAGTACCTTGATGAGGTAAACGGACGCTTGAACACCTCATTTAAAAATGATTTTACATGTAATCCAATAGAACTCAAAAATGTTTTAATAATTCGACACCGAGAGTAGTATTTATTTTTCTCTTATAGGCAAAATCGAAGAAGTAGAATTACCAGAAAAAGTCGACATCATAATCTCCGAACCCATGGGCTACATGTTATACAACGAACGTATGTTGGAATCGTACCTAAATGCAAAAAGGTGGCTTGTTCCGGGAGGAAAAATGTTCCCCACGAGGGGAGATCTTCATATAGCCCCTTTCACAGATGACGCACTGTATATGGAGCAATATAGTAAAGCCAACTTTTGGTTCCAAACGTGTTTTCATGGAGTTAATTTGGCGGCGTTACAGAACTGTGCTGTTAAGGAATATTTTAGGTAAGATTTTTCAACAGTGCTTGGATGGACTTGATTATGTATTTACCCCGGTATTTACACATATAATATGTATTACACGTTTTGGATTTTTTTCACAATGTTTTTCCTATAGACAACCAATAGTCGATACATTCGACGTTCGGATCTGCATGAGTAAAAGTATCAGACATGTGGTGGACTTTTTGGAAGCTGATGAAACTGATCTACATACTATCGATATTCCTCTGGAATTTCATATTTTGGAATCGGGTACTTGTCATGGTTTGGCCTTTTGGTTCGACGTGGCCTTTATTGGGTCTCAACAGACCATTTGGTTGAGTACGGCACCGACGGAACCTCTTACTCATTGGTAGGTCTTTGTGTTTATCATGGTTTAGCTCATGTTCGAAAGTCCAGAATTTTATTGTACAGGGTGACACAGTTTTATCCGAGAGTATTTGAAATTTTGATTCTACTAATTAGAATCAATAATTTTCTCGATAATTTTATGAACTTTTTTCAACTCCTCTTCAGTTTCGAGATATACACCTTCAAAGATTTTCAACATTTATTGAATTGAAAGAGTTGAACTACATTTTTTTATGCAGTTAGTTGAGACTTACTTTTTGTTTCATTCTGAAAGACGACGAAATGTGCTCTCGAACCATGACCAAAATCATTCAAACACAGAGGTTATGTCCATTTTTCAGCTTGTAGCTTTTTAATTTCTCCTTCTTTTGAATGGTTGTAAACAAGCACGAAAAAAATTGACGAATTTGTCCATTTTAGTAAAACTTGCTTATCATATCAAGTTTCGGTTAGTGTTCAAAAAAGTTCGTAATAAGAATTTAAAATAAGCTTTCTGTTTATCTGAAAATACGATTTAGGTATTCCATATTTTTGCTTAAGAAACTGAAATATGATTAAATTATTGAACTTTTATCAAATCTCGTGAGTTATTTTTGAAAAAATGGTTGATGAAAGAAAGACTTGTCTAGTGGTCCAAGAACCAAGTAGGTAACCGTCAGGTCAAGAACAGTCTTGATCAAACGTCCATGGAATGTTTTCGTGGCTCAATCGCTACAACTATTATTGCCTTGATCGTAATCAATTTTTCAAGTAGAGGCCGGAGAGATAAATAAGTAATAACAACGGTCAATATTGCTATGGGTACCTATTCAATTGTTTATCTTTATGATAAAAAATATTTCACCACAATTTCCTTATTACTTTGCAGATATCGGCATACTCCTTGTTTGAGAACCCATAAAGCATTTTGATTTCGTATTTTCTTCTTCCACAGAGAAACCGAACCACATCAAATCACAACTACGGAATAATTCTAAATGTCGAACCTTGCTGTTGAGAATAACCTAAGAGTCGCAAACAATCTGTTTCAACATCATCCCAGACGGCTCTCGACCTGGAACAGCCCAGATGGTCTAACTAAAAACCAAATCGATCATTATTCAATAAAAAATAGATGGCGGAATTTAATCAAAAAAAAAATCAAAGTCAAGCCGGGGGTAGACTGTGGGTCTGACCACAAGTTACTTTGGACCAAATACAAAACTAAACTAAAGAAACAAACTACATCTAACATCAATACTAGACCAAACATTCAAACGGGTCTTGAAAAACCACGAGGCTCCGGTCCTCGTCGATAACGTAGAGGAGGCTTGGCAAAGCACTAAAAAGGGGATAACTAAAGCCGTGGAATCAACAAAAGAAAAATCCCACATTGAGAAAAAACATTGGATTAGTGATGATTAACACCTTACAGCTTGTCGACCAACGGAAGCAATTAAAGCTAGCGCCAAATGAAGAGAACCAGGATGAAATGAAATAACTAAACAAAGAGATCAGAGCAGCAACCAACATGAGTACGGAGAATTGTTAAACAAAGTGAGATATATCTCTAAATAATTTGAACTACGCACTCAAGTAATAAAAAACGAGGGAGAAATTATAAACAACGCCAATGGTGTAGCAGAAGTTTGAAAAGTATATTGTGAAAAACTTTACAAAGGTAATTTAGAACAACTTTCAGAAGAAATAAATACCCCTCAAGAGCCTGATATACTAAGATCGGAAGTTGAAAATGCCATAAAACTTGTTCGAAACATAAAATCACCAGGTGCGGATCAAATAACGACATAGGCCTTGAAGTCTCTGGGCAAGGAGGGAATAGAAATGTTTCATTATAGAATATTTTACAACAAGCATGGAACCTTCATACTCGTAGGAAATGAGTCATTCCATGCGAGTCTTACACTTTTTCTACGACTTAATTAATATCACTATTATGTGATTAATATAGTTTGTTAATTTTTGTTTTGGTGGATGTGCCAGTTCATGCTCATTTCGCATTCGTTGACATGGTAACGGGTAGGGAATGATTTCATTTCCTACCGTTGCACAATAGTGATGTCGATTGAACAATAGTGACATTCCTTGACAGTCGTAGAAAAAATATGTAACCTTATATGGAATACAGGACAGTGGCGAGAGTCGCTGTTTATTCCAATATTCAAAAAAGGCTTGCCCTTGGATGCAGCAACTACAGTACTGTTTCTCTTATCTTTCACGCTAGTGAGATCTTCCTGCATATCATACATAAGCCATTTCTGTTGGCACAGCTCTTAGAAGAGCAAGCAGGTTGTGTACCCGGAAAAGGAACTAGGGAGCAAATATTAAATACCAGACAACTTATTGAAAAAGCTAAAGAATTTGATATCCCACTATATCTCCGCTTTGTAGATTATCAAAATACTTTTGATAAAGTGAACTGGAGCCACCTTTGGACCATAGACTTCACAATAACAGGACACATAACGCCTATACCTTTAGCATTGAATGTTTTGACCCAAACACAATGATAGAAGAGGCCGGCTTTTGTTTTGTTTACCGGTAAAATAACAAAATGTCTACCTGATTTTACTTTCTGGCCACACACTACACACTACAGACTTTCTAGTCATTGTTTTATCAATAAAACACTAAATAGCGGACAAATTCTTATTTTTCTTTCGTGCTTGTTCACAGCCATTCAAAAAAATTGGAGAAATTACAAAAACTACAATTTCGAGTTTTCAAGCTTCTAAAAATGGATATAACCTCAATTGTTTGAGTGGTTTCTGTCATGGTTCGAAAGGACATTTAATTGTCTTTTAGAATAAAAACAGTAAGTCTCAACTAAATCTGGTTCACAAAAAATTGTAATTTAACTGTTTCAACTTGACAAATGTTAAAGAATCTTTGAAGGTATAAACTCGAAACTTGAGTTGACAAAATGTTCATAGAATAAAAATTGTTCATTTTAATTAGTGGAATCTTAATTTGAAATATTGCCGGATAAAACTGGGCCACCCCATAGTTTATAAATAATTCCTCCCTGAAGGTATCAAGTACGTTGCCTATTAGAACAACCCCTACTCCTCAAACAAGGCCAAGTCCTTACCGGCTCGGTCGTCCTTATAGCGAATAAAAGACAAAGCTATGACGTCACAATCGAACTGAACGTAGAAGGCACCACACAAACATCACGAAACACGTTAGACCTGAAAAATCCCTACTTTAGGTATACTGGGGCCCCTGTACAGCCCCCTCCAGGTATTACTTCCTAATTGGATAAGTTGATTTTAATTGATCTATTTATAAAAGGAGTATCATCAGTGTCTCCCAGCGAAAGTTACTGGTCGCAATTAGATGCACAAGGCGTGCGCAATGCCGTCAATATGGTCAACGGAATGTCTGTCAATGGATTGGGTGAGGTGTCGATGGATACTACGCAGACTTTGATCAATAATAATCTGATGGCGAATAATCTGATTGCGCTTGTGGATCCCTCGCAGCATATTGGTGAGCCTGCGGCTCCCAATATACATCCGGGATGTATTTCGAGTACAGGAAGAGGTGACGTATAGTTTTTTTTTTTTTTGTTGAGAATGTTTTGGGTTAATGATTTTGTAATGTTTTGGTAGATAGAGCTTACATTTTTCTGTTGTCCGTTTAAGGTATTTGAAACATCGAAAATATGAACATGGAAAGGTTACTTATTCTGGAACTAATGTTCATATTGATGCTTATTTTTGTCAATTTAAATCATTATGACAGTTGAAAACTGGTAACTTTTGCCTGTATTCTTTTACATTCAGTTGGACTACTAGTCCAGTGACCATATACATCAGACCTTGCGTTAGATCCGGTAGTTCTGCTTTTACTTTGACTTATTTATGATGTTGGTCCAATGAATAATCCAAGTTTTCGACCTGGTTCGCCGAACGCAAAATTGTCAAATTTCAAAAAAAAATCCCAAATTTCTACCTTCTATTCAGTTTTTGGCAATTTTAAACCAAAAGAACTACTTTCCGATTATAACTATGAAACACTTTTTTAAAGTAGACTAAATTTGGTATACTTTGAGATCAGGATCGTCAATTAAGTGTTTTTTTTCACACTTGGAAATGTTTACATAATAGAAACATTCTATTATTATGGTGCCTACCTGGAAGGTGTCTCAAGGCTAGTTACCATACACATTTATTGTTTTGTGGGAAATTTGACCCTCTTGACCTATTTTTTTTTTGGAAAATTCATGCCTTGGTAATTCCGGAAGAAAAGGAGAATCATGCATAATCATTTTAATCCCAATAAAAAAATCAAATTGAATACATGTTTGATATCAAATGAAAGTAGATTCTGACCTCTTTGAAGGACCCGGTTGAGGCTCGTCGGTCACCCCTCTCATACGTATCGGCAGTATCAGGGCTCAACTTGTCCCTTAGATGTTCAAAACGAAAGAGTAAAAATGGCCGCAGACTCTTTCCAGGTAGATATAATGTTGTTTTATTACCATATCTCAAAAACTATTGGGTCTACAGAAACGGTTCTGATTTCATATTTTAGCAAATTTAGTCTAACTAAAAAAGTATTTCATAGTTATAATCGGAAACTTACTCGTTCAGGGATAAAATTGACAAAAACTGAATTTAAGGTAGAAATCTTGGGATTTTTTTGAAATTTGACAATGTTGCGTTCGGCGGTCGAGGTCAAAAACTTGGATTATTCATTGGGACAACATCATAAACAAGTCAGCAAAAAATCAGAACTACCGGATCTGACGCAAGGTATCCCCCCCTTTTCAGACGACATGGTTACTGGATTATACGGAAATAACAAATATTGTTATGAAACCAACTAAGTACAAGCAGCTCAAAATTTTAAAACATCTCCGCAGATAAATCTTGAAAAGGAGTTTTTTGCTAGACTTAAAATAAGAAGACACATAACGCATATATTTTTAGTATTGAATGTTGTGACCTCAAGAATGCAATGCTGCGACCAATACGTCACAAGTGTCAGTGACGTAGCACTTTATTGTTATGAAATGTCTACCAGTAATCTACCAGATAATAATACAACTTTTTGAATAGAAAACAATAAGAAAAATGATTTAATGATAACTGAATATTAATCAAGCTATCGCTGTACTAAGAAAATATATCTCCAATCAATTCATTTATATCTACATACATTTTTTTCTAAACAAAGTAACCACTTCGCACACTCATTTGCGAGCGCAAAGTAACCTTTGAAACATTTTTCGCGCACTCAAATACCTACCAGTTTGTTGTTTTAAACTTTGTTTTCATACAAAACAAATTGTAGATAATGATAAATGTTCTCTTTTCGATCAAAATAAAATACATGATTCTGTTTTGCATTGAAAACACCATTCGCGTATTCGTGATTCTCCTACCGATGCTAAGAGGAAAATTTGGGCAGAAGCAACGGCTTTATGCAGACTGGCTCCGGATATCTATGAATACGACAGATTAATTTTTGCCTTAACTGTGCGCTACGTTGCCAAGTTTTTTTCACGAGGTTTTTGCTATTTGGGCTAAAGAATATTATTGAAAGTCTTTCGTTCCTAAATTGTGAATGCTCGTAGAAAAAATATTGTTCCTAAAACATGCGCAGTGTCTTTCCCGCCCTTGGAGCATATCCAACTGCTTTTGCGTGCGGTAAAGCATTACTTCGCGCGCTTGTTAGGAAAATAACTATTATGATACGGCAATAATTGTGGTTCGGGTATGTTCGTTCTGTGGTGAAATGAAAGATTTCCTCCCAATTTTTTTTTCACACGTTACACATTTTTGTTTTATCAAATAATACAAAAAAAAATCAAAATTCAAAAGCATATATTATACTACTAATTAATAGGCAGTACTTACATACTACAAAATATTCAATTACAGAAATGTTAGCACCTAAGCTGAGCTTGTAGTGTGCCCAGGGTTTAATTTATATAAATACAAATTATTTTACAATACAATTTGCAATGGAGACTTGAAATGTAATGTACGAAATCCACCCAATACATATTGTTCAAAACTGAACGTTTTTATCATTTTTTAATTTAAATTTCGCGCTATGGATGGCACAAACTGCATTTTTACCCGAAATAGCGTTATAGTGATCTGATACGCTCGAGAGAGTACCAACGTACACTAACTTGCACAAAAAAATGCGTACACGGACACTGAAATCATGTTTTTTTTGAGCAGTGTAAAAGGCTGTCAAAATATTTTTATGCCATGCATTTGAACTTTTTATTTTTCTACCAATGAAAACGATATATTGTTGGTAAGACTTTGAATTTATTCACTCAGTTCGCTAAGAAACATGTAGATTCGTTTCCTTAAAATCCGCATTAAGAATGGCATCTAATAGTTCTGCCTGATTCTTTGCTGAGGCCTCCAGTTTATTTGATAAATAATTTTTACCAATGGTCCCCACACATTCTCCATCGGATGTGGATCTGGTTATTTAGTCATTTAGTTATTTTTAGTTCTTCTCACCGACCATAGGTCTTCACTGAAGCGTGTAAGAATTTGTGTTCTCACAAAAGTGGATTATTATTGCAACTGACAAAACTTGACGTTTACTTGTCACTTTCTTACACTGCTCAAACCAAAGCAATTTCGCCATTTCAATGTACGCATTTTTTGTGCAAGTTAGTTTACCTACCGCACTGACACGTGCTAATTTTCCGTTGATAGACATTTTCGGCCTTCCGGTCACAATCAATAACTATTACCATTTATGTATTGTTCTTCTTCGTTTGTTTAAGGGCCCTTTCCAACTGAACAAGAAGAAGATTCCGGTGAGTGCCATAAACCATCAATATATGTGTGCAAAATTCGGAATTTTCACTTGTTATAATCAACTTATGATTAACGTAACGTCTGTCTACGACATTTTGGTTCTTCTAGTCGGATTAGACCCTTTTTCCTCTTTCAAAAACTTAAAAAATCGCGTTTATCTATCCGCTTTACAAACGACATTTCGCTCACCTCAATTCTACAATTTGTTAGCAGTTTAGCATTGTACCATTTTCTATCATTCTCGGGAAAGCTCCAGCCAAATTCCTTTTCCTTTCTAGCAAAAAATTAGGCTTATCGCAAATATCGTATTTGTGCGTATATTTGGGAGAAATAACTTTTCCTACAGTCGTGCGAAAAATTCAATTTTCCGCACCGATATCCGTGTGGAAAATCAGATTTTCCGCACGGATATGTCAAAATTAACAATATCATAAGCAAACTGCAACCAGGTTTCCAGGTAACTATGGTCGCTTAGTTACACATTTCGACATTCATTATTATTTTTTTGTCATTAGTTGCATCAGAAACTTTCAAATTACGAATTATATCCTTATTTCCGCACGTCTGTAGAAAAACTATTGTACCTAACACTTGCGGAAGATGTTTTTCCGCCCTCGGCTGCTTCACCGAACTCCGCTACGCGTCGGTCGGTGAACGGCAGACTCGTGCGGAAAAACTAATTTTCCGCACTTGTTAGGTAAATAGCTATTACAGTAAACGGATTTATTTTTACGATCAGTTTTTTAGCTGATTTGAAAATAAATAAATAACGACTCAACTGATTTTGTTGTCATTGTTTGGTTGTCAACTTTCTTTCTGTGTTGGAGTTTGTTCCTTAAATAGTAAGCCAGATTAATTCATTTTTATTTTTGACTGCTGGCGTTATAGGAGCTTGGCTGAAAAACGCTCAAAATTCATTTTCCAGCGTAATGAACGGTTAAAAGAAATTTTCGAATATTCATCCGAACATAAAGTTGTTGAAAATTTCGCTGGGAACTTGATAGTGCGTGGATGATATTGACGAGATTTATGATGAATTTAAAAAGGCCCACAATTCATTCATGTCTTTAGTTTCCACGGATGAGGACTTTTCTTCCGAAGACGATATCAGGAAACAAGCGGATACTTTTTATTTTGGAGTAATTGCTGCGGCAAATAAACTTGCAACACACCAATCTACACTAAAGATGCGACATACTACGTTTCCTCAGGCTGATGCAGAGCTACCAAAAATTCCTATACCAACTTTTGACGGTAATTTAAAAATGTGGCCGTCATTTTATGATCTTTACGGAAGCATGATCCACAGTAATGCTTCACTGTAATCTATTGAGAAATTTATTTTTTTAAGAACGTCATTGGAGAAGGATGCTTTCGATTTAATAAAGTCCATTCTAGTATCTGAAAATAACTACTTAATTGCGTACCACACTTTGGTTAAACGCTTTCATTAGTCAATCTTACTTATGTGAGTTGATAATAATCATTTATTTAGCAAAACCTTTACAATTTATCATTCACAATAATTAACAAACGGATATTACGTGAACAATAAAGGCGTGGCAAAAAATATGTAGGGGGGAGTGGGGCAAGATGACGATGGTAAAGGAAACAACTCCATAGAAAATATAGAAACGCAATTTTAACTAGAAGAATACCCTTATTAAATGGAGCAACGTTTTTGCTAACAAACAAATTGACGAAAGCAAACGAGACTTTAATCCTTAAAAACATACAATAAGAAAACAATGAAAATGCATTTTCGTCATCTTGCCCCACCAGTGGGGTAAGTTGACGAACCCCCATAGGCAAGATCACAAATTCTCGTACGAAGTGCACGCACCATCCAATCCTCAATTATTGGAGGTTCAGTGTAGAGTTCCTGGCAACCTGGACACAAGATATCTTCTTTCTTTTTTTCTTTTATTGGTAGGGTTTCACCCGAATCGTTAAAACCTGGTTTTTCACTTTGAATACTTTATCAAGCGTTTTCTGTTTCCTTTTATTTTCTTGATCAAAATTTTCCAGATTTTTTTTCGTAAGCTATTCTTTATAACGAGTCGACGTTATAAAGGAAGCTCCCCATCTTGCCACCGGCTACTTGCCCCAGGAAACATTTTTTTTTCGTAAAAAGTGAGAATTATGAAAAAAAAAGAGCAATCGTGTGATTTTCACTTCATCATATTTGAGAAATTATAAACAATTACCTAGTCTCTAACAAAGACCATTCTCACCTTATAGTACAATAAATCTGGCTTCAAAAAGGGTCTTGACTCCCATCAAATGGCCCCCGCTCTGATTTTTTGTCAGTTGGTATTGATCCATTAGAAAAGCTTAAATTCAAAAAGTTGTATCCCCCCGCCCCCGTTTTTGAGAAATTCAAAACAATTTTTGATTTGATTTTCTGGCGAAACCGTAGGTCGCACAGAAAATTTTATCCAACAAAAAATGAAGACAATTAAATTCTCTACAATTTTTGTTTCTACTGAAATAGCTCTTAAACTTACCGTAACAAAGTTAGAGGGCGCCAAATTCGACAATTGCGTTTTTTGGCAGTTTTTTGCATTTTTGAAGTTCAAATATTTTTTTTTTACGGTCGCAATGTTTTTGAAGGTGAAGATCATGAAAAAACCTACAAAATTCATAAGCAACTTTTTGTTCTACGACTTACAGTTCACGAGATATGACGCGAGACATGTCGCGAGCTGCTGCGAGAGCACTCGAAAACGCGCCTATTGTAGCGCCCCCTTTCTCTGGCCCGCATTCTAACCAAACTGTTTGGAGTCCAGTGGATCAGCTGGCGTTGTTTGACAGTGTCGATGCGAGAGTTTCCAACTTCAACTTCAAAACAACGTGCTTGGTATCAACGATGACGTAGATTCAAAGTCTTTTGGCATTTAACAAGCACGGCTTTCGTATACCGACAAAAAATGCCTCGTTGTTTTATATGTGATGAGGATGTCGTGGACGACAGTTACTTTCCAAAACGAAAGGCTCGCTGCTCGTTGATGAAAGCTTGTGAAATTCGAGGAGATCAACAGCATCAAGCAATAATTATCAAGGACGAAAATGCGACACTGGCGATGCATAAAAAGTGCTATGTGCATTACATCGATGAGCGACTTGCTGCTGCTTATGCTCGACGTACATCAACAGAGTCGACTAGGTAATTAATATTTTTCCGCGAGTTAAAAAAAATCTCCTCTCTCTCTCTCTCCCATCATGCGTTAGTCCGTTGGTCTCCACAAGTCAACAATGAATATCTGATGAATAAATAATAAACGAAAAATGGAGAACACGTATCAATAATGAAGATTATAAATAAAAAAATTAGGATTAAATAATAATTATGGAAATACGAAAAATTAATAATTATCTTCAATAATTTCGCCCTCAATTTTTTTTGCTATTCATATGATATATGTTATGTACATTACAGTGGTCAAGAAATCGTGGAGAATACTATCGATACCATTGAATGTGAGGATGAAGTCGAAGCTCCCACCTCTGAATGCACATTCGACTTCAGCAAATGCGAAGGTAGTGCCGAGATCGATTCCAAAACGACGAAAAATAAAGTCAAAATGGTGGGCACGCTTTCCATTCAAACCCGATTTATTGAAAAACTTTCTGAGCGCATTCGTTCAAAATCATTTTACTTTCCAAGTTTTTCAAATTTTCACGTTTTAATAAGACGCTTTATTAATTCTGAAAGGTTACGGGTAGCAAACTGTCGTCGGTTATCGATGTCATGCATTTTACACATGCACATTTTGACATTGAATGCAATATATCTCGCGAACTGTGCGTCTTAGGGAAAAAAATTGCAAATATATTTTGTAGGTTTTTCCATGATCTTTAGTTTAAAAAACAATGCGACCGTATAAAAAATCTATTTGACCCTCAAAAATGCAAAAAAATCGCATTTGTCGACTTTGGCGCCCTCTAACTTTGTCACGGTAAGTTTAAGAGCTATTTTAGTGTTGACAAAAATTGTAGAGAATTTGATTGTCTTCATTTTTTGTTCAATAAAATTTTCTGTGCGACCTACGGTTTCGCCAGAAAATCAAATCCAATTTTTTTTGAATTTCTCAAAAACGGGGGGGCGGGGGGATACAACTTTTTGAATTTAAGCTTTTCTAATGGGTCAATAACAACTGACAAAAAATCAGAGCGGGGGTCATTCTATGGGACCCAAAGTGCCAGATTTACTGTACTATTATTTTTTTTCAAAAAAGCTTACTTTCTCGGCATTACATTTTACAAGGGACTGCTCTGATATAGGTTATGTACTACTGCGTTGGAAGTACTGCTACTGGAGTCATATTTCTTCTATCCATTAAACTATGACTTAACAGAGTTGCAACGATGCAGAAATCTTCTGGTTGACTTTTATCGATTTTGTTTTGAATGCAATTCGTGAATCTTGGGAGTGCCCAATACAATAATAAAAAAGGAGTTATTGGAGTTCCTTTATGTAAAGAAAAAAAAACAAAGGAAATTTTAAAATAATCTCAAACTTTTATTCATAGGTATATCAATAAACCTCCAAAAAGAAATAGATGAAAGATATCATTAACCCCCTGGAAAAACGACATGTCGAATGGGCCGGGTCCTACATCAAGAACAAATCAATTTAGGAAAAAAAAATCTTGGAAAGACCTTTCTATATACTACTAGAGCAGGAAACTCATTCATAAATCGTTGTTTGTTTTGACGTCTTTCGTGCAATGCGAACGACAAAGAAAGAGAGTGGTTTTTGAGCTATTGATGGCAATATTGCATTTGCATTTGAATACGTGCATTTCACCAAAACCTGCGTTAATATTGTTGGCAACTATGTACCGTAAACCAGAAGTCCCGCCTTTCACGGACGGAGCAAAGTTGTTAGATCGATTATTTCTGGTTTTGTCGAAAAAGCTAGGTTGCCGTGTTAAGATGATTAATCCTCAAAAATCGTAGGATATTTGAAAACTCTGATAAATTGTCATAATCATGGTTTTCTGTATGCACAAACAAAAAAAGAATATAGCTATATAGACCGTCAGATAACGACAGATTTTGCTGACTGATTTTCTCGCTTTAGGGATCTTAACCATTGAAAAGTATGTCAGTGTTGAGCACAAAAAATGAAAATCTAGCGACCGCAAGTGTGCTAGGCATATGGAAAATTAACATTTTTTCTGCAAAAAAAAAGGTTTTTTTTTTTCATTTTCTCGTTTATGGCATTTTAACACATCAACAAATATAACTATGTAATAGTGAAAAAAAAGCCATAAGGATTGGACGTGCTTAAAGGGTTGAAATAGGGGTCCCATCTTGTAAAAGAATACTTGGCTGCTAATGCATTTTCTCGCTTATGGCAAACGACAGAATGAATTTTGATATCATAAGGAGCCCGAAAAAAAATTTGTGTTTTTTTTTTTTCATTTTCTCGTTTATGGGAAGTGGCATGTAGGAAGGGAAATTGGTTTCAAGACCAGAAATAAAAAGCCATAAGTCGGGAACATGATATCGACGTTTTATATAAATAAACATGTATATAGTGCGTGGTGACAACCAATTTCCTAACGTGTCTAACTCCATTGTCAATTTTTTTAACTAAAAAAATTCATTTTAATTTTTTAACCGTTTAGAATATTGTCAGCGGATAGGGAGCACTTCGAACAGTTCATCCAAGAAATAATGTTAACTTTTTGTTATTGTATTAGGTATACATAATAAAATGTAATTACAATTTGACAATGAAATTATTGGTTGACAGTGGCTCTTATACAAGGCATGTAAAAAACTATTATTTTCCAATTATTGATAAAAGCATTCAATTTTTTTTCTCAAGTTATTCTGTACTAACTAGTGAATCATCTCTATGCACCAAAGTTCATCCACTGTAAGTTTCAGCTGTGTAATTTGATTAAAACTACTGCTAACATGGGATTGAAAATTTAACATAAAATTATTTAAAAATACTACTGCGAGACAATAATTGGAAACAAATTGCTTATTTCTTCATGGGATTTGGCGTGTACATTGCAAACTTTATTCTTGGAAGCCATAAGGCGGAGGTATGATAATAATGTCAAATAAAGGATACAGGCAGAACTTATTTGATTAAATATTTTTTTGAGAGTGACAATTATGTATCCAAAATTACCATGAGCAGCAATGTTTTTTCCAGTCACAAAACGGAACTTTTAAATGCGTCTTTTTGTTATTTTAGGGATTTACGTATTCATTAAATTGTCTTACCGAATTATACTCAAGTCATCATGTCCTCGGATTAAACTTAGCAGTTTAATTTGATTTAACTCAAAAATCATAACCATAACATATCAGTCTTTTTCGTTGAATTGTCAAGTAACAGAATTTTTATTGAACTGTCAAGTTTAGTGCGACAAAAAATAGTTTTAGTGTAATTGAAATATGTGAAAAAAAAATAGTTATGGACTTGAGTCGTATAAAATGTTGACCAAAGAATAATAATAAATAAAGGATTCATTCAATCTATTCAATTTCTACATCATACTTCTGTTCTGTTGCTGTGATGTCCTAGACTTCAAAAAAAAAATGAGCAGATTTTTTCAATTTTCTCACAGCATCATTTTCAAATGATTGTATGTATTTATTTGAATAAAATGTCGATATCATGTTTCCGACTTGAAATCAGTTTTTCATCCCACATGCCAATTCCCATAAACGAGGAAATTTGAAAAATTTTCTCTGACTTTCCTGCAAGTTGAGTAGCTTCACAAACTATGATAAGCACGAGCTAGACTTGTGGTTTTTTTAATAACAGAGTTTTAGATTGAGACATTTTTATTGCTTTTTATTTCGTTCACGAGAAAATCTGCCGGAATAGGAAGAAAAAATTTGCAAAATTTTCCGTCCGAAAAATTTACCCCAACATCCAATCGGCTTATGGGAAATTTTTGTCGGGTTCCTTATGATATCAAAATTCATTCTTTCGATTGCCATAAGCGAGAAAATGCATCAGCAGCCAAGTATTCTTTTACAAGATGGCACCCTTATTTTAACCCTTTAAGCACGTCCAATCCTTACGGCTTTTTTTTTCACTATTACATTGTAATATTTGTTGATGTGTTAAAATGCCATAAACGAGAAAATGAAAAAAAACCCTTTTTTTTTGCAGAAGAAATCTTAATTTTCCATATGCCTAGCACACTTGCGGTCGCTAAATTTTCATTTTTTGTGCTCAACACTGACATACTTTTCAGTGGTAAAAATCCCTAAAGCGAGAAAATCACTCAGCAAAATCTGTCGTTATCTGACGGTCTAATATTCTACATTATTAAAATAATAAATTGATTGCATCAATTGAGAAAATTGTTTATTAAATTTCTTGAACAAATCAAGAAGCATAATATGAGGAAGAAAACACACTTTGTGATAACACAACTTGTGCAAATATTAATTTTCTCGTTAGCAATAACAGAATCAAAACTATGTGGACAAAATTTTAATAAACCCTTTATAAAACAGTTATCTTGATTATTTGGAGACACATAGATAAGCTAATCTCGACAATTTGGCAAGGCTCTCGTACTATGATTATACGAATCAAGCTAAGCTCTACGTACGACTACTCACTGATGTTGTTGGCGTCAAGTATATTCCAGGATTCCCGGTCTAGGGGTATATAGTCAAAGGGAAACACCTACAAAAACTCATTGAGAAGCTTCAAAATGGAATCAGTCATCTCAATCTAAAATGAGAAGGACTCAATCTTACCATCCAAGTTACCATCATTTCTTAACATTATTCAAGTACATACATAGTGTATATTCTGAGATCTTTTTCGAAAATTGGAAATATTCATTGAACGACTTCTGTGGAGATCAAAGACAATTAGTTTATTTAGCATAGTTTATATTTTTATTGTCATGTCAGTATTCTCAGTCATGTTACATATTAGGATATTTTGACCCTCATTTCAATAAGGTACTTTAATTATTTAAATACTTCACATACCTCCAAGGAAATGATACCTATAATTTTAAAACCAGTCGCAGGTAATTTTAAAAAACGTCTGTCAAAAAGTGAAAATCTATCAAGAAAGACAATATTATTATTTAATGCTCCATTCAAAATTGAGAGAAGTAACTAAAGAGCAACCGTGAGTGTTAGGTGCCTTATAATATTGTAGTAATTGTTGTACATAATTATTGCAGGAATTTGAGTAAACTAAACTTAACTAAACTAAACGAAGAAAATTTGATTGTTGAATTGGTATATTATTGACCTACAGATTCATCTCTTACATGGTTTACTGCACATTCAGCTCATAAAACATTTCTCTCAAAGCTCAAATTCGGTAAGTTGCACATTCTTTATAATTACGCGAAGAATGGCTTCATCAAATAATGAAAGAACCAGACGCGGCCAATGTCCTGTGTGTAACGAACCGTATAGAGACCAAAATATGGTCGAATGTGCCAAATGTCAAAAATGGTGTCACTATGAATGTGTGAACGTTTCGGATGAAGTGGAAGATAATGAATCCTGGATATGTCCACTTTGCGAAGCTTGTGATGTCACTGAAGCAGTATCACACCCAATACTATCCCAATTGCATCCTGGATCGATTAATAAATTAACAGAACAGGCTACCGGTGATTTGGGAAGTAATAGAGCTGAGTCTCAGACACAAAACGACAAGCGCTCTCTGTCAAGTTTTCTTCCAAGATTGTCAAGAAGTGGAAGGGTTTCGAAGACTAGTAGCAGACTGAAAATGAGGCTTCAGCTCCTACAAGAAGAAAAAGATTTACTGAGACAAGAAAGAGAACTTATCAAAGAATCAAGAAGACTCCTCGATGAAGAATCATGCGACAGTCAAGAGATAAGTGACTCGGAGATTCTTGAAAGTGATAAGTTAGCTAACGAGATATTGTCTCTTCAAATAGAAAATGGTATCAAACGTTTTGATAATGATTCTACGAGAAAGGACTCGAAAGAAAATATGTCAAATAAGTCAAAACAAACGTTACCTCAAAGTAAATCTGAAAATACAGTGTGACCCATTTGTTTTGGGAACACCCTGATAAAAAGTTTATTTCTTAACCGATTTGGTTCGTTTTTTTTTGGATTGTAGAGCTCGAAAAATTGTATATTCTTGGCAAAAAATGACCTTCGCCATTTGACTTCAAGGCCTACTATGTTAGTTTTTAAGAGCAAAATTTCAGGAAACCATATTAGCGATTTTTTTAGAAAAAATCTGTGTGCGCCACTGGATTCAGCATCCTTTAAAACGGGTCTATACAAATTTTCAACCGAAAATATCAAGTTGAAAAAAATTTAAAATTCGCACTTTAACAATCTTTGATTCTATCAAAACAAATAAAAATGACATAAAACTAAAAATTTGTAACTTCTACCAAACCACCATCAACTTCAATGCATTTATCATTTCTTTTGATAGAATCAAAGATGGTTAAAGTGCGAATTTTTAATTTTTTTCAACTTGATATTTTCGGTTGAAAATTTGTATAGACCCGTTTTAAAGGATGCTGAATCCAGTGGCGCACACAGATTTTTTCTAAAAAAATCGCTAATATGGTTTCCTGAAATTTTGCTCTTAAAAACTAACATAGTAGGCCTTGAAGTCAAAATGGCGAAGGTCACTTTTTGCCAAGAATATACAATTTTTCGAGCTCTACAATCCAAAAAAAAAACGAACCAAATCGGTTAAGAAATAAACTTTTTATCAGGGTGTTCCCAAAACAAATGGGTCACACTGTAGATACGATTCGAAAACAACCAGCTCCAAAAATCGAGAAGTTAGACTCTTTGGTTGAGGTTTCCTTAGCTGTCAACAATCTATGCACAGCTTTGAAAGCAGCTAACTTACATGATTACTTAAATAATCCTACTCTAATGCATGAACTTGTTGACAAATTACCGTCTCAACTCAAAATAAACTGGGCATTACATCGGAATACGTTACTAAAGCATAACGATCTTTCTGATTTTGCAAATTTTAAGTTTGATATGGCAACGAATGTTTGTACTGCTCTACCTAGCTTAGCTTTGACGGACGGAAATAATACAACATTTCGTCAAAAATATCGCAGTAACATTCATGATGATAAAATTGAAACTAGATGTTGTAAAATCTGTAACGATAAGTGTCCAAATGCAACAATTTGTAAAAAGTTCAAAAACTTTTCACTGGATGAAAAATGGAAAATTATAAATAATCTGAAACTATGGAGACTTTGTTTAAAAAGACATAGATTTCCATGTAAATATCCTGTAAAATGTGAGAAAAATCAATGCCAGCGAAAACACCATCCTATGTTACATAATGATAGTTTAGACGAGTCAAGCAAATCAACTGTTCAACCTGCTCTTCAACCTCATCAGATATCCGTATCAAAAGAAATTAGTATGTCTCAAGTTTGTCAAAAGATTCGATTCAGAATTATTCAAGTTATTTTGAAAAATGGACATCAAGAAATCAAGACCTATGCTTTTTAGATGAGGGATCTTCAGTTACGTTAGTGGACAAAAATCTGGCCGATCAATTAGGTTTGCATGGAAATCCTGAACAGTTGTGTCTTCAGTGGACAGGAGATTTTAAACGTTTGCAAAATGATTCAAGAAGAGTTATCTTATCAATCATGGGAGACTTCCCAGGATCAAAACAATTTGATAACCGTCCAGCACACTATCTGCCCTAAATCTTCCCAGACAAACATTGAATTCTGAAGAACTAAGAGAAGAATATCCACATCTGAGGAATTTACCTTTCCAGCCTTATGAAGATGCCCATCCAGAAATTTTAATTGGATTGGACAACTGGGGCTTTGCCTCTACGGGTAAAAGAAGGGCAAGAAACTGGTCAACCTATTGCTGCGAAATGTAGGTTAGGGTGGACGGTATTTGCGAGTACATCGAGGTCTCAATCCACAAATTTCTGCTATCACTTGTGTGAATGTAACAATAGTGAAGTAGGTAATTCAGAATTACATGAAACTGTCAAAGAATATCTTTCAATTGAAAGCCTGGGAGTTAGTCCTATCAAATCCTTGGCTTCCAAAGAATTGCAAAGGGCAAGAAATATTCAAGAAACTACACTTATTCGAAAAGAAGAATCGTACCAAATCGGATTACTTTGGAGATATGACAATGTAAAGCTACCTGACAGTAGAAATATGGCTTTAAAACGTTTGGAGTGCCTGGAAAAAAGAATAATGTATAATCCGGAACTAAGAACAAAAATCAATACACAATTAGAAGAATTTGTTCAGAAAAAATACATCAGAAAACTTTCTGAATCTGAACTCAAGCAAAATCATGAAAAATATGCTAACTTCCAATTTTCCCTGTTTTCAACCCGAATAAACCTGATAAATTTCGAATTGTTTGGGATGCTGCTGCTGCAACACAAGGTATATCCTTGAATTCTGTTTTGCTGAAAGGTGATGATCAGTTATCATCTTTACTCGGCATTTTACTACGTTTCCGTGAACGGAAAATTGGTTTTTGAGGAGATATAAAAGAAATGTTCCTTAGAGTTGGAATTCAAGAGAAAGATCAACATGCTCAACGTTTCCTTTGGCGTGGTGGATGTCCTGCAAATTCTTTAGATACGTATATTATGACAGTAATGACTTTTGGAGCTACATGCTCACCAAGCAATGCACAATTTGTTAAAAATGCAAATGCGAAAAGATTCATGAACGAGTATCCAAGGGCTGTTGAATGTATTCTAAAGAACCACTACGTAGATGATCTCCTCGACTCTGCCAATACAGAAGAAGAAGCGATTGAAATAGCAGAAAAAGTGAAATATATACACTCTGAAGCCAATTTTGAAATAAGAAACTGGCATTCAAATTCAAAACTGTTATGTGAAATCATGAATGGTAGCCAGTTAGCAAATTCAGTAGAGGTTAACGTTAATGTTGAGAATATTGAACATAAAGAAAAGGTGCTTGGAATGTGGTGGAATACGTCGAAAGATACGTTCACTTTCTCTTTGAAATTCAATAAAGGAAATAAGGAAGTTTTGAATGGCGAAAGGAAACCTACGAAACGAGAAATTTTAAGAATTTTAATGTCAATTTATGATCCTCTTGGCCTTCTGGCAAATTTTTTGGTGTATCTGAAGATACTTTTGCAAGACATCTGGAGAAGTAATGTATCTTGGGACTCTCCGATCAATGACGCTCAATTTCAGAAATGGCTTTCCTGGCTCAAATGTTTATCAAAAATAGAAAATATTTCAATTCCCAGATGCTATCTTGATGGTTTTTCTAGCTGGGACAATATAACAATACAGATGCATATCTTTGTCGATTCCAGTGCTCATGCTAGTGCTGCTGTGGCTTATTTGCGAATCCAGAAAGAGGAAAATGTAGAATGCATTCTCATTGGTGCAAAAACCCATGTAGCTCCGATAAAACTTCAGACAACACCACGTTTGGAACTTGATGCAGCTGTCATGGGAGCAAGATTCGCCAAACATATACATCAACATCTTTCAATTAAAATAACTCACATTGTGTACTGGTCTGACACTATTATCGTTTTAAGTTGGCTGAGGATGGAGGAACCAAGGAAATTCACCATATATGTTGCTTACAGAGTTGCTGAAATTCAAGAGAATTCTATAATTAGTAACTGGCGTTATGTTCCTACAAAACTGAACGTAGCTGCTGAAGCCACAAAGAGGAAAACCCAGCCTTCCTTGCAAATTACTGATAGGTGGTTCAAGGGACCAGATTTCCTCTATAAGGACGTATCATTTTGGCCCTCAGATCAAATCATTTCTAAATCAGATAAAGTTTCAGAATATATTTCGAAGCATCAAGAAGTTGACTTGAAAATTGAACCTTTAATAAACATAGCTAATTTCAGTAAATTTAATCGCCTCTTGCATACCATGGCTTATGTTTTTAGATTCATATCTATAGTGAAGAAAAAAGGAAAACTAAATACGAGTCATCTAACATCTCAGGAACTTTTAAAGTCAAGAAACTTTTTGATAAAGATGACTCAATCCGAATACTTCCATGATGAAATAAGATCTTTACAAAAGTCCAATGGAGATGGTAAAGTTCAACCAACTGTACACAAACATAGTATTTTGTATAAGTTATCACCATATTTGGATGAAGACGGAATACTTTGGGTTCGTGGAAGAATCGATGCGGCTTATATTTTGGACATTGATACGAAAAGACCAATTATTTTGCCTAGAAACGGTTCTCTGACTATACTCATAGTAGAATATTATCACAATCTCTACCATCATCAAAACCACGAAACTGTTGTTAATGAAATAAGACAAAAATTCTACATCCCGAAGTTAAGACGGATCCTAAATCAAGTTAGACATCGATGTCAAACATGTAAGATAAAGTTTGCTAAACCTCTTCCACCAGAAATGTCTCCTTTACCAGCTTGTAGATTTGCCACTTTTACTGCACCATTTACATATACCGGTGTAGATTATTTCGGTCCAATAAATGTTACAATGGGAAGAAGACTTGAAAAAAGATGGGGCGCTTTATTTACATGTATGACCACAAGAGCTATCCATTTGGAAGTTGCGTACAAGTTAGACGCCGATAGTTGCATACTTTGTTTTCAAAATTTCATGAATAGAAGAGATGTGGTCACAACACATTTATTGTGACCGGAGAACCAACTTTGTCGCAACAGAAAGAATTTTAAGGGAAGAACTGAAGAAAGTAGATTTCACGAAAATTCCTCAAGCCTTTCTTAGCCCATTTCAACGTACCTCTGTCACCACATATGGCCGGAGTATGGGAACGACTTGTGAAAGCAGTTAAAATATCACTTTATGCTGCATTACCATCCAGAAATCCCAACGACCAATTACTACAAAGTTGTTTGATTGCCACAGAAAATATAGTCAATTCTAGACCTCTTACATATTTACCTTTAGATTCAGAAGAGTCAGAAGCATTGACACCGAATCATTTCTTGATTGGGACCTCAAGTGGTGATAAGCCCATGGGAACATTTGACGATGCGCCCATAGTCCTTAAATCAAACTATTTGTATAAGGAGCAGTTTGCTAATAAATGTTGGAAGCGTTTTGTGTCTGAGTACATTCCGCAGCTTTTATTACGTCCTAAATGGCTTAAACAAGTGGAGCCTATAAAAATTGGGGATATTGTTATTATTTGTGACAAAGACCTACCCCGATGCAACTGGCCAAAGGGAAAAATAATAGAAGTCAAGAAATCTCAAGATGGACAAGTTCGCAGTACCAAAGTACAGACATCGAGTGGGATTTTTGAAAGACCAGCTGTTAAACTGGCCATAATATCAATGCAAAATGAACGTCCAGCTACAAACGGTTGTGCTGAACGAGGCGGGAATGTGGAGATCAAAGACAATTAGTTTATTTAGCATAGTTTATATTTTTATTGTCATGTCAGTATTCTCAGTCATGTTACAAATTAGGATATTTTGACCCTCATTTCAATAAGGTACTTTAATTATTTAAATACTTCACATACCTCCAAGGAAATGATACCTATAATTATAAAACCAGTCGCAGGTAATTTTAAAAAACGTCTGTCAAAAAGTGAAAATCTATCAAGAAAGACAATATTATTATTTAATGCTCCATTCAAAATTGAGAGAAGTAACTAAAGAGCAACCGTGAGTGTTAGGTGCCTTATAATATTGTAATAATTGTTGTACATAATTGTTGCAGGAATTTGAGTAAACTAAACTTAACTAAACTAAACGAAGAAAATTTGATTGTTGAATTGATATATTATTGACCTACAGATTCATCTCTTACATGGTTTACTGCACATTCAGCTCATAAAACATTTCTCAACTTCCTTTTTTTTACTCTATT
The DNA here is from genome assembly GCA_958502075.1 of Orchestes rusci. Taxonomy (NCBI): domain Eukaryota; kingdom Metazoa; phylum Arthropoda; class Insecta; order Coleoptera; family Curculionidae; genus Orchestes; species Orchestes rusci. The sequence continues at coordinate 23,939,873 of OY293309.1, forward strand.
TATTCCAAAAAAGGTATAATACTTATTTAACGAATACCGGACTGGGTTCCTCAACCGGACTTCCATTCCATCCCTATTTTTGACCAAACAGAAACTAACTAAAACTGACACGATTAAATTGTGGTTAGGTTGAGCTAGTTCTATTTTGTATAGATCCGAGTACATATTCAAAACTTCACAACAAACATGACAAAATAAACTCGCCTCATATCCCGCGAATTAACAAGTCATGTCAGTTGCAATTAGAGTTTTAGATATGTCTCATTTTTATCAGTCTATTGACGGTGTCGATGCAGTTCTTTCGCTTGTTATTCTCGTTTTATATGAGCGTGGACGGTCCAACACGTCTACGCTCACATAACAATGGAACCGGGTTTCTGTTTGAAAAAACAGAGTGATAATCTGCAAATTATTGACTCATTCTTGTTGATGAAATGCATTGGACAAAATCCCGACTTGGTTGGTGTTAAAACAAAAAATCAAGTTATATTATAATTAGTGTTGGTTGTAACGGCATTCAATAACTGAACAACTGATAGAATATGAAAAAAAATAGATACCAGTTGCTCAAACACTGGCAAAGTCTCAACTTGATATCTCAAAGAACAGTGCTCTGTGGTATATTTAATCAATGGTTGCAAACGCATCAATTTTTAGAAAAAGTGGAATAGCTTTTGAACGGTTGAAGCGAATTGCAAAAACTAAACGGATTTAAGATGTTCGAAGATGTGCAAATTCAAATATTTAAAGATAAACAGGGGTTGCCGTTGAAAAAAACTATGTTGATGACTGCTCTGCAAAAATGAAATATCCTGTAAATTGAGGAACATTTTCACAAACTGCAATGGGGCATCCTGTATTCAAATCCATTTTGCTCATTTCGATATCTTTAAAGGCGTAATTTAGCATTCCCGTTTAAATGACTCACCCTGTATAGGCTTTAAAGTAAGTAACATGCATCCTGTTTCCTCGCAGCAGGTCGCATGCTACTCGGATGTGAAAGCATACTTATACAAGCTGAGTCCATGGCTTTTATGTTCCACACACTTGTCACTTGTTCATAAAATGTCCAACACAAGCTTCTACAAAATCAAAAGAATCCTATTCTAAAACAAATTTTGGTAGTTCGTATAAGATGACCGAAGATTTGTTTGGAGGTTCACCAACTCTTTTTTTTTACGATAGCATCAGATTGTTGTAAAATATCTTATAATCGGAGAAACTGCGACGTAAATTACCCTTTTTTTTAGGTCGAGTAGCAGCGAGTCCCACCTCAACTCACACTGCCCAACTGATAGGGGGCGCAATTTCTCCATCACTGTTCACTTCGCCCGCCCAACAACAACCTCTAGTGATGGCGCAGTACCCGGTGGCCCAAAATTTTATGATTGGCGATTATGTGAAGCCAAGTAATGGGATTGTTTATCGACAGTAATCAAGCAATAAGTCTTTGCTCAAAAATGTTTGGATGTAAGAAATAAACTGTGTAATGAAAGGTTTTCGTTGTTATTTGCAGAGTTTTTGAAGGAGATAGGTGGCTGGTTCTATGATATTTATAGTTTAGTTTTCAGGATCATGTTGGTTGTTATACTGTGATTTTGGGTATTTCGCATCAAAAATTGTGTTGGATTGAGAATTTATTTATCAAGGAATGACTCAAAAAAGCTAATCTCTGAATGTATGTATCCTCTGTAATTTTTACCGAAAAAACCTATCTAATTCCCACAATTTGACTGAATAGTGTACAAAAACGGATAAGTCCTAAAATAATTGAATAACGAGTAGAACAAGACTACTTCGCTGATCGCCAACTAAGGTAGTCAACTCCACCTATCTCTCCCAAACTCTTTTTTTTTACACATTTTCAACAAAATCATCAACGAACGTCAATACTTTTTGTCACAATCACTATCTCCTCAAACATAGTTCCTCGCCCCAGCTCCTAACCTAGGCTATCATGTGTTTGTAGTAATTTGATTGTATTATGTTACTCGTAAACTTTATTTATTAATCACTGTAGTAGGCGTAAACAATTAGATAAGAAAAGCTGCTGATTTTTATTTTGTCTCGTGTATTATTTTTCTTGACAATATTTGCCCTGTATATTTTGTAATGATAGGTTTTTAAGTCGTCCAAATTGTGTGTAGTTACATTTATAAGCTAATAAATTCGTCAAATTGAGAATTGTGAATTTGATTGAAAAATATTTTGTATTCTCTCAGAATTTCACAAGAATTGGACCAGTGGAGCTATTGGGTCACTTTCACATTTTTTGTGTTTCATCACTTTCTAATATACCTACACTAAAATGCTGGATGAATCACTTTTCTGTAGAAAAAACACTATTTTGGGCACATTGTTTCATACGAACATTTCCCAAAAATCTCGATTTGTTCCAGTTGGGGGTCATTGAAATGGACAATTTCTGTTGTTCTCATGTACTACAGTTCCTCACGTAACCACTAAAGAAGTTAAAACATATATGGACGGTGTTATGCAACAACCGTTTAAACCACACATTTTTAGAAATGCATGTTTTTGTTGAAAAACGTTCAATATAAGCTGAAGAACGGCAAGCAAAAATGATTTAACCTACTCTTTCTATATTTGAGGAGATATTTTGAAATGAATGAAACTTTTTCATTGCCACTTTTTGCCCTTTACAAGATAGCGTTATTAAATTGAAGAACCGACGTTTCGTCTATTGGCAGCCATCATCAACTTTATTTTTTTAAATACGGATTTTAAGAGGCCTTTTATGTTTCTTAACCAACGATGTATCGCAATTATTCAAAAAATTGTTATTTACGTTACTTAGGCGGTAAATGACTTTTAAAATTACGAGTCAAGATGTTTATGGACGAGGCGATGAAGGAGCCGAGTCTAGAATATCTGGACGAGTAGTTTAATGACATTTAACGGCTGTGTATCGTACATTGTTTTGTTTCATACTGTAATAACTATTTTTAATCGGTTTAAAGTGCTTTCTTCTCAAACCACACACTTAGGGTGGCAGTCCACCTCACATTCGTACCATGAGATGGCGCCAGCCGGACTATGTAACAACATATGTTTGTCCTATCTGACCTTACCAACCGTTTATGTTAAGTGAACAAGTTGCAAAATGGACCAAATTTTGCATAAAAGCTGCGAAGCGCAAATCGGCGGAAAGGTATCAAAAGGAGTTTGAGGCTTTCTGCGAATGGCGCAAAATCTTCCGTGTAGATAAGACAGTGAACGAAAATATCGTGTTTGGAGGTCTGGAGAAGCGGTGCATGGCTCCATGTGGGGTAGGACAGCTGTCACGAACTTCCTCGAGGAACACTTCTGTTGATTCTTCCCCTTTGTTCGTCCTTTTCAGGATGGTGTCACTACTTAGCCTCACTGTTTGATGTGTTGTGGAGTGGTCTGGGCGAAATCCCATTTGTTAATCAGGCAAAAAGTTTTTTCTACAACCGAGCGCAAAGTACCATGTTTGCGCATCAAAAAGGAAGCGCAAAGTGTCACTTTGTCGCTCGCTGAATATGGAAACCATATTAGAAAAATGTCAAAAGTTTCTGCGACATTTGACAGCACAGTGGGCATTGAACGACATAATGGATTAAAGATGTATCACTAACAGCCATATGCACCGTATGTGAGCTTAGCCAATCTCGATTAATTTTCAAAGTTAGATTAAGCGGTGTTTTGTATGCACCGAAGAATTCGCTGCAAGGATCGTTAATCCCTGGTGAGACATTTGACAACGTCACAAAATAACCTGGAAAAAAATATCAATTACAATTTTGAAATTTATGTTGAGTAATTTGTATTGAGTTTTGCTATTTGCTTACAAGTTTTAATGAAAAATGAGCAACCATATGGATCAGTTACATCTGCAAGCCTGATATGACGTTTAGAAAACATTAGCCAAGGGGTTTTTCTTGTAAATTCAATATTTGGTGTAGGTATCAACTTTTATTCTTGAATCATTCCTATATTTCCTGTTCCTCTTTTCTTGGGCTTAGATTTCATGATAGTGAGTGATTATAATATTATACTGTATACCTGATCTAATACAGCAAGAATAACAATCCCATCCCCCTGATGATAAATAAAAACATCACTTTTTACAACACAAAAAAATATATATTTTAGAAGAAACAAGTGTTTAATTAAATGATTTTGTAAGGAATGCCCCGAGGAATGCCCATTGATAAATTGACAATATTGTATAATTCTCAAAATCATTATCTGCCTACTTTGAAATTATTACAAATATGTACAACTTTTGGAAAACGCATCGTTTGACAACTCAAGGAAAGAGGAAAAACAAATATAATTAAGTAAAATGATTTCTTATATAGTTGATAAAAACACAAACCTTCTTATATTGGGATTTCTGTTATAAATTGGAACTTGGATGAAGTCAAGAAAATTGAATGAAAAAATCTCATTTGGGAAAATAAATAAAAAGTGATGAGACCATCAGTTTGAAAGGTTTTTATTTTAGCTTATCTTGTAGAGAGGATTAGTATCTAAAGCTTGAATAAAAAAAGTAAATCAACAAGTCTATTTGTTTATGGGAGTCTGGGTTTACCCATAAACTTAAAATTTTGAATTGAATTAGAATAAGACAAAACTTTGAGATAGGTAGACATTAGATATCTCTACAGGATATAGATAGGTAGTTACCTACTCTCAACACCAATCCAAATTGAGTCGATCGATTGGATGATAAAAAATCATAGGTAAAATATGCGGTAGATATCCGAGTGGTGATAGGTACACTGTTTTTTTTTGTACCTACCCAAGGTTAGTTGATATATCAATTAACCTTGGTACCTACCCAAAAAAATGGGTACCTATTCAATTCAATATTCTATTGAGCAATTCGCATTATTATGAGTGTATTGTGGAGCAATAAATATTGCTTGATATTGAGATCTATTTTGTATAGTACTCATTGACTCGAGCATTGACTATACCTATTGGAATACACCAATCGATGATTTTTTGAAAATCTAAAAAATCCTCCGTTAATATTTCACTCTCATAGTTTTGTCTTCAGTCGCAAAACCGCAAAATCTCTACGAAAAAGATAAACAAATGAAAGACTAGGTTAGAATTCGTTGAAATTCTTCGATTAAGCCTAGAAAATGGGGCGATCAGAGTTAAGCGACCGATTCAGGCTTAAGCGCTGCGGTGCATCAAAAAACTGGAATATAATCGCGATAAAGACTTCATCCGGATTAGATTTCTACGGTGCATATAGCAGTAAGAACACTTCTTTTATGAAATGATAATGAAATTAAAACTGAGAAATACAAGTAGGGTTAATTATAACCAAATATTTGTTGTTCACCGCTATGCAAGTTCAAAATGCGTTACTAGATGTCACCCCTTTTGTCAACTTCTCCCAATCCAAATTACTGAACAGCATTTAACAGATTATGTCAACAGTTTCATGAAACAAATCAAGACATAGAAACATCTGGACCCCCAGAGTCAATCTACCAATAAACCCCTTCATACCTTACACTCCCCCCCCACCACCCCTACCACCCCCCTGATTTTCTGATACCTAGTATCACCTCAAATTCAATACTCAATATAACCCAAATCAACCCCAAAACCCAATTCAAAAACCAATTCTCCAGAGCAATCAAGGCTCAACCCCCCCACCCCATATTCAAAAACAACTAGCAAACTCAAAGAAGAACAAAAAAAAAAAGGGATAGAGTGTTTCAAACACTAGACCCAGAAGGACTCAAAACCAGTTTCATGAAATACGCGTATTCGAAGATCGTCATCGAAAATAAAAATATCTATTTCGTGAAAATTCAATGGATATCGAAGAAATTATTGAAGTTTCGTGCACTCCGCTGGAAATTGCTCAAGCGGCAAAATCAGTTGCTCTTGATAATTTACTCCCAGAAAAGTCGAGAAGCAAGTATGAAAAGCAATATGAACTTTTTAATAAATGGTGCGATTCAAAAGGAACCAAGAAGATATCAGAGAACATTCTACTTGCGTATTTTGCAGAGAAAGCCAAGGTAATGCAATCCTCTACACTTTGGTCTATATACTCAATGCTGAGATCTACGATATCAGTAAAACATGATGTGAACATTAGTGAATACAAAAAACTATTGGCTTATTTAAAACGTCAAGCTGTTGGCTACAAACCAATAAAATCAAAAACCTTAAATTTTGATGAAGTCAAAACCTTTTTGAAAGAAGCTCCTGATGAAATATATTTATTGCAAAAGGTGATCTTAGTTTTCGGTATCGCTGGAGCGTGCAGGAGGGGCGAACTTGTCAAGATGGTAACGGACGACATTGAAGATAAAGGGTCAATACTTATTGTAAAAATACCTGATTCCAAGACATACAATAGCAGAACATTCATCGTCGCAAATAATGAAACACTGGACTCTGTATCAATTTACCGAAAGTATATGAACATCAGGCCCAAAAATTGTAAAATACAGAGACTATTTTTGAAATATTCGAATGGTAAATGCCACAATCAAGTTGTTGGAATGAATTATATTGCAAAAGTTCCAAAAAGCATAGCGCAGTATCTTGGACTTCCAGAACCATGCAAGTATACAGGTCATTGCGTCAGGCGAACTTCTGCCACTCTTCTAGTTAATGGTGGTGGCGATATCACGCAATTGAAAAAACATGGAGGATGGAAGAGTACTAACGTAGCAGAAAATTATATAGATGAAAATATTGCTAACAAAATTTCTACATGTGAAAAAATTATGGGACCGACACCGACGGTAAACAAACCACCAATAATTGTGGAAGCAAAAAGCTCCGAAAATATCCCGATTCAGTCACCACCAGAACCTTCGAGTCAAATTATCGTCAAAAATTGTGAAAATTGCACATTTACCTTTAATATTGTAAATAATAAGTAAAATTAGGATTTTTAGTTATAGGTAATAAGTGTATTTAAAAAACATTAATATAATTTTCAATACAACTCATGTTTTTCTAAAATCTGCGGTTGTAGAAAAAATCTTGTGTGTAATTCGAGTGCAAAGTGAGATTGCCGCTCTCGCAAGGTAGCCGCGCTCCGCTACGCGTCGCGCGTCCATCACTTGCTCAGAGCGGCAATGTATCACTTTGCGCTCTTAATACACAAATGACTATTTTGCTTTTGTGACTTCCTTTATTTTGTGGAGGATGCATTCCTCGCGACTTTTCCGATGGCCGATGGAAGATTGTTGAGCGTCTAGTATTTCGGGTTGTATCCTGCGTTCTTAGAGATTTTTTGATGAGGATTACCAGGGCATTTTTCCACTTAGTGCCAATTCACAATGAACGTAATACGTAAAAAAGACGCAACGGAAACGTTATCTGTAAAGATAAATGTACTGTATCGGTATGTCTGTTCACAATTATATGCTATAAGGAATAACAGACGCAAGTACGCGGCGCACGTAACGATCTTACCTCAGATTAATTATTAATCTGAGGATCTTACGAATCATGTTTATGTTTAATGTGAACACTAACGTAATTTTTGCTGTTATGTTTACGGCCACGTTTACGGTTGTATTACGCTTACGTTCATTGTGAATTGGCACTTAGAGAGGAATCAAAGTATAAAAGACAACATCTGTCATCATGACAAGCTAATGAGCTGTCATGTGGCATTGTACGTACCGTCATCTTCTCGAGATTCAACGAACTACAGGCACATCACCGCCTCTCCGTGGATGCGAATCAAAGCTTTCACTTAGGCCTCGCCCAAGGTTAGTTGATATGTAAAGGTTGCGCCGTAACTAGGAAATCGGAAATTCACGAACGTTAAACCGAATCGATCCTTTATTGGTGACTTCACCGATCTCCATTATTGACGTTCCTGTCATCGGTGTGTCATCTTAAGTCATAACATATCCGTATTTCAGGGTCTCAAAACTTTTTTTTACCGAGTGTCGTCCGTTTTTTAAACGTGTTCGATGGTAAGTTATTACTATGGAGGACTGTAACTAGGAGATGAATCAAGAAACGAAAATCCCTGAAAAACCTCCCTCTTTTTTATTAGATCATTTGAGGGCGCTGTTATCGACAGTGAGTACAGTGACTATACAGGGTGCGCCAACAGTACATGGAAGGGATATTTTCGGTTTATAGAAGCAAATTTTTTAAATTCGTTGCCGAGGCATGATAGACAGACCTTGAGGCTACAAACCTAAAATAATCATTCGCACCGTGTATACAGGGTGATTCATAAGTTACATTTTTTTAAATAGAACTCCCTGTATATTATTACATATTTGGATTCCTCAGTCAATTTATGTGATGTGCCACACATGGTATCTTGAACGAACCGTACACTCGCAAATCGCTATTTTTTGAAAAAGTTGATGTGTAAAAATAATTTGAATATCGCATTGATCGTAAGAGTTAGAGAATTGGAATATTTTGGTGATGTTAAACATGAAATGACCTAATGTAGGCCGTATGTACTAGCTTCAATACTTTTTGAGTTATGAGAAATCGTAATGCCAATGTAGAAAAGTTCAATCAAGGCTATAACTTGATTTTTTTAAATAAAACTAGCTAACTTTCTTCATGCGATCGAATGTAGAATTTTATTAGCTTTCTGGCGATACATGGTTGTTAGTGTCTATATCTGGTATTTTCTTTCAAATCCACATTTTCCTATTAATTCGACGTTTCTATCAATTCTCAATACCTACCTAATGAAGCAGGCCGTAGAAAATGGACTAAGTATCAACATTTCAAATATTGTATCATGGATCTGAACACTAAACACTAAATTAAAAACAGAGTGGACAGAACATCAAAAGAAGGAAACAAGGGCAGTGTAATAATTATTATTATTATTACAAAAAATGTTCAAAATACCGACCCATTATTCCATGCATCAATCAATGGATCTTCTGATAAAATGAAACCGTATTACATTTCTGGAGAAATACAGTGACGGTGAAAAGAGGTGGTCTAGCTAGAACATTTGGAACTTGGCAAAAATCAAATTGGCTGGACTATCCTTTTGTCCAGTTATTGATGTGAAATTTTCACTTTTCAGTGCATACATTTAGCCTCTCTTTTGAATAGTGCTAGCCATTTTTTATCAAAAAGTGGCGTTATATTTAGAAATATCTTGTTATAGTAATCATACTGCTTTTGTTCCCCTATTCTCTGATGTTCGGTCTCCTGTCAATGATCCAGTGTTTAGATCCAAAATAAATAATAAAATTTATAACTTCAATCAATTTTATTGTTTATTTTCCAAGACCTTCTTGATCTCAATACCTACCTAGTATTGGAATTGATAGAAATGTCGAATTAATAGGAAAATGCAGATTTGAAAGAAAACTACTAGAGATAGATAGTAACAATCGTATATCACCAGAAAGCTAATAAAATTCTACATCCGATAGCATAAAAAAATTGGTTAGTTTCATTTGAAAAAATCAAGTTAGCCTTGATTGAAATTTTCTAAATTGGCTTAACGATTTCTCATAACTCAATAAGAATTGAACATAAAGGTCATGGGTACATAAAGTCAACCTAAAATTGACTGAGAAACCCAAATATGTAATAACATACAGGGAGATCCATTACAAAAGATGTAACTTTGATATGAATCACCCTGTATACGCGATGCGAACGAAGTGAAACTATATTAGGTTTGTATAGCCTTAAGGTCTATCTATCATTTCTTGGCTACGGATTTAAAAAAGGTGCTTCTATAAACCGACAATATTCCGTCCACGCACTATTGGTTCACCCTGTATACAAGGCAGTGACGACAATGGAGGTCTTATTTTCTATTGGCTAGCGACGGATCCGCCATGTTGCAGCTAGCATTCATCGTTCACATTTGTGATGTGTGCGTCGTTCTTTAGATTTTATAACTTGTCGATCAAAAAATCGACTCCAATGCCTTACAATAGAAAAAAAAGTGAAAAGAAGTACAAAAAGTACACTGACTTTATAGAAAGTAGTATGCCGGAGCTGGGATTTGAGCCCAGGACCTTCTGCACGCTAAGTGAACATCAAACCACTGATTACAAGAGGGGTGTTTTTTAGAATTCTGTTCTTTTGAAAGAATGGCAACGGGCAATTCCGAGAGGGGATACAGTATTAAGAAGCAAAAATGTCGTTTGTTCACAGCATCTTAACTGTCTGCGCGCGTAAAAAAAATAAAGAATCTTTGAATTGCATGACCTCACTTGCGACACTTAGACATCTAGTGGTAACATTTAAAACCCGAATTACAATTTGAAAACTGGACCACTTTCAATGCATTGCGATTCGTCTCCTATAGTTACAGTTCTCCATAGTTATTACACAGCTTTTGGTATACAGTGAAATATCTTCTCATTGGTTTGGTGTGAATCATATTTTATCTTGTCTTTAGATGTGTATTTGAATTTCGGAGTCGAGTGAAGTCATTTTTGTCATTTCATTGTACCTGGAAGGCTAAAATAATTTTTATTTTAGAGGTCAGTGGAAGGGACTCGTCAATTGCCAAATTACTGTAAATTTGAGGCAAGTGAGACAAAAAGAGATGAAGCATAGTATGAGGAGCCCTTTCTCTGTACTCTGTCTCATCTTTTCTGTCAAAGGGCACTTTCGGAAATACTGATCCGAAAACACGACAGCTGGTGATCAGGTCAATTGGATCACTATTTCCTTGTGTCAAATGAGTATTATTCAATGGCGGATTCTGAACATCTGTTCTGAATGTTCTGTTTGTGAATTTTTTTACTGGCAGTTTATTTGGTCAAAGAAACATAGGAAAAAATCCATTCAATTCAACTCAATACAAATATATAGATCAAATGTTCACACTAATTTTCGCAAATAAGTGAAGTACCTATAAGAATAGTAAATATAGTCAATACAAATGAAATATCTAAACAGTTCTAGGTACGTTTCATTTATAATTATTTACACTATAAGTACAAATACAATATAAGAAATAGGTACAGTGCATTTAATTTAATTTGTCACACTTTCAAAAGGCCGTAAAATATTTATTTTTTGAGCTAAAAGGTCGACCAAAAAAAGCAATTGTAGGGTTTTTCGTAAAGTTTTGTGCTATTGAGTGAAATATTTTCTCAACAGTCAAATGACAAAATTATTGACAGAACTTACTTTTTTTTAATGGCACACCCTATATATCTTTACATATTTAGAAAGGCGTCTTTTTTCTGATCACGAAAATATAGCACACATGACCTTTACCTTTCTATCCACACTAGTTTAGCGCAAATTGGTATAAATGTGATCAAAATTGTAATTTTTCAGCATGAAGATAGACGAGTTTATTCATTTGTTCCCAATAATTGTCAGGGTTGCACTCGAATTGTCAAATGTTATACGTGAATAATGGTCCTTTACACTAAGTTTGTGAGAATTAATAAATGTGTACATACTTCTTGATTTGAGTAATCCATCAAAATGCTGTATTAACAAACCAGAAAATCTTCTATATTTTAGTAAATATTCAGAACAAGAACTATGAAAGTTATTGGAAGCAAAATAAAACACGCCTGTAAATCACAATTTTAATCAGATTTATACCAATTTCCTTCAAACTATTGAATAGAAAGGGCATGTGTGCTATATTTTCGTGATTTGACAGTCAAGAAAATATTTGACTCAATAGCACAAAACTTATGATATAAAATTTTGTAAATATGAAAGTTTTAGATATTCATCAGAACTTTCCAAAAATCTTATCAAAAAAAAACAAAAAACTATCGCAATGTCAATATTTTTCCACGAGTAGAATTTTTTTGAATGCAACCCCTTGTATATTATCATAATATATTATGAAAGAGCGCATTTTCCTGATTTCAAAAATATATAGTTTGATATAGGTACCTCTCTGATGAGTGGTTCAGGAAATGTTTGAGTTCAAATACCTATTTATAAAAATTAATTAATTAGATCCCGGTTGCCACGGGTGAAGTCGCACAAATTTATTAACTCGAGTATATTTGAGATACTATCTTGAAGATAAAGTTGTTTTAGCTCCATTGCTATTGATTCAATCCATATGATCACGTTTCTATCATTTTTTCCATAGCAACAGGGATGTGATTTTTGATTTTTAAACAATTTAAGTTTGAATATCTCCTGAACGAGTCATCAGAAAGGTATTAAACTATATATTTTTGAAATCAGGAAAATAAGCTCTTTCATCATATAAGATAATATACAGGGGGTTCCATTGAAAAAGTTGCTACTTGTGGAAAAATATTGACATTCCGAAAGTCTTTTATTATTTTTGATAGGATTTATGAAAGGTTCATATGAATATCCAAAACTTTCATTTTTACAAAATTTTTATATCTCCATAGATAACGCCGCTAGCATATGGGTCAATATATACAGAATGACCCTCTACCTCTAACTTTGAATAATAGGAGGATATGATGTACGAGATGATGTTTTATCAAAGTTTTAGTCTGTCGTGTTGATGTACCATATATACCCATTTTTCTTTCATCCTACATTTTTATCACTATTATTTGTATATATTTAAAATAGTATGTACCTTGGAGAGTAAGATTCAACTAAGAACTATACACCGCCGATCTCTCGATCCCTCTCTCTCAGGCTGCGTGGGGGCCTCATATATAGCCTGAGAGAGACGAAGACATCATCGTCGGTGTGTAGTTCTCAGTTGAATCGTAGTCTAGATATTTTTGATTCTATAACATAAGTACCATTGTCGTTGTTATTTTAACATTATTTCTTTACACCGACTACTGTTATTATTATTGTAAGCTTTGCTTAATAAACGATTATTATTATAATCTACTATTCACGTGAATGAAACAATTTTAACTCAATATTAACCACAACTTTGCGTTATTTCGTAAAAAAAAACACAGTGAAAATCACAAAAATCCACCTAAACTCAACTCAACCAAAGATGAAAAAAAAATCAAAATATGATCACACTAATTGTGAAAACTAACACCCAGGAAAAAAATTCTGTATAGTAATGTGCCCAAGAGAAAATGCTGGAAATATATTTCAAGTTTCTGGGATCGCCGCAAGGGGGCGTAATGGTTCTATGAAAACAGAAAATAGACATAGGTATTTTCGAAATTTTTCCCGTTGAACTACCAAAAATGACTATGGAGCAGATATGGGACGATATTCTCTACAAAATTGCTCCCCTGATACTTCGCTCTATATTGTCAAATGAGACCAGTACGGGGTCAAACTTTAAGTTACTAAATTTATTGAAAAGCAGATTTGTTAATAGCCAATTGTATGGATAAATTTGTAGAATCAGGAAGCTAAAAACCTTCAAACTCAGTGTTGACTTTGACATTAATTATATTACCTTTTTACCTCACAACTTGTTCACAATATCACACAGGCTAAGGTACAAATACTGATTTTTAATATATTACAACACCCCCACTTATTAAAAATCACCATTTAACAATAAAGAATGCAAATCAAATGACCACAAAAAATATTAACAATATCATAGGGAACCCACAAACATATCAACATAACAAATTCTTAAATTAAGCCTAATTGCAAGACAAATTTATTATGTTTGATAGTTGGCAAACCCTTGCTCAGAATATCTGCAGTCATATCACAAGACGCCAAATAATTCAAAGTGTAACAAGTTTCGCTATAGAAAACACTGTTCAGCTTTAATTAATTTATTTAACAAGTAACTATGTACAGAACTCACTATTCACAAACAAAATCACGAATATTTATGTTTTACGATTTATATTTCACGACGTATTCAGAACTGAACTCACTCACTGAAATGACGGATCTCATTATATACCCTGGCCAGGATTAAGAGAACAATCCAGATCTTTTTAGAAAAGCGAAGAATGTTCGACGCCATCTAGCCTTGCTAGAATGTACCAGAATGCCAAACAATTCCACACAATGTGGTGGCTGCGGCGGCACATTCACCATGCAACGTCACATTGCCCCCTTCTTAAGGCAATTCGTCCCGAATTGCCTTTATGTCGGTATCGGCAACTGTCCCCAAACCGGCAGCCTGATGTCCTATGATGGAAGTAGCAGTCCACTGTCCTCTGGTTCGTCCTCCGGGAAGGATAGCAGCACACCAGGATGTCAATGCCGCTTTCTTTGAAGATTACCTCCAGCATGCTCCGTACTACTCTCCAGTCCAGTCGGTCATTAGTCATCTTCGGAATTGCCAAATGAGTCAGGTCCTGTGACTGCATCAAGTCACGAAGATGACTGAGGGCTTTCCAGACTTCACTGTAGGTGGTCAGATGTTGTGGGAGCTTCTTCGTCACAAGGTAGAACAGGTGTCGTGTCCCATTCGTGATTTGGAGCGGCTTCCCTACCTCTGGCTTTTGTCGTCGCAGATGGTCCAATCGTCCAAATTTTCGTTTAAAAGCTGCAGCAAGTCCACTCCTCATACCGAGGTCTTCAGTGACCCAGTGAGCCAACGAGTATTCGGCCGGTGCTTCAAACAAATCCAGCTGCCTCTCTTGGACAACGCAATTCTGGACTTTCTGGCCATTGGAGTGTAGAGACATGAAAGTTTCCAATGACATGTCTTCCTTGGCTGACCTGATCTGCCTCACTTCAGCGTCCTGATCGTCGTGGTTCCCAGCATACCGAGCTAAACGATTGAAGTGAACAACCCTCGGTTTTCCTCGTGGTGGCTTTCGAATCCTGTAGACGACGTCATTGATTCGCTCCAGAATCTCATACGGGCCCTCCCAAGAACTTTGCAGTTTTGGGGAGAATCCACGTCGCCTCTGTGGGTTGTGAAGCCAAACCAAATCCCCAACCTGGAACCCTCCTTCTTCGGCCTTCACGTCGTACGCTTCTTTCATCCTGTCGCTGGCACTTTGGATGTTTAGTCGGACCCGTTGATGGATATCGTCCATTTTTCTACGAAGATCACTTGCGTAGTCTTCCCCAGCGACATCCTCACCAGGTGGACAGCCAAACTTCAAATCGCAGGGCAGCCGGAGTTCACGACCCATGAGGAATAGGGGGAGATGTTGATCCCAGTCTCTTTGATGGTCAGAGACAACTTTGGCCAAGTGTCGATTGATGGTTCGGTTCATTCGCTCCACCATGCCATCCGATTGTGGGTGTAACGCCGTTGTCCTTGTCTTCTTGATCTTCAAGACATCGCAGACGTTCTGGAATAGCGTCGATTCGAAGTTCCTGCCCTGGTCCGAATGCAGCTCCAACGGGACACCGAAACGGCAAAACCATTCCTTAATCAAGACATCGGCAACGGTAGCTGCCTCCTGGTTTGGCAAGGCATACGCTTCAGCCCACTTGCTGAAGTAATCCATGGCGACCAAGATGTATTTATTTCCTTTGTCCGTTTCAGGGAACGGTCCAGCCACGTCGATTGCGATCCTTTCAAAGGGGCTTCCCACGTTGTATTGGCGCATAGGAGCTTTTGGCCGTTTCTGGGGTCCGTTACTTGCCGCACATACGGCACATTTTCTGCACCATTAATTCACATCAGCTTGACAGTTAACCCAGTAAAACCGTTCTCGCAGCTTTCCCAGCGTCTTGGTTACACCCAAATGTCCACCCGTGACGCCATCATGGACCTCTCTCATCACCTCTGCCTGTCTGTTTCCAGGAACGACTAACTGCCTCCGATCTTCCGTGCCATCCAGATTCTTCACCAGCCTCTTCAGGATGCCGTCATCAAGAACCATCGAGTCCCATTGAGCCCAGTAGGACTTCACGGTGGTCGAGAACCGCGCGACTTCTTGCCAGGTTGGTCGTTGGCCTGCCTGTTTCCATCCGATGACAAGCTTCAGATCTGGATCTTTCTCCTGGTCCTCGCGAAGCGCCTTAGACTGCCAGGAATCATCCACTACAGTTGTCCTGCGAACGCTCGCTTCCTTTTCCTCGGCTGTGTGAGAAAGCTCTGGTCTCCTGGACAAGCCATCCAAGATCTTGAGGCTTGATCTCGCTCGATGATCCTTCTTTTCCCATGCCAACGCAGGTGCCCGTATCTCTTTCCTACAGCGGCCACGCATATGCCCAAGCTCTCCACAATTCCAGCATCGCAGCTCCTTTCGCTTGGATACCTCCATTTCCTTGAAGACTCTCCTCACAGTTGCTTCGACGGTGTCTTCTTCCAGATGATCCTTCTCCTCCATCATTCGCACACGTGTAGGAAGCTTGCAGCACTGCTTCGCCGCTTCGAGTTCCAAGGCTTTGGCCAGAGCTTCAACCAGTCTATCGGGACGATGGAGTATCAGTGACTGCCGAATCTCCTGGTCTCGAAGTCCATCCAAGAAGGCCTGAACTGCAAGCCTCTCCATAACGTTCTCTGTCGTGGTTGGATAAGCCAGTCGTGCAAGGCGAGCAACATCCGCTTCAAACTCCTGCAAGGTCTCGTTGGTCTTCTGAATGCGATTTTTCAACTGAGAGTGGTAGACGTGCTCCAAGTGAGTTTGCCCATATCGCAGTTCCAGATGCTTGACTAGTACATCGTAGTCCTCCTGCTCCTGGGTGTTGAGCGTCTGCAGGATTTCTGTAGCTTCCCCACGAAGTGCCAGAGTCAATGCCAGGGCTTTTTCCGGTCCAGTCCATCCATTTGCCCTTGCTGCTGCCTCGAACTGGCGATGGTAATTGTTCCAGGACAGTTTGCCATCAAACTGTGGGGCTTTCATGTGGATTCTGATGGTATCAGCTTCCATCTTGGCACTCGCACCGTGATTGCCGAAAGTAACTTCCGGTTGTTGCATGACTACTGCCACTTGCCTTCTCACTTCGTCGATTTCGTCTTCCAGAGCCTTTGCAGTCTCTCCTAGTTGTTTCTCCAGATTCCCGATTTCCTCTGCTACATGAGCCTTCAAGCAGTTGTAGTTATCCGCCAATTGCTCCTTGATTTCTTCCATAGCTCTGGAAGATTCATTAAACTTCTCTTCCAATTTTCCTTCCATGGCTCTAGAAGATTCTTCCAGTTGATCCTTCAAGTTCTTGGACAATTTCTCAACTACTGCGTTGGGATCGAGAATCTCAAATTGGAACGTATCAGGATCCATGCCTTCTTCCATTAAAGCCTCACGAAGCCTTGTTTGTAGATCTGTTTTCTTACCGCTACTATCCAGGTCACGCTCTTCCAGCTCCCTCATCAACTCAGCGACCTTCAATCCGGTTAAAATCACTAGTTTCGCAGCCATCACAGCGAATATTTATGTCCGTTTCTATAGCACACAATAAATCCCACTTTTGACACCAGTGCAACAAGTTTCGCTATAGAAAACACTGTTCAGCTTTAATTAATTTATTTTACAAGTAACTATGTACAGAACTCACTATTCACAAACAAAATCACAGCTTATTTATGTTTTACGATTTATATTTCACGACGTATTCAGAACTGAACTCACTCACTGAAATGACGGATCTCATTATATACCCTGGCCAGGATTAAGAGAACAATCCAGATCTTTTTAGAAAAGCGAAGAATGTTCGACGCCATCTAGCCTTGCTAGAATGTACCAGAATGCCAAACAATTCTACACAATGTGGTGGCTGCGGCGGCGCATTCACCATGCAACGTCACAAAAGTAACAATGTGATCAGCCACTGTTTCCCGAATGAAATGGTATCTCACATCTATGTGTTTTGAGCGAGAATGAAGAATTGGATTTGCAGCAAATTTTTGAGCTGATTGATTGTCAACAAACAAAATCAAAGAATCCAATTTTTCAACAATCTCCTCATAAAGATTTTTGAGATATATGGCTTCTTTCGCAGCCTCGCTCATTGCCATATATTCAGCCTCGGTACTACTAAGAGCTGTACTCTTTTGCTTAAAATTTTTCCAGGAAATGGCTCCTCCTGCTAACTTGAATACAAAACCAGTATACGACTTTCTGTCCAATTTATTAGACCCCCAATCTGAGTCTGAATAACCCTCTAGATTGCAGCCATTTTCTGTGAAAGTCAAGCATTTAGCTTTTGTACCTTGCAGGTATCTTAACAGCCTTTTAGCACTTTTTCAGTGAGCCTCTGTATAACATGAGTTAAACTGGCTTAAAAAACTGACTGAGTAAGCTATATCTGGGCGTGTTAAGACCGCAATGTACATCAAGCTTCCTATCAACTTCTGATATGGAATATTACTATTACATATACCCTCAGAATTTACATCATGGATTTCAAAGTTTAAATTAATTTCAATAGGTGTCGCTACACTTTTACAACTATTCATGTCAAATCTTCACAAAACTTGTTCAATATAACCCTCTTGATCCAATGTGACTTGACCCTTTTGCCTTTTTATTCTTACCCCTAAAATCTGTTTGGCCTCTCCCAAATCTTTAATTTTAAAATTGTTACTTAAATGGTCTTTCAAAAAATCAATTTCTTCGGTATCATTTCCAAAAACGAAAAAATCGTCAACATATAATGCAACAATTGTCAATGATTCATTGTCTCATATTTAGATTTCGAGTAATTCACCTTTAACAAAACTTCATCAACCCGTTTGTACCCTGCCCTACTGCTCTGTTTGAGCCCATAAACAGCCTTTTTCAATTTACATACTTTGTTCTCTGAACCATTCATCTCAAAACCTTCTGGTTGTTTCATGAAAACGGTTTCCTCAAGATGACCATTCAAAAAAGCTGTTTTGACATCTAAGTGATAAACATTTAAATTCAGTTTTACTGATAGTTCAAAAAGCATTCTAATTGTACTGTGTCTTACCACAGGTGAAAAAGTTTCATTATAATCTATTTCTGGTTTCTGCGTAAATCCCTTTGCCACTAACCTTGCACGGTAGATATGATCGGTTTCTGAGTCACAGCGTTTGATTTTGAATATCCATTTGCATTCAACAATAGTTCCACAGCTTGGTACGTCCACTAAATCCCATGTATCATTCTCTTTCAATGATTGCATTTCGTCCAACATGGCTTGTCTCCATTTTTCTTTATCAGGTCTTGATAAAGCCTCCTTGGCACTCAATGGAACGTCTTCCAAGTCGATGTCACTTGTGCACATGTTGGTGACGTAATCTTTTAGCTGCTTGTTTGGAATTTTGACTCTCTCCGATCTTCTTGGGATCACAGGTTCTTCATCATCTGACTTCAAGGTTACAGCATTCTCTTCAATACTTGTATCACCCCCCACTAAATCCTTGTTTTCTTGGTTCTCTTTTTCTAAGCTGTCAGCATGGCTTATAACTATTTCTGTATTTTCCTTTTCGTTGAAAACTACGTCACGGCTTGTGATAATCTTCTTATCAATAGGATCATACAACCTATATCCTTTGATATTATCTCCAAAACCAACTAGTATCATTTTTCTTGACTTCTTGTCCCATTTTTGTCGCTTAATCTTTGGAACATGAACCATAGATTCACTACCAAAAATTCTTATATGGCTGATATCTGGCTTCTTTTGATACCAAATTTCATATGGTGTTTTGTATTCCCAACCTCTAGCAATACACCTGTTTCTCAAATATATGGCTGTATTAACTGCCTCAGCCCAAAACATTTTTGATAGATCAGCTTCAAATAACAAACATCTGGCTTTCTCGACAACTGTCCTATTTAAACGTTCAGTCATTCCATTTTGCTCTAGTGTATATGGGTTGGTCTTTTGATGTACAATGCTTTCTTTCTTGAGATACTGCTCAAAATCATTCCCACAAAACTCTCCACCATTATCCGAACGTAAACATTTGAGTTTTTTCCCAGTTTGAGTTTCAGCCAGCTGCTTGAATTCCTTAAAATAATTTAAAGCTTCATCTTTGATTCTCAAGAAGTAGACATGTGCATATCTACTGAAATCATCTTCAAAGATTAGGAAATACCTTGAACCTCCTAAAGAAACTTCTTCCATGGGTCCACACAGGTCAGTATGCACCACCTCCAATGGTGAATTGGCTCGTTGACCTTCATGCTTAGAAGGTAGTCTGGATTGTTTTCCTTCACAACAAGTTATACAAAACTTATTCACACAAACATTGCTTTCCATACTGTCCAAACCTTTTACTGCGTTGTGGTTTTTCATGGTCGTCAAATCTTGAAAATTCAAATGTGCTAATCTACGATGCCACACTTCTTTTGAAACTGTCAGACTGCATTTGCTGATTTCATCCCCTCACACACCTCACTGCCTTGTGATAACCATCTATTCAATTTATAGACATTTCCATCACTATTAGTGACCTTACAATTTGTTTGATTAAAATTCAAAAAACAAAAGCCGAAGCCGTTCACTTATGAATATCTTCATGAGACATATCTAGCAACTTGGTTTTGATACTCTCAGTTGATATATCAATTCCACTATGCTCTATCGCCATAATCATAGGAGCAAATTTCTCTGGCAACCCTGCCAACAGTAATGAGCCTATCCATTTTTCATCAATGGAAAATCCTGTTTTCTTCAACTTATGTGCTGTTTCAACAACCTGTGTCACGTAGCCCTCCATATTCTCACAGTTTTCAAAACGTAAAGATATCAAGGCTCGCAGTAAATAGATTTTACGCGTGAAGCCCGTATCTGCATACATTGTACCCAGTGTCTTCCACAATGACGTTGCATCCTTGGAATCACGAACATGAACAAACAGTGAAGAATCAATTGTAAGCACCAACTTTGCCCGTGCCTTGCTCTGTTTAATGGCGTCGTTTTCTGAACCATCTAAACACTTGTCCAACCCTTCAAGAATTAAAAAATTCTCCACGGCAAAACTCCACTCATCGTAGTTGTCTCGACCAGTCAATTTGGGTACACCAGATAAATAGTTCATCATCGCCATTTCTTGTGTCAATCCACCTGTCACACGCTTTCAGAGTAGTAGTTACTGTTTCTTACTGATTACAAAGTTCACTATATACAATCCTCGAGTGCTAAAGGCCCTGGGCCCATAACCTATTGAAAAGCAGATTTGTTAATAGCCAATTGTATGGATAAATTTGTAGAATCAGGAAGCTAAAAACCTTCAAACTCAGTGTTGACAATGACATTAATTATATTACCTTTTTACCTTACAACTTGTTCACAATATCACACAGGCTAAGGTACAAATACTGATTTTTAATATATTACAACAAATTCCCTATAACTTCGGAATCCGTTAGGCTGGTCGTCCACTGGAAACGTAAATAAGCGGCTACGAGCTTAAGCGACACGAGCGTCAACATGCGTCTATTTGCGGCAGATTGATTACCTCGTCCATTAGAAGTTAATTTGAGCGTGAGGCTACGCGCGTGAACGTGCTTGCGCTCCCAGCAGGTTCTATCGAAATGGGATTTAAGCACAGAATAGTATTCTGTTTCTGTGATTTAAGCTCGAAGCCGCGTGAATAAAACTAAATTTCTATGAACATGTTGTAGTTTAGCTGGTTTTGGTTATCTTCTTACGTCCTTATTATTGTTAGTATAATTTTGTTATGAGCAAACAAAGCAATGTACGAAGAAATATCACATTCTCCTCTGTGGGAAATAGAGAAGAGATATCATTCTCGAGATATCCAAAGAGACTCTCTCTTTTTCAAAATAGGGTTAACCCAACATAATCATTTTTTTCTGAACCCACCCACGCTATCTGAATGAAGTTTCTAAAAAATAGAGATCTTCTGCTTTCATTTGAATTTCATAAATACAAGACGATACAGAAATTTAATGTCGGCAACCTTTGCAGCTTGACGCCAATGTAGCCTGTAGTAGACGACCCCTGTAGCATGAAATCGCTCATCTCATAGCCGCTTGTTGAAGCTCGTATCGCGTGAGCTCGTAGCCGCTTATTTACGCTTCCAGTGAACGACCAGCCTTGAGCCGATTTGACTGTTTTTTGGCTCGTTTAAAAGGGGAAAATCTACTCTTTCTTTTGCATATGCTGTGATATGGATCAATTGAATTAGCTTTAGACTACCACACATCAGAAATCATGAAAGTCAAGTGTCAATTGAGTTTTTTCGAAATTTTCAAATGCAAACCCACTAAACAGATGCCTCTATCATGTCATTTGGAAAAGTTCGCAACACTTTCATATGGATAATTTTTCTGAATCTTTCGAAATTGAAGAATGGACAATTTGCATACATTTTCAAATGAGTTGAAATTTTATATACGTTTTCTAGACATTATTTGAAAGGAGTCCACCCACTATTTTCGAAAGGATTAATGTCGACCAGAAAAGACAGGTATAAACAAATATAGAACGTATTTGACTAGAAACAATTAATATCGAAAGGATATATTCCGCGCGGATTTTGCACGAACCGGAAAATTATCGAAAAGTGGAGGGGAATGTTTTGTGATGGAATGTTTGGAATGTCTAAGCTGCCTAACATGGTTGCCATAAAAGCATGTCTCTACACTAAAGTTCAGAGGAGAAATTTTGATCCGGCGACGTTTGGCTGACGCAGAGTGTCGCAAGACTCAAGAACCGCTGTCGCTGGACTGATTTTTATGATTTTTGAATAATGGATTTGTCTCTTCCTCGAAAGGTAGAATAACTATTGAAGCATCGGAAAAATTTCATAACAAGACAAAATTATGGGAAAATTCATTTAAAACGACATTATTGACTATAAGGCGGAATGAAATACGCTGGGTCAGCTAGTTAATATTTAAGAATTTCTGAGTGCATGATCAATATATTAACTTTATCCGACGAAGGTATTATTTAACAAACGGTTTGCCGTATGAAATTTACATCTGAAGTACAAACAATATTTTGTTGTATGACTGAAATTGATGACCAAGCATTTTTTGTACTATTTTTGTTTCTTTATTTTCAAGATTCTTTTGCTGATGTCACTGTCAAGCGGCTCTAGTCAAATGTATTTATTATTTTTTTGTTATTGTTATTCATAGTTGGAAACTACATATTTGCCATATATCTGTGATTATTGGTCAATATCCAATTTATTTGTCTCAAATTCACCAATCATATGACGATTCCGACTGGCCCAAGTTCTTAACTCGCACACTCTGTGGTCGTACATTTGGTTCGCTCCAGAGTATCACGCACAACCTAGGAGTCAGTGCAAAATTTTCAACGAGAAATAGCAAAGTAGTACTGCGCCGAAAGTGAATTGACTTTTTTGTCAAATTCGACAGGTGGGCTATGAACTCAGTAGTTCTTTATAGCTTTTCTCCACTGTATCGGTTTCCTTTTTGTCAACAACGTTGAGTGCAATATAACTACATTCGCCTAGTTTACATCGATAACTCGTTTAGTTCGGTCCGATAGGACCAAGCTGGTGGGGATAGTACGGTGGGACCAATGCTTGCTTCCTGTCCGTTTACACCGTCTTGCAACGCGTGAACTAAATGTGTACGCCCGCAATTCGTCAAATGTCAAAAACAAGTCGAAATTATTCATCAACACAATTTGTAACCAAAAAAAACATGAGTAAGTACGCTCAGATTGCCTTAGAAACTCAGAACCAACACAATTCACAATAATAACCTCAAAATTTTGATCCAGATCGAACCAAATTTAGTTCGGTACACTTGCTGGCGAGTACCGAACCAAGAGCGGACCAGCTTAGTCCGCAACTGTTTACACTATTCGAACCAAATATTTGGTTCGGATATAGTCCGAATTTGGTACTTGGTCCGCGGACCAAGTTGTCGGAATAAGCTAGGCTATTATTTGTCAACCGTCTGATGAAACTTATTAACTCATTAGAAACTCTGATATAAAGTCACCTATTCTTCCATGATACTAAAACACAAAAGATAAACTCACTAGTCGAACGAGTTTCGAACTGAACTGCGCATCAAGCAATCCGGTGACCCAATGAGCAATTTGCACTTTTTTTTGAAATATGATAAAAAGAAAGGATTAGTAAGTATTGATGCCATTGATGTTTAAAAAATCAACCTACGACCCCTAATTATGTAGTAATCACCGATTTAAGAGCGCCAATGAACATCCACTACGTCACAGAATACACTATCTATCTCCGTCTGATGTATTGACTGAGATGACTCTCTCTCTCTCTCTCTCGGGTGGATAATATAGCCCCACCCCTTTTGCGATCATGCATTGAAAATCGCGTCTTCTTTTTCATTTATTAAGTATATTTTTGGGTATTTCGGACAATTTTTTCGCCGGTGACTTTCAAATAATACGTATATAAAATTTCAAGTCATTTAAAAATGTATGCAAATAGGCCCCTTGCACGTATTTTTTTTATTGCATCTAAATGATCAATTGGACTTGAAAAGTATTCTTCGAATTCTTTTTTTGCATACGAAAAATATTAACGTCGCAATAAATAACTTAAGTTCAAACTGGCAAAATACCCGCGAAAACGGCGAGTGACGCCTAGGTTGCGTTCCGGGTTAGAGTGGGAGGTTTTTTCATCAGCGGATTGCTGACGTCTGGTGAGTCGTCCAGGGCCGGATTTTTCCTTGTACAGTTTTTGTGCATTATGTTTTTCTTGGAAACTAGTTATTATTATTGGTATGTGTTTTGTGGTTTGTGTTTGATTTTGAGTCGAGTTTTATAATGGTTTTTCATTATTGTATCGTGCCAGATTGTGAAAATACAATAATTGAATAAAAAGAAAATTAATTCAATTTGTTTATGGGAACTTTTTTTTTCGTTTTATTTTGTCTTTGCATCTATTTTTGAAGCGAGACGTCTTTTGCGGCGTTCTGATATTTTGTCGGCAATGGGGAGTGAACTGCAAAATATGAAACGCAAATGTAACGATGTAACGGTAACGCTTTCAGAGAGCATAGTTTGTTATTTTTCAGAGGATTTTGTTCAAATTAGGTATGTATATAGGTTCTAGTTTCGAATTTGATCAAGAAATGTAACAAAAATAACTTTGTGAGGTTATGTTTACATGGTTTTGCTATTTTCCAAAGGATTTTGTTTATATTGGGTATAGGTTCTATTTGGGATTTGATCAAAAAATGTCTACAAAAATTACATAGTCAGGTTATGTTTGCATAGTCTTGTTATTTTCCAAAGGATTTTGATCAAATTAGGTATGTATAGGTTCTATTTGGGATCTGATTAAGGAATTTAAAAAAAATACATAGGTAGTCAAGTTATGTTTGCATAGTTTTATATTTGTCAAAGGATTTTGTCCAAATCAGGTATGTAGGCTCTATTTGGGATTTGATCAAAAAATTAAAAAGAAAATAACTTGATGAGGTTATGTTTACATAGTTTTGTTATTTTCCAGAGAATTTTAATCAAATTAGGAATTAGGTATGTAGGTTCTATTCGAGATCTGATTAAGGAATTTAAAAAAATACATAGGTAGTTAGGTTATGTTTGCATAGTTTTATATTTGTCAAAGGATCTTGTCCAAATTAGGTATGTAGGCTCTATTTGGGATTTGATCAAAAAAATAAAAAGAAAATAACTTAGTGAGGTTATGTTTACATAGTTTTGTTATTTTCCAAAGGATTTTATTCAAATTAGTTATGTAGGTTCTATTTGGGATCTGATTAAGGAATTAAAAAAAATATATAGGTAGTTGGGTTATGTTTGCATAGTTTTGTTATTTTCCAAAGGATTATGTTCAAATCAGGTATATAGGTTCTATTTGGAATTTGATCAAAAAAATTGAAAGAATATTTAATAGTGGAGGAAGAAGTTTCACTTCTGCCACGTGTACGATGCTGCACATCATTTTTTCCTTTTTGTATTTAGAATTAAGATTATTCAACTATTGATGTGTAAATGACCCTGCTCTTGAGTCTGTTTTTCTTTTAAATAAAGAAACTCTTTTTCTTCTTCTTTTTATAAAAAAATATAACTTACCTTTATTTTGAAGCGGACGTCAAAATCGAAATGCAAAAGTTTGATGTGCGTGGCGTGATTTACAGATTATTGGTTACAGATAACGGACAATCTCTATTTTATTCATTTGACAAGATTGATATTGGGTGTAAAATTCAGTCAAGTCAATGAAAAAAAATAATTCACTTATTTTTCTCCAATATAGGTATATTCCCACTAAACATAAAAACATAACTTAAACGTTCAAGTTACGTTACACACTTACAATGTAACGTTACTCAAAAGATAACAATAACATTAATATAACGTTTATGTTACCGCTTATGTCCACTACATAAACGTTCATCATAGTAACGTTGCAAATCAAAAACATTATTGAAACGTAAAACTAACGTTTCTCCAATATAAAAACGATGTATTGTTTAGTTATTTTAACGTTGCATCAACATTTATGATATGTTTCAATATGACATTTTTTCAACTGGATTGGAATGTTTCTAATTTGACGTTATAGCAACGTGGCTGCTACATTTTCGCAGCATCCCTATAGCAGGAATGTAATGACACGAAAATGTTGTTGTTGGACATTGCAGAAATGTTGTTAGAAGGGACAACTTTGAAACATAGATATAGTCCGGGATCTCTCATAAAAAAGTGATTACTACTCCACTGTATATCTTTTTGAAAATATTCATTTTGGGATTTTGGTCTGTCAATTTTTCAATTGGCGAAAAGACTGGAAATCGCGGCGTTTTCCAAAATCAATTTCATACATTTCTGACTAAGAATTTTTTCTAAAATATTTCTAATAGTTTACCAAGTAGTCATTTGATAAACTGCAACATATAATTTGGAAAAAACTTTTGGTCTAAATTGATATTATTTAGAGAACGCAGCGATTTGCCTTAATTCATTGTTTCACAGATATCGGCGTTTGATAACTGATAACAATGCGACATTCTCATCTGTCACTACTGGTTGAGAAATGCAGACCGTTCTCATATATTGGGGATTGAAATATTTTTCAACTTCAATTGAAACGGAAATTATAAATATTCATGTGAATAGTACTTCGTATCCTTGATGATTTAATTAATAAAACAAAATATTTGAGGACTTCTACATTTCTCAAGACAGTAGTGACAGCTGCTGAGAATGTCAAAACGTCAATTGAGTGTCATTTTGGAAAATAATACTGGCCCAAAATTTAAAAATTGGAACGAAACAGCGACCTCAAAGGTTCCTTCAGGGTGTAATAAGGATGTGAAGACCTTTAAAATGAGGTATCACTCGACTCCCCTTTCCTTTGAAATCCCTGTATATCATTGGTTTCGATATCACAATAAAAACTTGGCAGGTAGCACTACAACATATTCTTTGGTTCACTTCGATAAGATATTAAATATGACGAGCAAGACAGGTTTAAAACGTGGACAAGATAAATTGACCACACTGTACCATGTACACTAGGTTCCCTTTAGTTGAGAATGTGTTTTGACTTTTGACACACAGCACAATTATTATTATATTTATCATCCATCTTATTTTGCGAAATTTTATCCCTAAGGGGGTGAAAAGGGTGGGGGTAGGAAAAATCATATATTGATGAAAAATTATGTATTTTTGGTCACATCAACTTGAAACTTCATATAAATAATCTTGAATGAAATTGATTAAACACATGTTTCGTTATTTTTTGAAATTCAACCCCTAAGGAGGTCAAAGTCGGGCTCAAAGGAGATGAGGTGAGAAAAATCATTAATTGATAAAAGATTATGTATTTTTGGTAACATCATCTTGAAACGTCGTATAAATAATCTCAAATGAAATTAATTAGATATTTGTTACGTTATTTTGCGAAATTCTGCCCCTAAGGGGGTCAAATGCCGACTAAAAGGAGTGAGTGGAAAAAATCGTTAATTGATGAAAGATTATGTATTATTGTTAACATCATGTTGAAACTTCATATTAGCAATCTTGAATGAAATTGATTGAACACATGTATCGTTGTTTTTTAAAATTCAACCACTAGGGGGGACAAAGTCGGGCTCAAAGGAGATGGGGTGGAAAACAACATTTGTTATTGACCTCGTATTTCAGAACAAATTCGAGGGCAAGGTAAAATAACGTATTTTTGGTCACATCCTCATTGGGGTGGGTGAAAGAGGTGTGGAAAATCATACATGAATAAAAAAATGTATTTTTGGTCACATCGACTTCAAACTTCATATTAATAATCTTGCATGAAATCAATGAAACACGTGTTTCGTCATTTTTCAAAATTCAACCCTCAAGAGGGTAAACGGGGTGAGGGTGTGAAAAATCATAAAAAAAAAATGTATTTTTGGTCACATCGACCTGAAACTTTATTATGATGATCTTGGATAAAATTAATAAAACACGTGTTTCGTCTTTCGTCGTTTTCCAAGTTTATGAGTGTAGCTTTCAACGTTATTCGATAACATTCAAAGAATTGCGGGCGAAGCCGTGGAGAGTACTGCTAGTAGTGTATAAATGTGCTAGAAAGTATATAATAGTATATAATAAGTGTGATAGCTCGCGTAGGTATAACCACACGGAAGTGAAATTTGTCATCGCTGGAGTGCGGTAATAACCTAAATACCATACACGAATCATATACAGTATTTCATCTACAATCGTGCGGTGACAAAATATCCAATAGCTATTTACCTAACAAGTGTGGAAAAATAGTTTTTCCGCACGAGTCTGCCGTTCACCGACCGACGCGTAGCGGAGTTCGGTAAAGCAGCCGAGGGCGGAAAAACATTTTCCGCAAGTGTTAGGTACAATAGTTTTTCTACAGACGTGCGGAAATAAGGATATAATTCGTAATTTAAAAGTTTCTGATGCAACTAATGACAAATAAATGATAATGAATGTCGAAATGTGTAACCAAGCGACCATAGTTACCTGGAAACGTGGTTGCTGTTTGCTTATGGTATTGTCAATTTTTCTGCACTGGTGCGGGAAATCTGATTTTCCACACGGATATCGGTGCGGAAAATTGAATTTTCCGCACGGCTGTAGGAAAAAGAAGTTTACAATAAATAAAAATAGGTCTCTGACATTTTGCCGTCCTCGACAGAATTAACGAGTGAACGTTGGTATAGTAACATAATAAAATTATAGCACGCTGCTTACAGCAACATGCGCTAATACAATTTTTACAGCACGACGAGCGGTAATATGCATAGATAAAAAATGTAATATGGTACAACACGCAGAATCGTGCGCTATATATTAGTTATCGCACGGTTGTAGATAGAAGCTGTTTTCAAAACGTCATGAAAGTATTAAAATAATGAAAAGTGATAAGTTTTTTTAGTTTTTTTGGAGCTCATATCATGTCAAACAGAAAAATAACTTCGTAAAATGAACAAAATGAATGTTCTTATGAAATTTGGTATCCATATAGTAGGGGTGCGAACATAAGTAGCGAATCCACTCTGGATACTTTTGTTTCGCAACAATGTATCACATCATAAAGGCAGCGCGTGATTTCTGTCTAGATTTCCAATATGCTACGTTGGTGCGCAATAAAAAAAATCGTGAACACCGATACACACGGTTTTTGTTTGTTGCCTACATGTTTCGAGAGAAACGAAACGTACCTATTTGTTTTGCTGTACCGATGATGTTGTGGTGCAACAAGAACAAATTGAAAATGAAGACGTGGTCAGGAGATGAATCTTTAAAATTATCAGCTGGCTAAGTATACGAAGTGAGACCTACTTATATCGTGAGATGAAAAAAGTTCAAAGAGTGTGCACGATGAGCGCTCTAATCGAGACTAGAGTAAATTTTAAACCGGCGAGAAAAAAGAGGAAGAGTGGAGTTGACTTGATTGTTGGTTTTATTTTCATGGATAGAAATAGGTTGGTGCAATCGGCCGTAGGGATCCTAGAAGAAAAATGACAACAGTGTCGATATGTCATGTAGAATCCAATTGACTCAATTGTCCTCGTGTCCAGTGTCATGCGTAACATAACCTCACACTTTTATGTCACTCTTCTTAATAGAAAACAATAGAGAAGGTAAACAATAAACAATGGTCAAGTTGATTAAGTTAATCTAGCTAGTTACCCAGTTACCTATGATGGTAAAAGATTTAATACATGATACCTACCTACATGAAATAAAGCATTGATGGTGGGTACGGTTGCCATGGTTATTTTATTTAGTTTTTACAAAATATTTTCGAAAATTCTACCCACATTCTATCGTTATTAGGTGTTCATGCAAACGTTGCATCTTTTCAAAACTGAATTAGGTAGGTGGTTGCTTTTCTTAGAGATTGCCCATTGATTCATCTGATTCTATTGTAGAATAAGTTTTTTTTTGTTCATAGACGAGGTCGATGCCCGCAAATGTTGCAATAATTAAATGGGGTGCAGACATTCTATATTATGCATTTTGTCCTTTGTCGAAAATACAAACAGTTTGTTTAACAGTGTTTTTAAATATTCAAGGACAAGATCAATACTGGAATTTTTTCATGTAGGTGAAACATGCATGTTTTTTCATCCATTTTTTCTGAACATAACAATTTTTTGGTTAATCTTTGGCTGTTTTTCTTTATTTGTCAGCAAAATCCAAAAATGGACATAATGCATTTGAAATTCTGCTCCTCAAGTAGTATATTATTTAATTTTCGAAATCGATTCTAATTCCAACAAAGTACATTTCCTCGATATTGTGTGATATAGCAATATTATTTAGTTCCAACGAACGGAATAAAGTGCTGACAGGGAAGAATTGAAGTCAATGTAGAAAATCATAATCTCGGGAGTCAGTTGAGAACCCGGGTGTCGGAAGGTCGCCCTAAAACTGTGGGCATTCGAGTGTGAGAAAATGTGCCAATTGAAGATAGTTATGTAAAAACAATAATTATTTATATTCTTCAGGAAACCGCAATTGATTGTTTAGGCCCAAATCAATGTTTTGATCATTTTTTATATTGTCATTCATTTAATGTTCTTTGATTTTTGCTTCATGATATCAATAGAAAGTCAACGTTAACAAGTATTTCTTTTATCACCTCGATCCCAAATCGCACTTCCCCCGGTGTGACAATATCTAAACAAGCTGAATATGCATGCTGACAAGGCACTGCCCTCACACGGGTCAAGAACCATACAGAATATTATTGACACCGATACCTATAACATCATCTAGAGATGGGAAGTATAAAGTATATCGTCGTATTCGTCGTCCCTTGGCTATCGTACTGTGGTCAATATACGATATTTCGGCTTGATGGCTTTCCTTTCTAATCAACCCAGGCTTAATCGAAGATCAGTAAGCCTCATCCAACTTCATACATTACAATGGTTTTGTTCCATAGATAACTAGATCAACTACGTTGAGATAAAACATAAATCAGAAAAAAATGCCCATGAAAACTTTGTTTTTAAAAATAACCCTATTATACGATATATCGTTAGAATCGTCATAAAATTCTCTATTAAATAAGGATAAAATTGGCATCCATTTTTTCCGATTTTCTTCAGTTTGCAGTAAAAAAATCGATTTAATTTTTCATGCAAGTTCCCCATTGTCTATGAACCTTCTTTAAATTTATAAAAAGAATAAAATTTTCCTGGAAATGTATTGGCTTGGAAGTGTTTATCGAAAACTGAAATAAGTCGAGAATGTCGAGGTTTTTAGGACACCAGATAAGTGCATAGTGTCCCAAGAACCTCGAAATTCTTCGACTTCGGCGACACGCTCACACTGTGGAATTATTACCAATTCGGTTTGAACGTGCCGTTCGGCAGTATTTTCGCTGATCCTTAATGAGTTGGATTATGACAGTAAATCACTTGATTGGGTAACACTGGACAACTGCGCTGTTCCGAAAAATTTCGGGAAGTCTTCTTTTCCGTCGGTCTGCAGTGTCCTCAGATTGACTGTTTGGTCTGGGCTGCAACAATGGTTATGTCATGCCGACCGGACTGTTTCCGCATAATGTAGATACACCTTGAAGGCTTTTGATGCAGGCGTTACAAAAAAAAACCTACTGCCTTCCGTAAACTATTTATTTTATTTTCTTTATTTATTCAAGTGTTTTTAATTCCAACAAAAACAATTCGTATATACCTAATTATTATCAACGTAACAAGGTGGCAGCTACAATAACTTATATAACTAGGTACTCATCACAAAAAATGATTATATTAACATAATGAAACTTTTTATTAAGTAAGAACCAAGCAGTAGGGAGCATATTCTGGATAAATTTCAGACCCAACCAGGAATTCTACACGTTTGAACATTCAGGAGAGGGGACAGGGTAGGTATTGCAATAGGTAATTGCTCACACTATTATTATTCATAATTTTATAGACAGATTATTCCTTCCCTTATTTAATTCATGATACACCAAAGTACATATATACTACATCAGAACTATCTAATTATATGCTGATGACACTTAAATTTATACATACTTCAGCCCGCAAAATTTCGATCATTTGCTTAAGACTTCACAATTATCAAAACCTTTTGAGTACTTCAATAGGTGACAAATAAAAATTAATATAAGCAAAACGGAGGTTATTTTAGTTACAGACAAAATTAGACTGAAACACCTCCCTAACTTGAAATTAACAATTCGAAACCAAAATATTGAGGTGTCATTACTAATCATAGATTACCCTGTAGACTCAACGAAGGAATTTGGGATATAGATAAGTTTGCCTAGATCGCCTTATTTTGGGTTGAGGAATTTGTGGTTAATGTTGTACAGACATTTCAGGGACACCCTGTCTAGAAAAAACAAAAATAAAACTTCAACACCCTGTAGCTCGTTTGTAATAAAGCATTTTCAGACATAGGTATGTTTATAGGAAATTTTCTTCTTATTTTTAAGCAGGATCACAGTGTAAAAATAGAATCTCCAAGATTGGTTTTAAAAGTCTTAAATTCTAATAATGAAAAATTGGTTCTTCTGCCCAAACATAATTTTATGGGTAATAGAATTATTGTAGGTACCTTGAGGCTTTGAGGCTTGTTGTAAAAGCGTTTTTGCCATTTGCAGTTCAGCATATGTCATTGTGTCTTCCAGCAAGTTATAATTTATATGGATACAACCTTCCATAAAACTGACAAATCAATTTGTGAGGGTATATTCCATGGTATATTCTTTGAATCCTAATTATTGTGTAGTGTTCCACCTACTTTTTCAGTTTTCTTATGATTTGTCTGACACGCTGTAAATTTTATTTATTAAATTAATGAAGGCACTAGAGTTCAATACTTACGTCTGTAATCGCTGTTGTTGCTACATAAAGTATTTTTCATGTAATCACTCGTTTTTCTGCTTCTACATATTGCTATTGCATAATCACACTCAATGTTTAAATTATTTTTCCACAATAATTCATACTATTGCAGGTACCCCTACTACCTGGAAATTAAAAAGTTAGAGTAGTTCAACATTAATTGCGAGTTTATAGAACTTTATATGAGTTTCAGTCAATTCATGAGTTCAACAGATTGAATATTGAAATTATTGAATGTAAACCTTGCTACGTTGAATAAAAATGATATTATTTGTAAATAATAATAAGTAAGGTTAACAATGTTTACATTCAAATTAATTTCGAAGTGGAACTGTCAAATTTTCACTTGCCAAATGAGAATCGTATGGTACCATCTACAAAATTATATTCAAAGTAACGCCTACGCCAAATACATTGTAGATGGTACCATGTGATTCCCATTTGGCAAGCAAAAATTTGACAGTTCCACTTCGAAATTAAATTGAATCTAAACCCAGGTATAAAGCAGATTTGATCCTACAGACGTCATGGCAACACTGCCTACATTTCTGGCTGCGAGTCTGCGCGTTGAACACTAAACAACATTTTCGACATTCCAGCTTTTCGATAATTTTCCGATCGAAATACTTTTGTTCGACACAAAACCTTTCCTTTAAAATTCTGAGCGATATTTATCCATTCGAGTTTTGTAGATCTGTGTTTTTCCGTTCGATAAATTTGGCATTCGGTTTTCGTGTGGGTTCCCTTTGAAAGTCACTAGCGAAAAAATTTCTCCGAAATACCCAAAAATATACTAAATAAATGAAAAAGAAAACGCGAATTTCACTGCATGATCGCAAAAGAGGTGGGGCCATATTACCCTTCCGAGAGAGAGAGAGTCATCTCAGTTAATACGTCAGACGGCGATAGATAGTGTATTCTGTGACGTAGTGGATGCTGATTGGCGCTCTTTAATCGGTGATTACTACGTTATTAGAGGTCGTAGCTTGATTTTTTAAACATCAATGGCATCAGTACTTACTAATCCTTATATTTTTCATATTTTTAAAAAATGTGGAAATTGTCCATTATGGAGACTTCAGGAATCCCTCGAGGAATACTTCTGAAACAGCCCCTGTAAACTTGAAAGTATCAAAAAGATACGAGTGCATTGCCAACGACTTGATGGTGCGATGGGCATTTTGAGCATTTGCACTGGTTTTCTGATTTTTTTTGTGTTGATTTCATTTTTAAAAATATATTTGGAATAATATTTTTACTGTTCAATCGTATTATTTGTGACTTTTGACGCACTTTATTCTACTTGAAAGCTGCTCGTCGAAAAGAAAACGAAAAATAGTTGGCATGCTCACTGATAGGTTTTTCGTTTTAACATAAGTCACGAGCACGTTATCTTCAGAGAGATCTGTCTTTCTTTTTGACATATTCAAATTTACAGGGGCAATTTCAAAAGTATTTTTCGAGGGATTCCTGATGAAGTCTCCGTAGCTTTCCTATTTCAAGAGATACTTATAGGAAAATGATCTTTATGGAGGTGGTAGGAAATAAATAACTCGATACATGCATCTACATATTCAGTGGGTTGCGTTTGAATATTTCGAAAAAACCTCAAGTTTGAGGGCCTGTAGCTGTCTTACCTGACAACTAAGAGAGAAGTGCCGGGGGACAGTTTTTTAGAGAATATCGTCGCAAACACACAGTCATAACGGTATGTTCTTGTGCATCCAGCGTAGACGTCACTGGATGATGAACCAGAGCAGGATGGTTTCAGATAATTTTTTCGATTTTGATGGTCCGCCTGATTTAAACGACGACAAAGCAAACAATTAATGCTTCGGGTTGTGTCATGTCAACGTTCACCCACACCCATGCTTTTAAAAAACG
Organism: Orchestes rusci; assembly: GCA_958502075.1. Classification (NCBI taxonomy): domain Eukaryota; kingdom Metazoa; phylum Arthropoda; class Insecta; order Coleoptera; family Curculionidae; genus Orchestes; species Orchestes rusci. The sequence goes on from OY293309.1 coordinate 23,974,798, forward strand.
ATATACTGCCGTTGTGAGTGTATCGTGGTCGCAAATCTGTTTTAATATTCTTTTTTGGTTGTTTAATGGGGAAAATCTCGAAAATAAGTCGATTTTCAGTTTTCACAGTACCTTTACGCCCCTTTGTGGTGGTCCTAGAAACTTGACACATTTTCCACTATTTTCTCTTGAGCACATTACTACATACATTTTTTCCTGGGTCTCTATGATAAATAGTTAACGAGAACTAGCACCCTGTCGCTAAAAATGAATCACCCTGTACACCATTCCACAGCTGGAGCCAATTTACGAATGGTGTTCAAAGTCACGCTTACGCCAAATTCAATGTGGATGGTAGTATATTATGATTCCCGTTTGGCAGACGAAAATTTGACAGTTCCACTTCTATGTGAAATTTGATGTAATCCAGGCATAAACCTAGACTAAAACCTAAACACCGTAGAAGTAGAAACTACATCAATTCAAATTGAGGTTTTTGAAACTGCAGTTTTGAAGATATCAAACTTATTCTGGTATTGATCATAAAAACAATCATTGGGGATACTTCCGTGACACGTCATGAAGTACAATTACAATTCCTTGTAATACTCTATCATGTTTGCTCAACTGAATTATGACCGGTTAATTTGTCATAAACAATCAAAATTGCGTTTTTCTTCCGTTTTTTGCTTATAGAATCTAAACCTAAACTAATAAAGCAATGAAAAGAGCGTCAATCGAAATAAAGTTGTAGAGAATGAAAAAACGAAGAAAATCAGCACTTAGCAAGCTTTGAAGATTGAAAAAAAACCGTTTTTTTAAATTTTTGTTCTATCTAAATAAATCCCATATAATAACTCTGATAATTCAACAAACATCGGCATCCAGGGTATTTTTGACATATAAATTAGAATATGATATTATTATGACTCTTGTATGAGGCGCCATCTACAAGTCTTTTCACTGTTTCAAATAGTCATAACTTTTTTGTCGAACCCTGTATCTTTGTTTTGAGGGAAAAAATGATTATAACATTATTTTCAAATAGAAATGTTGGAAGTTGCCAGGAACCACCGTTTTCTAGATATTTTCACTTGAATTATTCTTTTCAATGCATGGGGTTTTCAATGGCAAATTTTGAGAATGAACATAGTGGCTTTGAAAACGGCGCCGGCGTTATCATGGTTATTTTGACAAAACTTTTAATATTTCTTTGCAAAACAAACGAACAAAACAAAACTTCGAAAAACGAAAAAAAAAAACAAAAAATATAGATAAGTCTGAAATTAAAAGTTTATTTTTTTTTCAAATAAGAAACATGGAAACGATTGTCAAAATAACCATGATAACGCCGTTTTCAACGCCACCTCTATGACTTTTTGCAAGATTTTCCATTGAAAACCACATTGCATGGATCAATTATTCAAGTGCGAATATCTCGAAAACGGTTGCTCCTGGAAACATTTAACAAGAGTATCGTTGTTATTTGGAATTTGTTATTATCATTTTTTTACTCAAAACGAAGATACACACGGTTCGTTAAAATAGTACCTAACGAATATTATTGAAACAGTAAGAATACTTGTAGATGACGCTACATACAAAATAGACTCAAACACCCTGGATACCGATTTTTGACAATTAACACAATTATTATGGGATTTATTCAAATGAAACAAGAATGGAAATTGAACATTGACACACTGTATCTCGAAAACAAAGCGTTTTCGCAAACATGTTTATATAGCAAACTAATTTTTTTTCAGTGTAGAATATACTATTCAAATATTTCAATTCAAATATTTCAACCTTATTTCGGGACATGCTGTTGTATACAGGGTGTCCCATAACTTATCCGCCATCCGCCATAGAGCAGCAGGTGATAATATAAATGAGGATTAGATTTGTCTAATAACCCCCATATGCACCGTAGAAATCTAATCCGGATGAAGTCTTTATCGCGATTATCTTCCATACCACCTAATGGGGGTATAAATGTAGTAGCAAATGCGTTGAAAAAATACAGTGCGTTGAAAGTTCAGTCCGATAGGACCATGCTGGTGGGGATAGTACGGTAGGACCAATGCTTGCTTCCTGCCCGTTTACACCGTCTTGCAACGCGTGAACTAAATGTGTACGCCCGCAATTCGTCAAATGTCAAAAACAAGTCGAAATTATTCATCAACACAATTCGTAACCAAAAAAAAACATGAGTAAGTACGCTCAGATTGCCTTAGAAACTCAGAACCAACACAATTCACAATAATAACAATCAACATAACCTCATAATTTTGATCCAGATCGAACCAAATTTAGTTCGGTACACTTGCTGGCGCGTACCGAGCCAAGAGCGGACCAGCTTAGTCCGCAACTGTTTACACAATTCGAACCAAATATTTGGTTCGGATATAGTCCGAATTTGGCACTTGGTCCGCGGACCAAGTTGTCGGTATAAACTAGGCTAGTGTAAAAATGTATTGAGATAAATGGCGGACACTTTCAACATCTATTGAAGTGAATATATAGTAATTTACGTAACTAAGGCGGTAAATGACTTTTTAAATTACGAGTCGAGATGTTTATGGACGAGGCGACGAAGGAGCCGAGTCTCGAATTTCTAGAAGAGTGGTTAAATGACATTTAATGGCTGTGTATCGTACATTGTTTTCTTTCATACTGTGATAAATTTGTTTTATCGGTTCAAAGTGCTTTCTTGTCAAACCATAACCATACACTTCAAGTGGTAGTCCGCCTCACATTCTTAACATGAAACAGATCATATCACCACTTGGGTAATAGATAGGTTAATTATAAGTTACCAACATTCTATGTCAAGTTATTAAATTAATTAAAAAAATTAGATGGCGCCAGCCAAACCATGCTACCAATGCAATTTCACAGTCTTTGATGATTCAAAATATAATTTTTGGAGTAGTCAAGTAATTTTTTTCACGGTCTCTGATGATGTAAAGTGTCTTTTATCGGACTGGTTTTAGGTCCGGTAAATGAAACTTTACGGTACCGTATGAAAGAGAGAGATTGACTCTTTCCAAGTATGAAGTCGAAACAGTCTCACCTTTACAGATTAAAAAAATATAAAAACAATAATCCATCATTAAGTATACGTAGAAAGCGCACTCTAGGAATTGGGTCATCTTTATCCGTTTGAAAATTATTGAAATTTTTCGATAATGAAGTTTCATATTTATTAGAGGAATCTTCTTATTTTCATTCATATTATCACCTGCTGCTTTATGGCGGATAAGTTATGAGACACCCTCCTGTTTTTTTCCAGAATACGGTATTTTTGTAGAGAAAGAAAAACTTGGGAGTAAACAAAAAACGAAATATTTTAGCATTTTTTCATCAAACATTTGTCATCATTGGCCGATAGATGTTGAGCTTTAACAACCTGCAATTGATTTAATAAGATGCTGGTTTTAGTCTTTTAATTTTTAAAGGCCAGATACGATGTCGCCAATGTTCAGGTGTTCCATTAAAATGTTTATATTCAATTCATGAAGACCATGCATGTAACGGGTGCGGCAGGCAGCCAGACCTGCATTTTTGAATTAACTGTAAGAAAGAAACACTTGCATTTTTCAGAATTTTATTGGTATCATGTTAATGTACGCTCAAAGGCATTTACGAAACATTTATTTTTAAAAAATAACATTATTAAGATACAACAGAAAGCATCTGCTGAGGGATTCTTCCGATTTCCTGACGGATCCTCACCTTCAGTTCTTCAACAGTACGAGGCCGGTCTTGGAATACTTTGCTCTTTATTTTTTTTTTTTTTTTTTTTAATTTTTATTTTATTTCACTTTACAAACAATCCAGAACTAAGTTATTACATGTGAAGGATTAACAAAATCTTAAACTAAAACACAGATAGGATTTAGATACTGATGCAGCAGCAAGTTGCGTTTAAGCACGCCAGGGCTACTATTGAAAAAGTCGGGAATAATATCATTGGAGAGTATATCATTACACACTTTGAGCATATTGGAAAGAGGTGAAGGACACACACTGTTAACACAGAAGAAATCGAAGGAAAGCCTCCTTAGGCTAATCTTTGGAACCTTGAACTCAATATTATATCTATGAAATTACAATCGGAATATTTCAAATTATTTACAATGTTGTATACAAAAGTCACAGCCTGAGTTTTCCTTCTTGCTAACAACGAAAACATATCAAAAGCTTTTAACATTAATCTATAGGAGACCATAAAGGGATATACATCATTTTTTTTAACATATACATAACGCAGAAAACGCTTTTGCACTTTTTCAATCTCATTGATGTGAGTATAAGTATTCGGTGACCAGATGTTGGAGGCATATTCAAGATGGGCCTAACAAGCGAGTTATAAAGTCTAATGGTGGTTTGTATGTTAAGATCTTTGCTATTGCGTATAACAAATCCAAGTATTTTGTATGCTTTATTGATAAGATAGTTGTAGTGCATATTAAATTTAAAGTTGCTCTGAAAAAGTACCCCCAGATCCTTGACCTCGTCACATCTCTTCAGCTTGTAAGTCCCTATGTAATAATCGTCAATGACAGGATTGTGTTTCCGGAAAAATGACGCAACGCAGCATTTTTCGCTATTCACATACAGATTGTTCTTTTAGAACCAGTTCAGGGCTAAATTCAAGTTTAAGAAGCCCCATAAGAAAAAATCGCATGCGCTGAGATCGGGTGAACTTTTACAGCGAACGACCGTTCTTGCTTGCGGACCACTGCTCCATAGGTACCATAGGAAAAAGATTCAATATCTCTTTTCTATGATTATGATGGGTACTGAAATGGAAGTGGGGAACCTAAGGCAATGTTGCCAACTCACCTCGCGCAACAGTTTATTTTTTACAGCTGTTTCAAAAATGCTGGTTTGGCTGCCGCACCCTGTAGTCAAGTTCACTATACAATAGGTTGCCTCACTTCACCTGAAGACCCCCCCAATTCAAAACGCAAAACTCAAGCATCACAATCGCGATCTTTCTGGGAAAAAGTTCTCTTAAAAGAACTATCCCCCTTCATCTTCAATACAACAACTTCACCTGAGGTAGAGACGGAGCACGGAGCAAGATCACTATACAACAGGTTGCCTCACTTCGCCTGAGGTAGAGACGGAGGGGGGAAAATATGACGTCATCTGTTTCGAGCGGCTGCAGTAGACTGAATCCTGTCATTCGATTGCATCGTGTCATGTGTCATTCGATCGATGATATTTGTTTGTATGGATTTGTAGGCTTGTTTCTACTTTTATCATTTAAATCCAAATAACGCTATTTCACAGGTGTAAAATTATCTTTTAATCCATTATTATCGAATAATAGTTTAGTAAAGAAAGCGAGAATACTGTTCCAAATGTGAGTATTTTCTATAATATGCATATTCAAATAAATCAATGCTCAGATTTCAACAACTTTGTATCTACTAGTTCATATTAGACCTACCTTATCCTACTCAGAAACCTAGTATTGAACTATAATAAAAGCTTAATTTACGTAAAATACACATAAAGTAGACAGTTAACTGAGTTGAACACATGTAAACAAACTCTATTTTTAAAATTTATAGGCAGACCTACCTCTAAACCACTATATTTGATGGACAAATCTAAAGATAAGACACTGTTCAGTTTTCAAAACACAAATGAATGATTCCACAAAAGAAAAATCAACGACACAGCAAAAAATCTCTCGTCTACCAAAAACCATTCATTGTGTAAAGTAAGGTTATGATTATGAATTCATCACAGACAAGGTTGCCAGATTCTGTTCTACTGTTTTTGATAGGGGCCATCTGGCAACAGTGGGAAACGATGACGTCATGACCGTAAAAGTGAGGCAACCTATTGTATACTAATCTTGCCCTGTAGCCTGTAGTTGCAGTTTAACTACTCTTTGAACATCACCATTTATTGCAACGTCCCTCACAAATACGCAACCCAAGATACACCGTCCACTGCATTTGTCATGCGATGGCGCGATGCCAAGTTTTCAGAGCCGGTTCCAGTGATTATGGATATCCAGTTTATTCAGATCAGTGGGTTGAATAGGTTTTTGTACAATGCTTGCTGTCTCTATGCAACGATCTATAACGTGGACCAATGAAAATTGTTTGTGATAGATGAAATTATAATCTATTATCTTTTCAAAATATTTCAACGCGAAAAAATCAGATAAGAGTTTCCTTGGGAAGAACATGATGAAATTAGTCTATTCATCGAAGCAAGACAAACTACACGTGATCAGACAAAGCGGAACGATTTAATTGGTCACATTTGTTTGTTTATTACACGTGAACTTTCAGTTTTTCATGAGAGAACTCCATTGTTTTTGATGCAAAAAACCTCTTCTCTGACAAAATCTGTATGAAATGGGATCGTGGTTGGGTTGCATTCATCTGTAAAACTCGGAATATCCGTAATTTTTGACGGAAATTTTGTTGTTCTTTTTATATCATCAATCTCAATTTTGATAATAAAAAGTGATTAGACACCAGAGATGATTCATATCGAATTGGGAATTGCATACAGTCGTCTACGAAATGATATAGTTTTATTGAAAACAGCAATTATCATCAAATATCTTCCACCTGACAACCACCCACTCGTTTCACATACGCCTCCCACAACACCTTTCTATACAACTCAGCCGCCTCCACCGGATCTCGGGCCTTGACAATGCCCCTTCCCACAACTGCCACGTCAGCACCACCTTCCACTACTACTTTCTCAGGCGTATTGTATTGCTGTCCCAAATTATCTCTTTTTGAATCTAGATTCACTCCAGGCGTGAGCTGGATCATTCCTGGTTTGTCTAGAAACAAGGGATTTTGACAGACGATTCCTGTTATTAGATTTTCGTATTGAAGGGCAAGTTTTATGGTTGATTGAGTGTAGGTGGAAGTGATAAGGTTTTCCGAAGCGCTCGTTTCAGCTAGGAGGAAGACGCCGCGGTCTGGCAGGCCTGGAGCATCTGCAATGAGGTTTTGAAGAATTGTGCCTTCAAAACACAAACGTACCTTTCAACGCATCCAAAACTCCACGGCCGATAACAGAATGGGCCGTTACCAAATTTGCCCAACTCGAAATTTTGTAGACTCCACAACTGTATTGACTCTCCACTGTTTTGCCAATATCGGAAAACTTTCTGTCCTCAAAGAGCACAAAATTGTGCCTCGTAGCAATCTCCTTCAATGGCTTTATAAGATTTTCGTGAAAATCGTCCAAAATGTCGATGTGTGTTTTAAGGGCACAGATGTAGGGGCCCACTTTTTCGGCCAAATTGAGGAGGTCGGTTGAGTTGGTTACGTCAGCAGCCAAACAAAGAGTGGTCTTTTTTGAGGACATTATTTGGAACAGTCTGGCAGCGATGGGGTTTTTGGCATGATTTATACGAGATTCGAAGGAGAGTCGAAGCCGATCTGGAAAATGTATAGGTACCTAGAGCACGAACTTACTAAGAAATATATACCGACGAAGTCTTCGTCTCTCTCAGGCTGCGTGAGGGCCTCATATAAACTGAGAGAGACGAAGACATCGTCGGAGTATATTTCTCAGTGGATCCGTTCTCTACCAGTTAAATGAAATAATTTTATGTTGGAGATTGAAATTCTATACTCACTGATTTCAGGCTTTTTCTCCAGCTTGACATCTTTAACCTGATTCTCCTCAATAAACTTCCTGACTTTTTCAGTAACACTTTTATCAATACACCCTCCCTCCTCCAAATACTCAATCAATTGAGTTAAGCTCAACAAAGCATGCATGGTAACTCCATTTTTAGCCAGAATATCACTTCCCCCTTGTTGTCTGTTCAACAAAACCACCACATCCTTGCATTGAATTCCTTCATTTCTCAAATCCCTTACAGTTTCTAAAATGCTGCTTCCAGAGGTGACTACGTCCTCCAAAATGAGGCAATTGTCTCCAGGTTGAAAAACGCCTTCGATTAGTTTTTTCGTGCCGTAATCTTTGGCTTCTTTGCGGCGCATCACCATTGGAATGTTAGTTTCAAGGAAGACAGCCGTTGCTATTGGGAGGGCTGTGTAGGGGACTCCGCAAATTATGTCGAATTTGTTGAGAGATTTGACTTGTTGGATGAGGATGTTGGTCAATTCTTTCTAGAAGAAAAGATTTATTGGAAGAACCATTGGAGAATGCGTAGCCAAACTCAAATCACGACTGGACTCAGACAAAAGGGGATAAACAGGTGAAGGGTCGGCATTTCATTTTTATTTCAAGTTCCTTTAAAGTTAAGTTTTAAGTTCCTTTTTTTTATCATTTCATCGAACTATTAAACCCCTACTTTGGTCGTCGAAGTGAGGTTCTAGCTCTTGATTTGAACATTTTTTTTTTCTCGTTATAGTTTTTTGAAACAGTTGTATGACAAGATGTGCGCTCTTTGATGTCTTGAGAATTCTTTCCGGGAGCTTCCAAACGGAATCAAAAACATCAAAATGAAGTAACTGGAAGGTTTTCATCTCATAAGGGTACATCACCAGAACGTCGCAAGCGGTTCCGAAAATATAATAATCATGTTTCTACGTAAACTTGGAATCACTGTTTATATTTATCCTCCTTACGAATCTCAGCAGTCTCAAAACCTGGCATATTTCATAAGGGAACATTTTTTTTACATAAATTAAATCAAACTTTTACTCATTTTTTACGACGGCTCAGTATGGCCACTATACAGGGTGTCCCGAAATTGGACGTCAATATTTCAACCACGTATTCTACACCCCAAAATAGAAACAAAACTTCATATCGACTAGTATCCACATACTCTTCGTTTTCAAGATACAGGGTGTTAAAAGTAAACGCCTGATGACGGTTTTTTGTAAATATTTTCGAAACCTGTAAAGATAATTGGATAAAATTTTGTACAGTTATCAACCTTTTTACGCTCTACTTAATGAACGGAAACTTAGTATTGTACTACCTTCATGGCTGGAATCTGTGAATCTGGAAAAATGTGCCCTACACTTTTTGTTTTTTGATTTTCAGTAGTTTTGCCTGCACAATTTAAAAATCTAGAGTTTTTTACAAAGATAAGGTACTCTTCTCTTACCTCGGTGGGACGCACCATTTTCGATAAGAATGCATTGAAAATCATAGTACAAACAAGAGTGCATATACCGAAACTCTCAGCGAAAACACGGGTTTACCTGTGATAGCCTAGCCAGATGCACACTAAAATCAGCATAAAAAAAATGTAAATGCGTTTTTCTCGAAAATGGTGCGTGTCAGTTAAGTTTTATTCCTATTTTGGGTCGTAGAATACGTGGTTACAATATTGACGTCTAATTTCGGGACACCCTGTATATTTTTATATTATACAGGGTCGGTTTTTTCAAGTGTTACAATGAGATATGTCGAAAGACGAAAACGGCTTCAAATTTTTTTAAAATTTTTGGTGACATGATAAGTTCACGGGAACACAATTAACGATATTTTTCAAAACTACAGTAAAATGCAACTGTACGTCGCCGGCGATTGGTTCAAGATCAGTATACGATAGGTTACCTCACTTCGCCTGAGGTAAGAGACGGAGGAGGGAAAAACATGACGTCATCGGTGTCTAGCGTCTGCAATAGACTGAAACCTGTCATTCGATTGCATCGGTCTGCATCGTATCGTGTCATGTGTCAATCGCAAGGTTCGCAGAAGTAGTGTTTTAGCAGGAGATCTACTGATTTCGGCCATGGGTTTCTGTTTTACTGTTTTTGATAGGGATCATCTGGCAACACTGGACATAGATGACGTCATGACCGTAAAAGTGAGGCAACCTGTTATATACAGATCTTGAGATTGGTTGACATAGATGTTGCCATCCATGGTGATCGCCGAAGAAACAATGTAGCAAGATTAGTATAAAATAGGTTGCCTCACTTTTACGGTCATGACGTCATCTGTTCCCACTGTTGCCAGATGGTCCCTTTAAAAAACAGTAGAACAGAAGCTGGCAACCTTGTCTGTGATGAATTCATAATCATAACCTCACTTTACTTTTACACAATGAATGGTTTTTGGTAGTTGAGAGATTTTTTGCTGTGTCGTTGATTTTTCTTTTGTGGAATCATTCATTTGTGTTTTCAAAACTGTTCATAAGTGTCTTATCCTTAGATTTGTCCATCGAATATAGTGGTTTAAAGGTAGGTCTGTCTATAAATTTTAAAAATAGAGTTTGTTTACATGTGTTCAACTGTTTACTTCATGTGTATTTTACGTAAATCAAGCTTTTATTATAGGTAGAACTAATATGAACCAATAGATAAAAAGTTGTTGAAATCTGAGCATTGATTTATTTGAATATACATATTATAGAAAATACTCACATTTGGAGCAGTATTCTCGCTTTCTTTACCAAGATATTATTCGATAATATTGGATTAAAAGATAATTTTACACCTTAAGCGTTATTTGGATTTTAATGATAAAAGTAGCAACAAACCTACAAATCCATACAAACAAATCTCATCGATCGAATGACACATGACACGATACAATGCAGACCGATGCAATCGAATGACAAGAATGACAGGAGTCAGTCTACTGCAGCCGCTAGAAACAGATGACGTCATATTTTCCCCCTCCTTACCTCAGGCGAAATGGGGCAACCTATTGTATAGTAATCTTGACAATGTAGATATGGAGGACTGTAACCAGGAGTCTAGGAGACGAATCGCAATGCATTGAAACTGGTTCAGTTTTCAAATTGTAATTCGGGTTTTAAATGTTACCGCTAGATGTCCAAGTGTCGCAAGCGAGGTCATGCATTTTGAAGATTATTCATTTTTTTACGCGCCCAGACAGTTGAAATGCATGAACGATCGTTTCAAATGATGCTCATATGAAACCGTTAGATATATTATTGTACTGCAATAAAGGCAAAATACAATCGGAATAAACACCTTAGTGCGACAAAACTTACAAGGTGCAAGGTAAGAATGAGCGTGTAAAAGATAATAATTATTATTATAACACATGTTGTTAACATTGGAATTTCTTGAAATCATACAAATCAAGTATCATAGTTTTTTACTTCATTTTGGGAGTTTATTAAATTCAGCGAAACATTTATAAAATAGACTGTATTTTGTCTTGATTGAACGACATGTCTGTAAGTAGTCTTTTTGATTTGAACTATTTGTAAAATTTTGTAGAGCAACAAATACTGTTTGATATGCGGTGCGAATATTGATTTATACAGGGTGTTTCAGAATAACATGCTAATAATAAAGGGGGTGATTCTTGGGCTCATTTTAAGAAAAAAAATTCATATGAACGTATGTCCTAAACGCCTTAACTTTTGAGATACAGGGTGTCAAAGTTTTAAAAAATAGATACTTTTTTTACAATAACTTTGTCATTACTGTAGATATCTTTATGAAATTTGGGTCATGTATTTTAGGCATTAATACTCATTTTTTGATGCACCAACAATTTAATTATTCTGACCAGTGCCGTCCATGCGGGTTTTGGTTTGCATATTTTTTGGGAAATAGAAAAATTTTTTAGGACATACGTTCATATGAATTTTTTTTTCTTAAAATGAGCCCAAGAATCACCCCCTTTATTATTAGCATGTTATTCTGAAACACGCTGTATAAATCTAACTTTTAGAGTGTCAAGAAAGAAACCCCTATAGAGCGCAGTCTGACAATAGTGAATAGTGACGTTGGATTATTGTTAGCGCCACCAGTGAAGTGGATGGACTGGGAACTAATGGCGCCAAATTTAAATGAGGGATATTATAAAAATGAATTTTATAGGAAGTGGAACCATTTTGTGCTTGTAAAGATCTTTTTAATGAATATAAGGAAATAATAATTTTTATCTTACGTATGAAAGAAAAATAATTTATTCCAAATAAACATCAAAAAGATATTGGTAGGCACAAAATGATTCACAAAATTATTCATGAGAATACGAACACCCCAGAAATAATTTGCAACTACATACATAGGTATATTTATTCATTTTTCATCATTCATCCATTCAAATTTTACAAAAACAAACAATACAAAAGTAGATCATCTAATAATTATTACCTATTATAATCAGAACAAGTTCTAAAAAAATCCCTACCTAACCTTAATAACTCTGGAGAACTCATTCAAAAATATGCTGCCTACATGGCACTCTCCATGTTAAACTAGTATTTTTGTTCCAATACATATTCATTTAATAGGTTAGGAACAGGAACTCACTAGGTTGATACAAGTAGGGACAGCAGTTCTTTTCAAGCCTCTCTTGGTTCCCTGTTATTGAATCCTCAACAAAATCTTTTCCGCAAACTAGGTGTTCCATTTTCCTAGACAAGTTTTGAGTTGTTAAAGTTCTCACCCTCTGCCTAAGTAATCCAGTTTCTGATTTAGGAAATCAATGCCTTCTGAATATCCTCACCTCTAGTGCTTTCAGGTACGTTTCAGTACTTTTCACAGACACAATGAGGATAACTGATAGTATTTTTTCAAAAATTATGAAATATGGCTGACTGACACTGCCAAGCTCGAAAACTCAACTTGACATTCACGTGTCAATTTTGTTATGAACGGCGACTTGAGCCATGAGCGCTGTATGGTGGATGGACTGGTCTCCAAATCGCCATTGCTCATTTACGAAAAACCTCTATAGTCTATAGGGAATTCTTTATGGTGTCAAGTTTCTACCATTCCGTTACAAAAAATATATATTTTTTTTGTCATTTTCCAGCCAAAATGAATTGAATGTCAAAGTTGAGATTGAGTATAATATGGAGTTAGGGGGAGGGGTACTTGAAGGGAATCGAACAATCAATTTTCAAACAATTTTCTGCTTAAATCTTCGTAAATTTATCAAATTTATGATCAGACAATAAAATTATACTGACAAATAGGTCGCCGTTGACAACAACAATAAACTAAGGGGGGCCATGATACTAATGGCCGATTGCACCAACCAATTTTGAGGATACTTAACGCTAAGGAACCCTTAACTTGACAGTTTTGCATGCAAAATCAAGGGGGGTCGTGTGACACCTCATTTTGAAGATCCTGATGAGTACTTTATAAGCCTAGAATATTGAGTCGATATCTTCAAGGACTACAAAATGGCGGTAGATTTAATTACTACATTGATACATACACTTTTTGAAAAAATTCGTCAAGTTCAATTCAAAAGATGCTTTTTTGACATTTTTGTCATTTATTCCTAGCCCAAACTTTATGTCAAGAATATTTCCAGCATCTTTTGAATTGAATTTGACGTTTTTTTTAAAAATATTCTAGGGTTATAAAGGACTCATCAGGATCTTCAAAATGAGGTGTCACACGACCCCCCTTTCCATTTAAAAAATGTTTCAAAATGGCGCGAATACTAAAGGTACGTCAGTAACATCAAAAAGTAGTATTTCGACAGCAATTAAAGTATGCCAAGTTTCAAAATTTTTCACACATTAAAAAAAAAGGGGGGGCCTTTTAGAGCCGCACTGTATATTCATTAATAACAAAGCTACGACAACTTGAATTTCGTACATTCTCTAAGCTAATGGTCACGAAAAAATACCTTGCATCAACAGTTGCCATGCAAATTGAATTTGTTTTATTACCTGTAACAATAAACTACAAATTGAATAACAAGATGTTCAAACATTCAATGAAATTAACGGAATTACATTTGCATTACAATCAAGAACTAGTGGATGTTTTCAATAAATAATAATAAAATTTTGGTTTCATAGGTTCAATATTGTTTGCTTTGAGAAATAAAAAAATATATTAAAAAAAAACAAACAAACTATGATAAAATATTTTTGCCGATAAATAGGTAGTTTTACATTGACACAGGATGTTCTTTTGTGACCGTTGACTTGGAAAATGTACAAATTTTAAGTTGTCGTAACTTTGTTATTCATGAATATAAAGTTAATTTTTTATTTAAAGTTACAGTGACAGATCAAAATTGAAGGTTAAAGGTTGGCAAACATGGTTTATTTCGATAGTCATAAATTGAACTGTGATTCGTTTAATTTTGATCTGTTCAAAATGTATTTGATTTGAGAGAAAAAACGAGAATAAAGAGTGATGATAATTTTGGAATTGATGATCAAAATTCTATTTAATCGAGAAAATTAAGTCTATTATCAAATATTTTATCTTTCCATTTCAATTAGCGAGCACTTTGTCATTTTTTTTGCCAACCTTTAACCTCCTATTATGATCTGTCACTAACTTTAAATAAAAAATGAACTGTATTTTTTATTTTTTGAAATTTTGGTCACAGCTCACAGCTATTTGGAAGCACTCGCAAATCCAATGGCGTATTCATTTATGTAATAAAAAAATCGCGAATAAAAATTCTTCATTTTCTATCACGAAAAAGTACCGTGATATGCCTTAAAAATTGAAATAGATATTTCAATTTTTTTTTCGTAGTAGACTTCATAACTTGACAAAAAAATGGTCGAAATCGGTTAATAGCCTGAAATTTTACAGGGGTGTTTCCAATCTAAATGGGTCTCACTTTGCATACTATGTCAATACGCGACGTTTTTGAAAACGTCAAAGGCACAATATGATTGGTAGTGGCCGAATCTGGTATCCAAACAAGCTTTTGTGACATTTGGTTTTGTATTGTGTGAGTTTGAGAGATGTCATGCGGAGCAGCATATAGAGATAAATTCAAAAAAGTATGGGCCAGGAGCGTCATACTAAACAAAGATCGCAAGTATTGGGCATCTGCAAATTGAAGCAGGTAGGCAATATTGTTTAGTATGACGCTTCTGGCCCAAACTTCTTTTAATGATTTATCTCTACCTTGTGTCTCGTGGGTGAGCCACGGAAAACTTATTCCTATCCAGGTTTTCAGTGATTAATCAAAAATAGCTTGGACACGATAGTTTTTTGGGGTATTAACTTCTTCATTGCCCTCACTGCTGCTTCTTCGTGTCTACTGCGTTTGGCATAGTATGGGGTTGATGGCTTTGACGAATATTCCAGTTGTTTCTTGAAAGCCATTCACAATCTGAGAGTCTTATGGCCGATTGCACCAACCTATTTGAGTGACCCTTAACGCTAAGGAACCCTTAACTTGACAGTTTTCCATGCAAAGCGATGCCGATGTTTGATTAATCACCCAACGCATGAGGAAACCTGGATGGGAAGTTTTTCATGCCCCACCCACGGTACAAGGTACAAGGTATGTACAGTGACTATACATACAAGACAGTGACGACAATGGACAATTTGCATACATTTTCAAATGACTTGGAATGTTATATACTTATCCCAGACAATATTAGAAAGTCATCAGCGATTTTTTTTTCCAAAATACCCAAAAATATATTAATAAATAAAAAAGAAAACGCAAATTTCACTGTATGATCGAGAACGGGACGGGGCCAAATTGCTCCCCCGAGAAAGAGAGAGTCATCTCAGTCAATACGCCAGAAGGAGATGGATAATGTATTCTGTGACGTAGTGGATGTTGATTGGCGCTTTTCAATCGGTGATCACTACATCAAGTATCTCTGCTACCAGTAATTTCTAAAATAATAGAAAAATGCATGGCGCAGTAAATTATGGCTTTTCTGGGAGAGAATAAACTACTCTCAGAAAGCCAGTTTGGCATCAGGGCGGGAAGAAGTACAGTGTCGGCAGTGTTGAATCTGATTGCTCATATTACCGAAGCTTTTCATATCTGTCAATATGCAGCAGTGCTTTTCTGTGACTTAAGCAAGGCTTTCGACTGTGTGGATCACCAAATCTTGTTGGGAAAACTGTAAAACTTAAGTTTCTGTGAAAAGAGTGTTTCTCTCTTGAAGTCCTATCTCAGGAACCGGATTCAGGTGGTGAAGATAGATGGAATAATGTCATCTGAGAGTGTAACAAATCAACACTTTCAGCTCTATTGTTGTTTGTTATGTATGATTTCTCTGGGAAGGATTCCAGGAAAGCAGTCTCAAGAGCATCCATGAACAAGCTGAATTTTTCTTCAATATTTCTGCGATTACACTTGATAAAATCCCAATTTTGTTGCTCAACTTTGTTGTAGAATGTATCAAGTCCTGACTGGGTGATAGGTCTGAAAGTTGACTTTTTCTGGGCAGGTCCACTCCTTTGAAGCTTCGAACTGAGTGCAATCTCCTGGCCCAAGTGATCGGACAGACCAATCTCGCACAGCTCGGCCGAGACTACAAAAATGTGGTCCTCTGTGAAAATGTTATCGAGGCAGTTTTCACCCCTTGTCGCGCTGTAGAAACATTGTCTCAGGTTGAAGCTGAAATATTGATGTTCCTCAGGGCTCCATACTTGGACCCATCTTGTTTCTCCTATAAATCAACGATCTACCTGAAGTCAGGAGCAGCGAGGCATATACACTCTATGCAGATCACACAACAATTTCTGTCATTGGAAGCAGCTTGGATGACCGATGCCAGTGCAGCGCGGAGCAGAGCTGAAGGATGGTTTCGACCAACGACGAAGTCGTTGGTTTCGACGGAATAAGCTTTTGCCAAGACAACTCTACATTGTGTCTTCACTCTCAAAAACATAGAAGAGACACTTAGAGTCAGGAATGGTGACTTCGGGTTCCTGGGTGTACAGCTGGATGAGGGACTGCGGTGGAATATCCATAGAGATAGGCTGTGTGCAAAGCTCAATTCGAGTATCTTCGTTCTGAGAAACCTGAGGGCATGTGTGTTAGAGGATGTCCTTAGACATGCATACTTCTCCATCTTTCACAGCCATCTCAGCTATTCAATGATAATCTGGGGAGACTCTCCACACATGAATTTATGCAATACAATTTTTAAAGAGTGCTCCGTCTATAATAATAATAGTGATATTTGTTTTACTTATTTATTTTGTGACCTATGTAAACAGTATCACTGTACTTTCATGAATAAATTTATTATTATTATTATTATTATCATTATTATTATTATGATTATCAATAGAGGTCGTGGGTTGATTTTTTCAAAATCAATGGCATCAGTACTTGCTAATCATTATACCTATTTTTCATATTTCCAAAAAATGTGCAAATTGTCCATTGAGCGCAGGTTTGCTACAACATGGCGGCTGTACCCAGAATTTTGCATATTTCCGGCCCCGTTGGCTGAGCGGTTTGATGTTCGCTTAGCGGGCAGAAGGTCCTGGGTTCAGATCTCAGCTCGGGCATGCTACTTTCTATTTTACTTTTTTCTCCCTTTTTTTTATTGTGAGGCATTGAAATCGATGTTTTGATCGGCAAGTTATAAAATTTAATACAAAACCACTCACAAAACACGCACGACGCACACATGACAAATGTAAAATATAAACAATGAATGCCAGCTGCATTACGGCGAATCCGTGGCAAGGTATATCATGATACTAGAACAAACAAGATATGCTCACGCGCAGGTTTCGCCGACGTCATTGCGTGTCCGAACCTCAAAATTTATAGGTTACCTAGGTAACTGGACTACCATTATACTGAAACAAACAAGATAAACTCTCGCACATCCCCCTTCAGAAATCATCACTTGACCTACCTCAAACCTATACAATCAATAGGTTTGTTTACACAGCAGTCAGAAACAATCAGAAACAGTTAGGATTCTGCCTTCAAATTGTCCGCGTTTACAAGCAGCTTTCTGATTGTTTGAAAACATCTGGATGGTGTTCACACACATTTCAAACCGGTTATTTCGGATATTTTACAAGTAAATAATTGTCCGAACCATGCTCAGTACAGCAAATGTCAAACAACTTTCGATTCACGTCATAATAAATGTCACCAAGCGAGTTATTATGTGATTTGCGGGTGACCAAATTTGGCCACTAGCAAACTTCAAACAACGTGCTTCTTGGCAATTAATGACGTAGGTCGAAAGTGGTTTGGCATTTGCTGTATCTGGTCTGGCTTAAAGTAGAAATACTCGACTTTCGACGTTGTAGCGAGGTGGAAATTACATTTATTTTCACCGTACTTATCCATTTATAATGTTTTGTTGCCAAACAAAATTTTTCAATGTGAATGAAAACAATAAAAACATGTCATGTCGATTGTCGATTTAACGCCAGCTGATCTGTCGAAAAGTAATTTGTCTATGTTCACACACTAGTTTGTTACCGGTCAGAAATAAACATGCGTATTCAGGTAAGGTTGGAAACTGTCAGCAAACTGTTGTGGATTTTCTGTGTAAACAAATCTAATGTCACGCGGGGACGGGGACGTCATGCGTGAGTAGCGTGAGCCAGTTCAAATTTTGACCAGCAAATGGTAACTAGGTAACGTTATGGATGTTTCAAATCCAACCTCACTTTTGGCAAGTGGTCACGACATGCGCAGCTTGGTTCTAATTTCGTCCAGCAATTGATCATATCTTGTGTGTTTTAGTATCATGCTGGTATATAGTCGCTGTAAAGGTATGCTGTTGCGCATGACATTTCTCGGAAATGACGTACGTCACGCTCGAGAAAGCTGCGTTCAGAGAAGTGCAGCGCACAGTGACAATCAGCATTAGCAGATACTAATGCCCGATTGCACCGTTCTTGCCTTAAACATGAATTAACCAATCAATTGCTTAATTTAACCATTGATTAGATTTCATGAGGTTTGTACCGCGAAAAATCAAACTTGTCAACAACGCATTTCACGAAATATTTGTAAGTGAGGGTCTCAAGTTGTGGATTTTTAAACAAGGTCAAGAGACAAAATGAAGAGCGGTGTATGCGGTTTTTTTTTAACTTAACTGCTCAACAATTGAAATTATCCACTCTGAAAAATGCTTTTGTAGAGAAATGGAATCAGCTGGATCAACATTTCATATCCAACCTAATAAACAGCATGCCAAACAGGTGTCGGGAAACGAGGAAGACCTACCAAATATTGATTCGTTTTTAAGGTTGTTGATTAAAATTATTCGTGAATTATGTTTTGTTCAATTTTTCTTTTTTTTTTAATTACGTGAATAAACTTCTTTTATTTTGGGAATAAACACTGACTTTTTATTAAAAATATGTTACTTACATTTATTTTTTCCTTAATGTTCATTTAAAAACTCCAAAGAATTTTTAAACCATTTTTGCGGAGTGGATCAATTCAATTGTTGAGCAGTTTATATGAAAAAGTCCTATTAGCAGACCTTCATAAACATAATGACATAACCAACGAGGAAAAGCAGAAGACTTGTGCGAAAAAAAAATTGCGGCTGAGTAAACTCTGCAGCTGTCAACAATACTTTCAGAACTCCAGGAGTAGATACTGATGTTTTAAAAGGATTATATGAAAATCTAAAAGAGAAGTTCAAAAGCTTGTAGCTGAAGAAAAGAAGGAGCCTTGAAAACTATATATCATCCAAATCGTGAAAATAGTTTTTTCTCTCATAAATTTTTCGAGGAAATCCATTATCAATGATGTCTAAAATATCCAAATCATCATTTATGAAACTATCCAAATCGTCAAGATTCATATTATCACACCGGCTATAAAAAAAATCCAAATAAAACTAGGAGAAAATCATGCCACGCACTGCGCACTGGAGAAATTGCTATATGCTGATCATACCCAAGGTTTACGCCCAAATATGGTTGCTAGTTTCATCATCGTTTAGTCAGAGAAAATTCAAACTAGTATGAATATTCTCTGGTTTAGTCGTCGATGAACATTAGGCGGATTTTGGTGTTGACCAGGTAACGATCTGTCGTTACCAGGTTTGGTAAGTAATTGGTTACTGTATGGATAACAGCTCGGGATCAAACCCCAAAACGTTCTGTCACTAAAAGTATTATTTATGGTATAACGTAACTACTTAATGAGGTACCTCCCAAGAGATTTGCCCATTGAACTCCATACTACGTATTTGCCCCTACTGCGAAGAAAAGTTAGGTTAGGAATTTCGTAACCTAGTTAACGCCAAAATCCGCCTATTGTTTACTAGACGGTGCAATATGTATTATTTCAAATAATCACTCACTGGTTATATTCCTGAACAGTTTTGTTCAGGGGAACGGTGCAAACGGGCATAAGCATTGAATTCCATACTACGTACCTGGAACGGACCTGCTTATTATCGAGAATGAAGCAAGTAGAGATAGCGATAGTTACGGATATCTACATCTTTCTAACTCATTGTCCTTTATGGACAGAAATCACAATAATACATAAATTATATATTTATTAGACATACTTGAGGAAAATATATTGTATTATTTCTTTGATTAATGGAAATTGAAAAGACATTCAGCATTCACGAGCAAGATTTATTTTAATCAGGAATAAAAAATGAATACACCCAGACTCTAGACTGAATAAATTGAGTAGATTTGTTTGTTACTAGGGACTTTCCTCTCAGAAAAATAGATGTTCAGTAGGCTAAACTCGCACAATGGGTGATTTTAATTCTGTTCCAGATTGTGCCATATAAAAAATTAAATAATAAATAAATTAAATAAATGGAATAATTATTGATCTCGTTATTGATATAAAGGTAGGTACAATGAACATTACCACCATTCCTAACTTTGGAATAAATTCAGTATAACAAAGACCGTATACAATTTTTCATTGCGATGGAAACAGCATTCCTCATCAAATTTTGATGATGAAATCATATCTTTGAAAAGAAAAAAAAAACTACTTATCACCTTCACTATGACTTATAATTTGTGAAGAAAAAAAACTGAAGCCATTTTTTCACCCTACATGAAGAACCCAACTTTTTGTTTCATAATGTCTTATATACCTACTTAATTATAGAATTGTAACTTTGACAATTTTTTTATGATTGTTTCATCTTTTAGCCATGAAAAGACAATTTTCTTTCATCTTGCAAGTTTTTACATCCGACTGCAACACAATAGATCACCATATTTTTTCAGTCCTTTTCAAACTTTCTTCGATAAAACCAACTTATCTAAGAGAGAACAGCACACAAGATGTTCAATATTATATTATTACTATTATAACCTGCATTTTCAGCACCAATAAAATAACACAGAACGCCAAACTACCACTGAATTCTCACAAAACAGTTTGGTTGCCCCTTGACCATAACCTTAATACCCGGCAATGAGTTCGACAAGGAATGGTATCCGTAACACTGTCTATCTCTGTCTAACCAAAAATTGCATACTTTGAAGCTTCGTGGACAACGGCCGGGGCTTTTCCAGGTACGTAGGATGGAGTCCAATGGGCATAGGTGTAAATTGACAGATATTATGGCCGATTGCACCAACCTTCACTTAACAAAGGGGGCTTTGAATTTTAAGCAGCCCTCAATTCGTTTTCATTTACACCAACACTCTTTAATGGGCCCTTAACTGAGTGTGTCCTAGATTTGGCAACGTTGATCAATTCTAGTCATTTCTAGTAACCTTTCTTTTCTTTAGGTTGAAAAACTGACGGGAACAATGCGATATGTCATAACCTCATTTGTTTTTGTTCACAGAATGGTGGTTACTGATTTTAGATTTTATTCACAAGTTTTATCTGACCACTGCTCACTGCTAATTTATTGCGTTTTGGGCAGGTTTTCTCAAAACACACGAGAATGCATGCAAAATAAAGAAACCCTGAACATTATGTACTCAGTACTTTACCTGTCATGATCACATTCGAGTTGATCTTCCATCTGAGTCAAGATATTTAGAACAGTTTGCTTATATCTCAATGGAAGTATCCTGAAAAACTCATCTATGATCCATTTCCTCTGATTTGGCCGTTCATACATTTTTCGAGGTAGGTATTCTGGTAAATCTAGTGAATCATCCAAATTCCAAATAGTTCAAGTGATCCATTCTCAGTAATTCTCACTACTTATGACAGTGGACTGTTCGAGGGACTCTCAAAAGTATTCTTTATGTAAATTATACTACCGATGCTGCCACGGCTAAAAGGCCAAAAAATCAAAAATGATGTTTTCTGGGTGTTTCCGTATATTTCGTCTGCAGACTAACTGGCTTATTATGCAAGATAGATAGGGACTTTGAATACAAAGTTGGTAGGTATTAACATGAACCGCAAAAAAAAAATGTATACCGGGTGCACGAGAAAAGTGCGACAGACACAACTTGCATTTTTTAAATGGAACACCCTATATATTATATTATAATCAAATAGACATTATTTTTCTGATCTCAAAAATATACAACATGTAGGCATTCCTCCCAGCCATTTTCAAAATATTTGAGTTTTAAAGTTGGTTTTTTGGTACCTATTGCCAAATTTAGTATCTATGACTACAATGATTGTTTGAACACTGTTTATTAATTTTTATCCTTCCAATAATCTAAAACAACGAATATGACAAGTGAACACATTATTATTATTAATAAAGTGATATTATTGAATATACCCGCCATTATTGACCACACATTTTCTTAAATGCATTTTATGATATCAATTTATTAATAATTTAATGTATTCACTTGTTTTATTCGTTGTTTTAGATTATTGGAAGGATAAAAATCAATAAATAATGTTCAAACAATTATTGTAGTCATAGATACCAAATTTGGCAATACCAAAAAACCAACTTTAAAACTTAAATATTTTGAAAACGGCTGGAAGGAATGCCAACATGTTGTATATTTTTGAGATCAGAAAAATAATGTCTATCTGATTATGAAATAATATATAGGGTGTTCCATTTAAAAAAATGCAAGTTGTGTCTGCCACACTTTTCTCGTGCACCCGGTATACGAAAAAATATTTTTTTCTGGCGGTTCATGTTAATACCTACCAACTTTGTATTTAAAGTCCCTATCTATCTTGCATAATAAGCCAGTTAGTCTGCAGACGAAATATACGGAAACACCCTGTACAATCAGATGGATGATGTGCCTATAGAGTTCAAAATTTGGATATATACCTACTTCTCAAATCTGAATTGAACTTGGAGAATGTCTTCAATGGCCGACAACAGGCGCAATCACATTAAAATTGTACAATGTCGTAGCCAAACTACCTATACAGTGCGGCTCTGAAAGGTCCTTCTCCCTTTTTTTTCAATGTGTGCACCAAAAATTTTGAAACTTGGCATACTTTAATTGCTGTCGAAATACTACTTTTTGATGTTACTGACGTACTTTTAGTTTTCAAGATGGCGGCTGGGCGCCATTTTGAAACATTTTTTTAAATGGAAAGGGGGGTCGTGTGACACATCATTCGAAAGGTCTAATCGAGTAGATTATTGTGTGAAAATTTCATAGGATTAAACGCATCCGTGCGGATATGACAGACTGTCAAACTAACAAGATAAAGAAATTCGTGAAATAAGAAGAAAAGAAAGCATACTTCAATTTTTGTTGTAAAAAAAGTTGAAAATGTCCTCCGTTGACCCCCAAACAATGAAATAATCTGTCTGAGAACTCCTGACGGACTTTTTCGAAAGTATCGACATTAATATTTTGACAAAAAGCAGTAATTCTTTGCTGTAAATCTAAAAGAGAGTCTGGCTGTGTTGCATATACTTTCTGTTTTGAATATCCCCATAAAAAAAGTCCAATAGTGTTAAATGGGGCGACCTGGCAGGCCGCGTGATTTCTAAACATCATGGACTTGTGAATGGGGTTGACGCTATTGGCCCAAGAAGGGTCACGTGTGCAACGTGTTCACTCGATCAGCTGTTAGGCTCCGGCGTAAATTCAATATTCATCTATGGTATTTTGATTATTTTGGATTTTGTATACGGACTTAACCACTTTACCTATCTATTTGCGTTTTGAGTTGAATTCAGAAAATAGCAAATCCTAAGTTATTAATCTGTGTGATTTTATTTTGCAAGTTTCGCAGGAGATTATTTGTGTTGTGTTATCTTAGAACTATACCTATCGTATTGTGTGATTTTTAGTTTATAGCCCTGTAATGTTGTCGTCGGCTTATATCGATCGGCAAAAAAAAATCCAAACAGAATGATATTTTCAGGGAAGCTTGTGGACTGCATCCTGAGCATCCAATCAAGAAATCTGACTCGAAGTCCTGGCAGAGAAACTCCCCTCCCATTTCCTGGTACGTTTTGCGCTGCGCTGAAAAGGTGGTATTCCAAACATACTTTTAAAGCAAAATGACCTGAATAAAAGTTATAGAGGATCAAAAACTAAATATTTTTGCCTTATACATTTTTTTGACAGCTGTAACATTAATTTGATGAATTACAGCGCAACAAATGACAAAATTCCACTGGCAATTAACAGGGATATGGTTTCAAAAACATTTTTCTAGGGATCATGAAAAAAGTTATGAAGAAAAGTTGTTCAGCCTTTGCTTCTCTGAAACTTGCATCCAGGATTTATTTGCACTCCTCAGCTTATTTTTGTCATTTGATTCGCTGTAACTGGTTTGGTATTGGAGCTATCATAAAATGTTATGAGGCAAAATTGTTTAGTTCTTGGTCCTCTATAACTTTTATCAAGGTCATTTTGCTCTAAAAAAATGTTTAGGAAACCACCTCTTCAGCGCAAAACGTACCTGGACTTCGAGTCAGATTTTTTGGTTGGATGCTCAGGATGCAGTCCACAAGCACTCCTGGAAATATCATTCTGTTTGGGATTATTTTTTTTTAAATCCGCAATGTGTATTTTGATCATAATATTGCATTGTATTTGGTTTCTGTTATCATGATAACAATGAATATTTTTCTCATCAAGAATACCTAGTTGTATTTTTCATTGAAGCAAATATGTATTTTTATAAAGAATAACTTTTTGCCGAAAAATGATATTTTTGGTACATTTGCTCTCTTGGGGTAGACCATCGCTGGACATACCTATTTTAATATAAGGCTGCATGCGCCGAAAAAAAAGGGGAAAGCAACTCTCATTGAAATAAATTGCCTATGTTCAAATTATTTATAACAGACTAAGAGCTGCAATGAGCTGTTTCATTTAATAGACAAGCATTTTTGTTTATTTTTTTTTCATCAGCAGAGCACTTGGTGGTTGAACCTCGGTTGAACTTATGAATTTTGTTTCTAGAAAAATTTTTATTTTTCTTAAAATTTTCTGAACTAACCCACATAATATTCTCCCCACGTCATTTCATTTCAAGAAATCTTTCTTCTCCAATGTCGGATCGTTTATTCTAGTTATTTATTGAGAGCTGAATTCAAATTTTGTATTGATCAAATTATGGAAAGCGGTCTCCATGGAACTGATCAAAAACCGACATAATAATCTTTACATTTTCAACAGTGTACCAACCTATGTCAAAAATAAGCGGACCTACATTCTACATCAAGAGTCTACACCTTTAAGGATCAGCATCTTATTCCAACACACTTTATGATATATTTCGTCATTTTCGTAATACAAAATTAAGAATGGCTTTATTGAAATGTTTCCAGTTTCAAATAACGCGGTTATTTTTCTAAGGCGGAGTCATGCCATGTTGCAGCCAATTGGCGGCCTCTCATTCACAAGTCCATGATGTTTAGAAATCACGCTGGCAGGCCATTCGGTAGGACCCCGACGACCAATCCAACGATTGGGGTAAGTTATGTCCAGATACTGAGTTACATTTCTGCTGAAATGAGGAGGCGCACCATCCTGTTGAAAAATTGGTGCCATGCCAAATTCGTTGGGATTATTCTGACGTATTTATACAATCAAAGGCTCTATTGTAGTTTCTAACAAGTTCAAATACAGGTCCCCTATCAAATTTTCATGAATGAAAACAGGACCAACAATATGGTTCCCCAATATGCCAGCCCATACGTCAACCTTTTCGGGATATTGCTTGTGGGTTTTCCTAAGAACATGCGGATTTACGTCACTCCAATAACGAGCATTTTGCCTGTGTACACGGCCATTTAAAAAAAGTACACTCGTCACTAAAACAAATATTTTGAACGTATCTCGGTTCTCGGCCTATTCTATCGGTCATAATTTCGCACGTCTGTCAGGATCATCTTCAGTCAACTGGTGCACCATTTAAAATTTTTAAGGATAAAATTTCAGTTTTTTCAGCAATCGTTTTACAGAAGCAGACGGAGTATCACCGATGTCTGCAACGTGAGAAGTCGACTGTTCAGGATTTACCACCATCTCACCAATGATTGCAATTTGTTTATCTTCCGAAATAGATGGTCGCCCTTGATTCTTCAAGCTATGAACACTACCAGTCTCGATAAATTTCCGCACTAATTCGCGAAGATATTTCCTGCATATCGGACGGTCCGGGAAGCGCTCATTGAAGATTCTTTCCGTCTCATGGAAATTACGATTTCCGCCATAAATAAAAATTGCTTCAATTTTTTCTGCGAGGGGACGCGAATTAGGCATTTTTGTAACACTTCCTAATTAACACAATAATCAAACAACTGGCTCATATCGTTTCATGATTTTCACATTTGGTTCAACTTTAGTGCTGTTGCGAGGTAGTGTGGAAACTGTATCTCAATCTTGATTTAGATTTTAGTATTATAATGCTAATAAAAGCTTTCCAAATCTTTTTTATCATCTTGAAATTCTTTATCCGCTTTGTATCAGCATTCCTATTTGTTAACCTGTACTGTTTTGCTCAGGTTCACCATCATTTTTCCGGAATCTGATGTGTCAGCTCGTTAAAAAATTGAAACTCAATGTAAACGACATTTTTAAAAACTAAAAGTTTGGCAGGCTGTCATATCCGCACGGATGCGTTTAATCCTATGAAATTTTCACACAATAATCTACTCGACAAGACCTTTCGAATGATGTGTCACACGACCCCCCTTTCCATTTAAAAAAATGTTTCAAAATGGCGCCCAGCCGCCATATTGAATACCAAAAGTAACATCAAAAAGTAGTATTTCGACAGCAATTGAAGTATGCCAAGTTTCGAAATTTTTGGTGCACACATTAAAAAAAAAAAGGGGGGGAGGACCTTTAAGAGCCGCACTGTATAACTTTACACACGGCGTCGATATATTTTCAAAAATAAATCATAAAAATGTCTTTGAAAATTAATAATTAATATAAAAAGTCAGTAACGACACTAAAACTGTATCACAACCTCAAATTTATATCGTTAACAGAGATAAGTCAGAGATAAGTGGTCATCAAGGGAGACTTAGGGCCGATATTTTAATGTCCACTTAAATTTGAGGTACACTTAAACGTCATTTTGGTCCTTGAAATTGACTTCTGTAAGCGCCGTGTTTCAATTGCGACACTCACATTGGATTCTTAGCTAAATGAAAGAAGTGGCGCAATTGAAATATGGTACTTTCGATAGAGAATTTTGAAATTCACATAAAATTTAAGTCCACCTTAGCTATAATGTCACTTAGGGTGACATTGAAATATCGGCCCTTAATAAAGGGAGCGTTAAGGGAAGCTTAAGCTTTCCTTAACGTTAGTGCAAACAAAAACTTGAAGTTAAGGGTTCCTTAGCGTTAAGTGTCCCTTAAATAGGTTGATGCAATCGGCCATACGTGTTAAGGCTCCCCCAGACTGACGCGAATTTTCTCTGATTTGTGACATTTTTTTGACACATTTGCATGTAGAATGTGACATAAAGTGTCAATAAATTCGCCGCGACAAATGTCGCCGCGAATATTCGCCCCAGTCCCAGGGGGTACCTTAAATTGAAAGATAAGGCGGATTTTGGCGTTAACCAGGTAACGAGATTTGTAACCAACCTCGTTTTTGTGTATATTTTTCATTTCGGTAATGAGATTTGGCAGCACTGCATTTGCTCAAGGTTACGAATTTCGTAAGCAGCTTCCGTTCCGAGCCAGCTTCAGAGTTTGGTCAATGGTTTGCTCACGAAGGCGGTTACTTCATAACCTCAAAATTTCGTATATTTCTTTATTTTGGCGTTTTTTACAATAATCACAAAATAAATCATCAACGCTATGACTATCAGTCATTTCCAGAAATTTTAATTCTCACGCAGAAGAGAATATCTGTAAGTGAATAAATACTAAAGAAGGGGTAGGTATCCCTTGAGTCTTTACTGATATACGTGAAATGTTGATGTCCTATTATTATCTTTATGTTTTGATGATTTTTTCTTCTTTTTTGTGCGTCGACTAGTTGGTCGGCCTCCAAGTCCAAGTCTGATGTGATAATTTCCGCATTCTCTTTGGTATTTAGTCTTCAGTATGCATAGGTATATACTCAATATACCTATATATGCTTTGAGAATGAATGAATTTTATTTCTTTGACGATGAAAGATAGTCTTTTGAAATAGATAGGTAGCTATGTTATACCCTAATAATATGGTCGAAGGCATAGAAAAGTGATTAAAATAATACTGATATTATTCACTATTCTATGGTACCTAGAAGGTGAGAATCGAAGTGAAAATATTGGTAACCAGACCCGAACGTTTTGGCGTTTGGTCCTGATCTGGTATCGAGATCGTGGGAGAACACCATAACTGCGAAAACCCACGTATGCGAAAAACCAAAACCGCGAAAACCCACGTATGCGAACACTTCTTTCGCTTTCATGAATGCTCGTTAGTTCGTATTCACCAATTTTGCGAACGTGAGTTGGAAAGAGAAGATCCACGTGAAGGATAAATATTCAACCTGAATGATGTGCACGATCGATTGAACTTACGTGTTACGTGATCCGCGATAATCCTAGTGAAACGAAACGCATGTGTTGACAGCTTGAAACAAAACTAGTATTTGGAAGAGTAGAACAATAATAATTAGAATGAAGCTGAACTTATATTATTATGAAGCGAGTGTTTAATTCTCATGATATCGTTTAAAAAGTAACGCTCCTGCCCATATGGCTGCTCCTGCCCGAGTAAAAAGGTAGGTACGCTCTTGCCCAGCGTAGCCGGTTGATGTTCCCTTGAATATCGTTTAAAAAGAAACGCTCCTGCCCAACTTATCTTGTGCTAAGATCAATGACAGGATTAAAATAACTACTTACTGATTCTACAGGAACATCCAGAATAAGATTTATATATTCACATGCTGTGCAAATGTTTATAAACATTAAAAAGCAATTATTTCTTCTTGACATTTTTCATGGTTGTAAACACCTTCTAGAAGGGTCTTAATAAAGATAGGTAATGCAAAAAAAAAGAAAAATTGCAATAGTCGGTAAACTGAAAAATTACCCGTATTATTGTAATTATCAGGTATTATGATGAAAATTAAACAAATGTTTGGTTATGGACAGTTCATCAAGGAAAACATGGGTAAGAAAATGATTTAAATCTTCGAGTCATATATTTATCTCTCTCTCTATTGATCTTTTTCTAATAAAGCTCTCTGAAACATGCCAAGTCCCATATCGATTTTTGCGGTTTTTGCGTTTTCGCAGATTTGGGATTTCGCGGTTTTGCGTTTTCGCAGATTTGGAAATTCGCGGTTTTGGGTGCATCTCGAGATCGGAACCAGGCACTTACGAAACCTGTAACCACAAAGCGTAACCTGGTTAACGCCCTCGTTAACGCCAAAATCCGCTTATAGTAAAGTAATGCATAGTTTATACAGTGCGTTTTTTTGAGACGGAACATAGGGATTCCCATGTTAAATTTTCAATCCCATGTTAGCAGTACTTCTATTCTTAGTACACAGCTGAAACTTGCCGTAGATGAACTTTGGTGCTTCGAGATTAAAATTAAGTAAGTCCATCAATTACGCCAGAATAACTTGGAGAAAGACTCAAAAGATGCTTTAATACCTATATCAGAAAGTTATACTTTCAACATGACGGTGACAACGAATTTTCAGACGTGTCTAACCTCATTGTCAATTTGTTTCACCAAAAAATTTCTTTTTAATTTTTATGACCATTAAGGATACTGCTTGGCCGTTAATAGGGGACATTTTGAACAGTTTATCTGAAAAATAATGTTTGATTTTTATAATCGTATTATACTGTTAGAAATAAATTAAATTACAATTTACAATTTGACAATGAAGTTATCTGGTTGACAGTGGCATATATACAGGTAGGCCAACTAAGAATGCGAGGTACTGTATCTCGGAAACTATACATCGTAGAGGCTTGCGGCAAAAAAATTTATTACTAAAACGGCCAAGAGAAAAACCTGGAAAATATTCTCAAGTTTCTGAAATGGTCGCTAGGGGGCGTAACAACCAACACCAAGTAGAAAAATATGATTTTTATGGAATTTTGTCCAATGAAAATATATCGATGAGCTCATTTTCGGATTTACTGACTATTTACCTACACTTTTTGTCTAAAACGTTTTTTTTCTATCATAATAAAGTGGTGGGGGAACTTCCATTGTTTTATTAAACAAACGGAGATTTCTCCCGTTTCGCTTGACGGATTTCAACGAACTTGGGCTCATATGAAAGAGAATAGTCTGCGCTATAAAATGCTCATTTGCTTTTTAATTTGTAACATTCGCCGTCGCCGCTAGATGGCGTTAACTGAAATGGTAGCATACTTTTGAATTTTTTCCGAAAAAATCAAACGTAATGGTATATCCATTTTCATATATTTTAAAAGGGGACACATTTTCCTATAAAAAAAAAACAAAAAAAAACAAAAAAAAAATACAAAAAAAAACATCCATTTTTTTGTTTTTTTTAAAGGAAAATGTATCCCCTTTTTAAATATATAAAAATGAATATACCATTACATTTGATTTTTTCGGAAAAAACTCAAAAACATGCTACCATTTCAGTTAACGCCATCTAGCCGCGAAGGTCAAAAATTCAAAACCAAAAAAGTGTTTTGAAGTGCAGATCATGCTCTTTCATATGAGCACAAGCTCGTTTGAATCGTTCAAGCGAAACGGGAGAAATCTCCGTTTGTTTGAAAAAACAATTGAACTTTCCCCACCACTTTATTATGATAGATAGAAAAAAACGTTTTCGACAAAAAGTGTAGGTAGTAAATAGTCAGTTAATCCGAAAATGAGCTCATCGATATATTTTCATTGGGCAAAATTCCATAAAAACATATTTTTCTACTTGGTGTTGGTTGTTACGCCCGCTAGCGACCATTTCAGAAACTTGAGAATATTTTTCCAGGTTTTTCTCTTGGCCGTTATAGTCATAAAATTTTTTGCCGCAAGCCTCTACGATGAATAGTTTCCGAGAAACGGTACCTCGCATTCTTAGTTGGCCACCCGGTACAAGGCTAGTAAAAAAGTTTTACTTTCCAATTGATAAAAGCATTTGTTTAATCTTTTTCCAATTTATTCTGTGTTAATTGATGAAAAAACATTTATCTACGCCAAGTTTTAGCCGTGTACTTTGGATAGAAGTACTGCTAACAGTGCTAACACAGGACTGAAAATTTAACATGGGAATCCCCATGCTCCGTCTTAAAAAAAAACCCACTGTATAGAATTCCATTTCGAAGTGGAACTGTCAAATTTCCGCTTGGCAAACGGGAATCTTATGGTACCATCCACATTATATCTGGAGAAAGCGTGACTTTGAAAACAAATTTAATGAAGGGTAGGTATATGGTACTTGGCATAATGTATTTTAAAGGTAAATATACTCCATGGTCTCCACCGAGGTCTCCACCTTTTAGGTATTTATACATATGTTTTGTTTGCCAAGCGGAGTTCCATTTCGAAAACAAATTGAATGTAAAAATAATAAGTGGAAGTTTTACAGGAAGTATTTGTAAATTTACACTTAAAAAAAATATATAGTGGCCGTTCAGGTTAATCAGGTTCAGATCCGTCGTATTTGTGTATCTACAGAAAATGCCAAACAACTTTCGATTTACATAATAATTTCCACCAAGCGAGTTATTATGTGATTTGCTTGTGACCAATTTTGCTAACCAGCAAACTTCATAGCGACGAGCTTGGTGGCAACGATGAGGTAGATCGAAAGTAGTTTGGCGTTTACTATACTTGTTTATCGAGTTGTTTATTGTACCGGCACCCGGTACGAACGTCTAATTTTCAATCAAGCAAGTACACGTAACTTGGTTGTCCAGTAAATTAATTCCAAAATGCAATTATCAAGACGGTATGACCACTAGACTTCTACAGCAAATGCCAAACAACTTTCGATTCACGTCATTCATAATAGATCGTTTCCAAGTACGTCACGAATATCAGCTGATTCCTGGAAGTGACACATTAACATCATTGTGACATATTTGAGAATTTAAGGTTGAAGTTTTATATTCAAGTCCGTGGGTTGAAGTTATGCCTGAGTTTTATTCAATCTAATTTCGATGTGGAAATGTCAAATTTCCGCTTGGCAAACGTGAATCATATGCTACCATCCACATTGAATTTGGCGTGAGCGTGACTTTGACAACCTTGACGACTTCAACCTAAAATTTTGAACTGTCACTGCTTCCAAAAAAAAAAAGAACACAACATGCTTTTTAAGAAATCAGATGTTTTCTACGTCACATGGAATCGATCTATTGCCACCAATCGGGTTATTATGTGATTTGCAGGTGACCAAATATTTGCTATAGGTATATCATTTGAAAACTATGGATTGATTGAAATAAAATTCAAGATAGCTAAACTCACCATAACATCCGGATAACTAATGATAACCCTCAAATCACAATAAACAGGTGTCATCAAACCGATTTTTGTTTTAAATTCACCAAATTTAACTGCATTTATCTTAAAAAGTTTGATAGAGAATTCTCTTAAGGCTTTCGAATCTATCGACATTATGGAATGATAAGCTGTTAACTGAAGGAAGAAAACTTTTAGAAGAAAAAATTGTTTTCTGAGTGGACGACTCGCGTCTGGATGTAGCTTTCAATGACAAGACGTTGGCGGAAACACGGATACAATTTATTTTAACGTTGCCATTTTCGTATCGACAGTCTTTCAGGAAAACGACAAAACGAGTTGAGGTTATACAAGATCTTAGCACAAGGGGTCCATAGCGACTGTCCTACCAGGCAAAAGTTCTAACAGGCAAATGTACTAAAAATATCCTACGTCAGCGGGTTTTGTTGCCAAATTGTATGTTCTACTTTTCTCAGGCAGCTTTTTCATTTGTCCGAAAAAGGCGGAGCCACTCCAGATTGACTTGACACTCTTGAGAGTTTGATGCATGCAACATGTGATTGTGATCAGCTGTTGATTTGATTGTTTACTTACTTATTGTTGGCACTTTAAAGTAAAGTAGGATTTTCAGTTTGTTGCAATTTGTATCAATAGAATGGGTATAATGTCAGTAGTTGAGGTTGAATGTATTCCTTCCACCTTCCAATTCTGATATTCACGAGGCGGTTAGTGCGGGCACTGTTGGCACAAATATCTCAAAAGCATATTATAGATTAAAGTAGATGCAAGTAGGTAGGACACTTGAGTTCCATTAGGTATTTTAGATATCAAGTTAACAATCAAAAATGTAATAATATACTGCCAGTTTTTCCGCATAAAAAAAATGAGGTTGAGGTATAAGGTATAAGTCAATGATGGACTTCATCCTGTTTAAAACTACCTGATCTGAATGCAAATCACGTACAACGTAAACCATGGGCATTATCCTTTATCTTTTATAACTTTTGATCAAATTTATAGTGACTATAGAAGTAGGTACTTGTATTCCAAAAAAATATTTTATGAACTGTCCACTTTTTGTAAAAGGAATACCTATATAATATTGCTTCGTAGGTTACTTGAAAAAAAATATGTAGAAGTATAGATCACATTGATATTATACTTGACTTGGGGCCGATAATTCAATGTCAACTTAAGTGACATTTTAGTGTACTTAAAGTTGATGTGAATTTTAAAATTAGCCATCCAAAGTTCCGTTTAATTGCGCCATTCCTTTCATTTAGCTAAGGATCTAATTTAAGTATCGCAATATGAACACGGCAATCACGGGAGACAAATTCAAGGTCCAAAATAACTTTTAAGTGTAGGTGCCTTAATCTTAGGGCCGAGAGTTCAATGTCCATTTGAGATTAAGGTACTCTTAAAGGTTATTTTGGACCTTGTATTTGTCTGCCGTGTGTTTCGATTGCGACACTTAAATTAGATCCTTAGCTGAATGAAAGGAGTGGCGCAATTGAAAAACGGCACTTTCGGTGGCCAATAATTATAAAATTCCATCAACTTTAAGTATACCTTAGCTAAAATGTCACTTTAAGGTGACATTGAAATATCGGCCCTTAGTTTCATTTTTTATTTTCAAGGAAAAATGATTTTGATTTTGAGTGGTTGATCCACACAACGTATGTTACATATTGAATTTTAAATGCATGTTGACGTAGCCCTAATAAGAATCTGTTTTTTTTTGTACATGTACAGGGTTATTCATTATACTTTGACCCCACCTACAGCTCTTATTATGAGTGGTAGAAAAAACTTTAAATACAAATGCCTTATTTAGTTTTTTTCCCGTAGTACCTATCTTTTGGTAATAGCGGAAATAGAGAATCGAATTTACAAAGTTGAAAACATCGATTGAAGTTTTATTTTTTTTAAATGGAACATCCTGTATATTTGTGGCTAGAATGTTTGATATTTTTCAGATTCTAAATTGATCCAAATATATTAATATATGTTGGTTTTGGTCCAGCTGTTTTTGCGCTATTCAAGTTCAAAATCTAATGAAAATTACACCACGTTAATTGATCTGATGGATTCTACCGTATCTCAGCAATACCACTCAGAATAAGAGCTGGTGACCCCAATATAATGAATAACCCTGTACATATAAAATTTTATTGATGCTTTCTGAATTTCAAATCAGTATATAGATCTTGCTTGTGAGTGGATTGTAAATCTTGCTGAGAAAGTTGTATTTTTAACGCCCATTTGCATGGTTTCTGGTGATTATGGTAGAGATAGAGACAGACCTAGGTATCAGAATTTGATTCATATAATATAAGTAGACCATTTTTGTCAAAACTGCTTTTAAAAACTTACTTATTAGGTGAACTCGCTGTTCGCCACAAGTCACAACCATACAAATGGGCATATTCTATTCTACAATGATAATTGAATAAAATATAATAATTTATAGGTACAAGTCAGAATAAGAAGGAAAGCTAGAATTCCTCTCCAATCTACGTCATTGGGAAGACGGAAAAAGGCAAGGACGAATACTGAATAATAAACCTAATAAATATATTCCTGAGTTTTATTAATTAATCGTCAAAATATTGAAATAGGTTATTTCTAGAATATAGACTGTAAAAGGAACAGTCTACTGGGTCTGAGTCTGAATCTACTGGGACTGGGAAAGCCTGATTCAAATTAATAAATTCAAATTAATAACAGTATCATTG
The DNA here is from genome assembly GCA_958502075.1 of Orchestes rusci. Taxonomy (NCBI): domain Eukaryota; kingdom Metazoa; phylum Arthropoda; class Insecta; order Coleoptera; family Curculionidae; genus Orchestes; species Orchestes rusci. The sequence continues at coordinate 24,009,935 of OY293309.1, forward strand.
AATGAATGTAGATCTAATATTCCATACCTAATAGTATCTCATCAATGCCAATCAAAAATCCTGAATATTTATGTTCATCAATCAATTGAAATAATAATTACCTATACCTTCCATTATATTTATTAATAGTGATTTTTATTATACAGGGTGTAACAGAGTAAGTGTTACAACGTAAAACTGTAGATTCGTTATCAAAAAAAAAAGATTTTTCCTAAACGAAAATTTTCCGCGGGCTTTCTTTTTCGAGATACAGAATGTCTTATATTTACGCCACTGGATATTTTTTTTCAATCAATTTTTCAATAAAATGATACTAACTAGTAAGCTTCGACACTGTACCAAATCTGATAAAAATATTCCATGTGGTTTAGAAGTAATTAAAGTACAAACTTTTTTTTTTCATAACTTTGACACCCTTTATATCCAAAACGAAAGCCCGCGGAAAATTTCCGTTGAGTAAAAATCTTTTTCTCTATTAATAACGAATCTACAATTTCACGTTGTAACACTTACTCTGTTACACCCTGTATATGTATATGCATTTCGTCAAAAAATTATTGAAATGTTTTAACTCTGACGTATTGAAAATGATATGGGTGAGTATAGAAAATTAATTTAACTTTTTTCAAATATCATGAAAATACTACTCATCTAGAATGATACGAACACAAATAAATTATTCAGACTGAACATGTCGGTTTGGTTATGAAAAATCTGTTGTGAAAGTAAAAAAAAAATATTTCCAGAAACTGTATTTCTCGAGCTTTATCTTCACCCTAATTTATATTAGGACTAACTCAAACTAACCACCAATATACAGGGTGTTTCATTAATATTACGAAAAAAATCAGTATGACTTTCCCAGTCTAAAAACAAGAAGAAAACTTCCTATTAACACGTATCCGGAAATGCTTCATTACAGAGTGTTGAAGTTTTATTATTGTTTTCCTTAATAATATTTGAAGCAATGTCGATATTTTGATAAAAATTGGTGTTTAGGGATTTTTTGGCTCTAACTTGTAGAGGGCGCTACCTACAATTATTTTTCCAATTATTAACAGCCATAACTTTTTTGACAAAACAGATTTATTTGTATTTTCTACGCAGAAAAAGTAAACTTGTTAAGAGTCGCTACAGGCAACCATTCTCGAGATATTCGGATTTGAAATAATAAATACATATCTGATTTTGAAATAATGGCGGAGGTAAAGTTATAAATTATTTCGTATGAATGCTACATATCTTTAGTAAAAAGATAAAATTCAACTGATGAGTGATGTAAACAACAATTTTTATTAACATATTATAAAAAAATGGAGAAAATAAAAAAAAATCAACAACCTGTAGCGTAACGGAGCATATCCGGACACATGTTTATGGAAAGTTTTCTTCTTATTTTCAACAAGGGAGACTCATCCTAATTTTTTTGTCAAAAAAATGCAAGACCTTTATTGACGATAATCCCAAAATCACGTTTATTTTTTATTTCAAATCCAAATATCTCGAGAATGGTTACACTTAGCGACTTTTAACAAATATACTTTTTCTGCGTAAAAATGATGAAGAAATCTGTTTTTTTACTTAAAAATATAATACAGGCACGTCCAAAAAAGTTACGGCTGTTAATAATAGGAAAAATAAGTGTATACAAGTTAGAGCCATACTAAGATCAAATTCAAGTTTTGCATGACAAGAAACCTCCCAACACCAATTTTTATCAAAAGATCGACATTGGTGCAAATACTATTCAGGGTAAGGATAGAGTACCAGAACGGTCGATTATCTCAAAATGTACAGGGGCTAGCAAAAAGTGTCTTACACAAAAGTTGTAGGGCTTTTAAAAGTCTACATATCAGTGATAAATTGGAATATACGGCGTCGCGCATAAAGTTGTGGTAGACCAAAGTTGCATTTTTTTAAATGGAACCCCCTGTATATTGATTGATATTTCAATTCTCCTCATATTTTTGAGCAAAATTTGTTATAAACATAATGTTCCTAAATTCAGCCGTTTTCGAGTTATCGCGTTCTATAAATGACATTTTCACATCTTTGACATGCTATAAAACTCAAACGGTATAAGATAGAGAAAAATGGTCTACACTTTCTTATCTCAACTTTTCAAGAGCTATTCTGTCATTTTAATAGAAGGTACTGTCAACTGTCAATTTTTTCCGACACATTTTCACATTTTTTGACAAGAATTTTATTTAATGTCATTGGATAGCTTTTGAGATGCAAAAATGTCATTGCCGGGATTTTCTTATCGAGTAGATTATTGTGTGAAAATTTCATAGGATTAAACGCATCCGTGCGGATGAAAGACTGTCAAACTAACAAGATAAAGACATTCGTGAAATAAGAACAAAGAAAGCATACTTCAATTTTTATTGTGAAAAATGTTGAAAATGTCCTCCGTTGACCCCCAAACAATGAAATAATCTGTCTGAGAACTCCTGACGGACTTTTTCGGAAATATCGACATAAAAAAAAAAACATTTTTAAAAACTAAAAGTTAGGCAGGCTGCATGTCATATCCGATGCGTTTAATCCTATGAAATTTTCACACAATAATCTACTCGATAAGACCTATCCAATGATGTGTCACACGACCCGCCTTTCCATTTAAAAAAATGTTTCAAAATGGCGCCCAGCCGCCATCTTGAATACTAAAAGTACGTCAGTGACATCAAAAAGTATAACCTATTTCGACAGCAATTGAACTAATTGAAGTATGCCAAGTTTCAAAATCTCTGTCTATCTGGCGAGTGAGAGAGGATTGCTTTAACAACCTTATTCCTTCTTCGATTATGTGGCAAAATTCGGGTTTTTTTTTTATTTTCATTTTTTTTTTGCTGATCGACCTTTAAATATTGGGTAAAAAACGTATATAGATTTTCAAGTCATTTGAAATGTAGGGGAGGGTGGTACTAACTGAGACAGTGTACTAGGTGAGACAACCGGAATATTTTGTGAATTACGCTCTCCCTTTTGCCGACGCGCATGCCTTGTTTACCACTCGTTGTTTGCTACCCACGTGTGAATTTATAGCGATAAAGGTCCACAACCATAAAAGTTATTTCAAAAAAATGGATTTCATCAAATTCAAGTAAGTATACACAATCATTGGACACTTTTGTGATGCTCCAGTTAATGCATATTTCTTTGATTTATCAACTTAATCTTGAAGTTTGGAATATAATCTAACTTTTGGCGTGCATCTGTAGCGAAAATAACATTTTAGTTTTTTGTTTCGATAAATTTTTATATTTGTGTGTTGAAGTACTAAGTAAGACATGTTGCACGGTACAAGGTGAGACAGTTCCTCACTTAGTACCGTATGTTGCTTTATGGTAAAACTTTATTTATAACGATGAAATTCACCCCTGAAAAATACAAACTAGTTGAAAAGGCAATGTTAAAAATATCATAAAATGAGATGAATATAATAATATTGAAACTTCACAACATAAAGAAAAGGATAATCGGAGTAAATTGAAAGCTGAAAAGCGAACATTAGAAAAAACAATTTTGGAGCGATAGCAGTCAAGAGGATATGAGTGTCCTGAATATGAGGAGCTATCGGAAACAGAAAATTGGACTCGCTAGAAGATAATCAGATGCCCATCTTTTTGAAATCGTTTTGGAATGAAAATGTTTGTTAATTAAATTTCAAATAAGAATTTTCTATGTAGCAAAGGTTATTTAGAAATAAGAAAATGTGTTTGCTGCTCCTTATATCTTCAGAAAGAGTCAAAAAGGGAACAACTCATTTGTTTTCAAACAAGTTCCAGATGAAAGTTGAATTGACCTGACAGACATTTCCGCTATTTTACCCAATCCAGTACCTGGAAGTACAAAAAAGGCTATCAACCATGTATAATTTCGGGATTAATTCTAGTTCCCTGATTGTACGTTTATTCATTGAAGATTTGAATAGAAACTTACATGTGTTTTTACACATCTGTGTATGTATCACTTTACACCCTACCCTTTTTCACCTCGTACTTTTTTTGGTGCTAACAGAGACACCCAGTACTAAGTGATACAGTACAATTTCCATAGCCATTTAAAAACATTTACATGAAATATTTATCAATGTGAGCTTACAACAATATATTTAATATACTGAAAAAAAAAAATAGCTCGATATTTCAATAACTGAGTTTTTTATTAGTGAAAACATATTTTTTGTCCCACTTAGTACTACCCTAACTAACCCAAAATCATATGCAACCGCCTAACAGGAAAACTTGAACTTTACCAGCCAGCAGAACAAGCCGGATTCCGAAGCGGATACAGTACCATCGATCACCAACAAACACTGCGAACCTTAATCGAAAAGATAACAGAGTATAATGTCCCCATCCATCTGGCGTTTATCGACTTCCACAAAGCCTTCGAAACGATTGAATCCTGGTCAATATTTGAAGCTCTAGGAAATGCAAGAATAGACTCAAGATACTCCACCTTACTCAAAAACATCTACAAGAATGCGACATTCCACGTCAGGATCAACGAAGAAATAATCACCAAGAAAATAAAAATGTACAGGGGAGTACGCCAGGGTGACACTATCTCTCCAAAACTATTTACTGCAGTTTTGGAGGACGTTTTCAAAAAACTTGAATGGGAATCGGAAGGTATAAAGATTGACGGGGTGTATCTCAATCACCTGCGGTTCGCCGACGATATCATCCTAATTTCGAGCGACCCAATATGGAGCTGATGGAAATGATGCAACAACTCAACCAAGCAGCCAAAGAAGTCGGACTAAGAATGAATATTGGAAAAACGAAGATAATGAGTCAAACAGACCCCCTTATATAGCGCATACCTTGGCCATACGATCATGCTAGGAAAACCAAATCAAACAGCAGAAGTTACTAGACGTATAGGACTCACATGGGCAGCGTTTGGTAAGCTGCGATACATCTTTGGGAACAACAACATACCTATAAACCTAAAGAAAAAAGTTTACGACTCATGCATCTTACCAGTGGCTACATATGGCCTAGAAACCATAAGCCTAACAAAAAAGAGTGTAAAAAGATTAAGAGCCATGGAACGCACGATGCTCGGAATTTCGTTAAGAGACAAAATAAGGAACGAGGAGATTCGGGAAAGAACCAAGATTACAGACGTGGCAGAACGAGTGGCACGACTTAAATGGAGCTGGGTAGGACATGTCGCAAGACAGGGCAGTGACAGATGGACAACCAAAGCTACCCACCGGCGGCCAAGAGAAACTAAAAGGAGCAGAGGACGACCACAGAGAAGATGGCTGGACGATATGTTAGGTCAGCCGTTGGCCGAGACTGGTACCACAAAGCCCAGGATCGTCAAACCTGGAAGATATATGGAGAGGCCTATACCCAGGAGTGGGTGAGAGAACGCTGACGAAGAAGAAGAAGAAGTACTACCCTCCCCTACCTACCTATGAAATTTTTCATTCATTTTCAACTTTGTTGACATATCGCAATCAATTTGTATTTGGTGAGCCTTTATTCTTTATTATATTATCATTTAAGAATAATTAACTAATTTATTGTCTTTTATAGCATAAACTGAATGTAGCAATATGGCTTGCTCGGCTTTAAAAATATAATGTGATCTTTATTTCTGAAAAAGGTGTAGGTAGTATATCTAGGACACGTTAGTTATAAAACCTTTTTACCTAAATTTGGTTCAGGAATGCGTCTTGGGAATTACGGCACATCAAGTAACACACACCCCTGCTTAAACTGATGAAAAAAATAAGTGGAAGGCAACAAGGAATAAGCATTGTTGAAAAGTTATATGCATATTTTTGATTTCAAAAATAAATTCAAGGTGCTACTACCTACAAGTTTACAATTACATACTTCTTTCAATCCACCAGTTTGATATTCCTAAAACATCTAGGTAGGTATGCCTTAAACCATACCGGCCGGTCTTGATATAAAACCAAAACGAGTAGTCCAAAGTCCAACAGTCCAATCTTTCACAGATTCACACTCTTTTCTCTTCTACAAACATTATGAATATAAAAATATACATTTCATTAACATATACATATGCTGTGACTTGCTGTGGAGACATATAAGACATCGAGAATGACATCAACTTTTAAATATATTAGATCCCTACGAACAGAAAACAGCCATCTATCCAATCCAAGGAATCACAAAACATAAATAATAAAAAAAAAAACCTAAGAACCTGCTGGTGTGAAATGAATGTGTCAAATGGTTATCTAGAAAGTGCATGGCAACATATGAATCGCGCCCAACGACGTCGAAGTCGTTGATCGCGCCAATGCCTGAGAAAAACCAATGCACAATTTGACAACAGAACGCGAGTAACGCGATGACGTAGGATATGTTTCGCACAAATAGCACAGATGCATTTTCGTACAAATGCCACCACGCGTAATTGGCACATACCGGATTTCGGAACGCAAGAGAAAAATGCAAACAACCGGCAACATGAGTAGAACATTTGCTCGTTAGTACATTTGCCGGTTGGGACAAGTGCCGGACTCCCAGCACAAGTTGGGCAGGAGCGTTACTTTTTAAACGATATTTAAGAGAACATCCACCGGCTACGCTGGACAGGAGCGTACCTTTTTACTCGGGCAGGAGCAGTCATATGGGCAGGAGCGTTACCTATAAATATGCAATAAAACTTTATAATTGAACCTCTACTCTATGACTTGGCAACACAGCATGCCGTGCCTTGTGATTTTAGAATTGTATCCGTGTTCTCGCCAAGGACTTATGCTCTCATCCCATCTCCCATATGATTACAATGTTGCCTTACTTACTCGAACATTTTTGTGGGATTTTTAAATATCTAGGGCTGTTTGTTATTCGATAAAATAGGCAACTTTCAACCAGATATTCTTTGTAGCAGATAATTCTTCAACACAATATAGAAACGTTTGGTTAAAATGAGTAAGTCCAAACTAAAAATTGTGTTCTGATTATGCATGCACCTATTACTCAAGTATACATTTCTTATAAAATACAAGGTGTAAGGATGTGGTAAAAATACCTCTAATCAATAATGCATCTAGGAATCGTTTTAAAAAAAAAAGAATTGCCGAAAAATGTGATAACAAATAAATATGTTTTCTCGCTATTTAAATTATCAGTTAAAATCTATTAACTGGAAAGATCACCAGAACGGTCGATTATATCGAAAGTAACAGAAGTTATCAGAAAATGATTTTTTAAAGTTGTGAAGCTTTCAAAAATACATTAACCAATCTGTATAATATAATTCACAGTGTGTCCATTCAAGTGTGCAACATACGGGATTTTTTTTTAATCTATAGCAGAACCAAAATTCAAAAATCACCATGCAAAAGATGATGGATGGTCGATAAACTTATTAGATGCAATCAGAATGATTGTAAGTCAAAGATCATACACGGTGGGACAAAAAATATAAAAATTGTACAAAAGTGTACCCTCTCTGCTTATTAAAAAAAAAAAAAACAGCAAAACGTTATAAAGAAAAGAATCTGAGGTTTTGCCTTAATATACAGGGTTATTCACGTTATTCGACACGAAACATTATGGCCGAAGTATATGATTTTGAAAAAGTTGTTTTTTTCTGGATGGATAGGGACCTTTTAAGGCTACATTTTAAAAATATTTTCATGTTATACAGGGTGTCCCCAAAACACGAAACGCATCAAAGTTGTATTTTTTTAAATGGAATCCCCTGTATAATAATTGATATTTCAATTCTTTCTTCAATTAGGAACAAAAATTGTAATACAACTAATGTTCCTAAATTCAACCGTTATCGAGATATCGCGTTTGGCAAAATGGCATTTTGACAACTTTGACATGCTATAAAACTCAAACTATTCAAGTTAGAGAAAAATGGATTGCACATTCCTATCTTAACTTTTCAGTTCAAGTTGAATAACTTACAGGTAGATACAAATATGTTGAAAATGAAAATACTGTAATGTGTTCTCAACTGTCTCGGTATTGATTTACAAGTTTGCAAAATGACGTCTATTTGCATCGAGGCATTTTTGACTTAGTAACTGTTTTTCGTAGAACCCTCGATTCGCAAGTACCTATGTTTCTGTTGATATTTGTAAATGTGTCAAAAACTTGTTGTCTCAGAATTTCTATAGTCTCAGGAGGATCAAATTCATAGACCTCATTCTTTGTATGACCCCATCGCAGAGATAAAATTCCAAGGGCGAAAGGTCGGGGGATCTAGGAGGCCAGGGTATTGTACCATTCAATTAAATGATCCTTTCCTCAAACTGCTCTATCAAGAAGTTCCTGACTTGAATGGTGTTGTGAGCCGGACATCCATCCTGTTGAAACCAGGCTCTTCTGAACTCATCTTCGGTTAGAGTAGCTCGTAATGCCGGCACAACCTGATTTCGCAAAAGCTCTAGGTATCTCTGTCCGTTTAGGCTGTGGTCAAATCAAAATGGTCCTATGAGTCGATTTCCTGAAATGATTGATTGATAGTTGCCCAATTGAGAAAGGTAAGTTGGATTAAATTACCAATTAATGACCCCACACCAAACGTTAAACCCAAATCTGGTCTGTAGAGGTCTCGCTGCCACTTCGTGAGGGTTTTCCACAGCCCAATGATGAGTGTTGTGCTTATTAAAAACTCCACAATTCGTAAACCTACTTTCATCGGACCACAAGACATGATTTACAAAATCGGGATTGTCGCATAACATTTCCTTGTATTCCACTCACAGAAGCGCATTCGTCTTGGAAAATCAGTTTCTTTAAGTCCTTGAACTACTGATGTTGGTCGGTATATGGATGGTACTTATTCTTTTTAAGCACTCTCTGTACTGTACTGTTGATTTTGAATTTTGACACACCAATTTCCCGTTCTACAGTTCTGACCAATTTACTAGGGTCTTCGTTGACAGTTTGTAAAATGTTTCTGTTGCGATTTTCATTTTCAATGTTGTATCCGCTTCTAGGTTGTTCGAAGGCCCCAAAGTTGATCAAATTAACAACCATTTTTCTGACTTGGGTTTTATGAGGATGCCGTCGTTCGTGGTACATCTCCAAATACCTTGCTGAGGTAATGTCGGCATTTCTCTGTGACTGCAAGTACAGCGCTAACATATCCAACTTTTCTTCATTCGATAATAGGGAACACCGGGCATTTTTAATAGGTTTCGACAATTTGTTTATCAGATTTATTATTTTACTGACAGAGAAGCGTACTACTATTTACGTAAACACAACTTTCATACTGAATAATTATTTGCGGGGTTTTATAGACGACAACGCCATCTTTCGGCAGAATTATTGAACGACATATCAGAGCATCCTAGGATTTTGCTTATAAACCAGTTTTCTGTGAAATAAATCATGGCCTCCTTAGAAAAGATTGAGTCCTTACTACGAAATGTGATATTCCGAAGATACTTTAATCTTTTATGCACTTGTGAGACATCACTAGACTGGAAATTTCACACTCTTTCCAATAATTGAAAAATCCAATATGGCGGCCATAAGAAAAATGAAAGTTGAGGCGGGTTGCGGGAAAACAAAAGAAGATTGAGACATGTCATATAATATTAGTCTATGCATGTCATACACACCATCATTTTATTCGTCTTATTAAAAAAGCGTCCAGATAATGTCACATTTTGACAGCTGTCAAATTAGCCGTTTCTGATTTACTGGCAAAAAACAAAATCCGCCATTTTCGGTTTTTCGCCGATATTTCCAAAACCAATTTATCGATCGCAAATCTGGAACCGAATATCGAATGCACTAAGTTTCCTCTGAAGCTTTCCCCATTTAACCTTTGATGTAGGTATAATAGGAGCCAAGATCCCTGTATATAGAGAAACGAATCTGGGACACACTGTATAAAAATAGAAAACTACGCGATTCTGTTTTTTTGAGTTGCTCAGTTAAGTACTACTTGTTTACATTGCTGATTGGAAATTCAATTCAATTATTGAACCAATAAGAACATTATAACCAGTTATTTAAATACAAATGTTATTGATTTATATGTCCATTTTCTCGAAAACGGTTGGGTATATATGGGGTTACTATACTCAAACAACGATGAAATATACTTCGAATTTCACAGAGAATTCAAAAATCAAACAAAAAATAGGTGTTACCATTTGAAAAAAAGAAGATGATCTGTAGACGTTTTACATACTTCTCGATGCAATCCTAAATCTAGCATCTTTTCAGCAGAAGCAAATGCCATTATTATGGCTCTTGAGTATGTCAGTAATCACAAAAAAGTGGGTAGATATATCATATTCTCAGATTCCCTTTCCTGTCTAAAAGCCATAGAAAATAAATCAAAAAATATCTACAAAAACCCGTTAATATCTACTATATGTGAAAAAGGCCTGATTTTGTCCCAGAGCAATATTTTCACCTCGTTCGTATGGGTCCAAGGACATGCTGGTATTGTTGGGAATGAAAAAGTGGATATTTATGCCAAACAGGCAGTTCATAACAACATCACGGATGAAAGTTTGCATATATTATGTGATATCCTCCCCCGTTAATCAAGAATAACGTCAGAACCAGGTGGAAAACCTTATATACAGATTATTCAGTCAATAATCGTAACCACTACACCAGAACAAATATATCCTTGGTTTCAAACCCTCTTGTCCAATCTATTCCTTTGAGCAGAAATCACTTCACAACTTATGCTAGAGCCGTTTTTGGTCATGGGAACATCAGATGGCTGTTGCACAAAATGAACCTCTCAGACACCCCTGTATGTGCATGCGATAACTATAGCATCGATGATATGAATCATTGGCTCTTTGGATATCAGTTTAATCGGAGAGCATCTGTTTATCTATTGAATGAGCTTGGTCAGCTGAATTTGCTGCCTATTCATGCTGAAGGGTTTGTGTATTTGACACAAACTGACAAAAATATTCGCGAAATGTTTATGCGGTTTGTAAGAATGTGTGAGAGAAAGCTTTAGGGCATGGTGAAAACTCCCATAATTTATCCCATTGTAAAACATCCTTCTATCCGTGGTCTAGTGTTACCTGTGTGTTAAGTCGTCCTGAAAGACCCCAGGGCGTGAAAAACGTGTTAAACCCTATTCCTATCCTTATTGATTTTTCGAAAATTCTCTCGAGTCGCTATAGTGTCTGTATGCCTGAGATGTACGTATGCCAGTTGAACGAATGTTCGTTGCGTTAGTGTAGTGGCTGGGTGCCTATGTGGCTGTGGCAAAGCCAAAAAAAAAAAAAAAAAAAAAAAAAAAGATGATAACCGTGACTTATTTTTGGTGCACCCTGAGTAGATAGTCAAGGGGGATTCCGGATCACTTTCTGTACCTAACCTCACTTTTTACCGGCGTTTGGGTGTGGGGGACCTTTCGCAGCGTTGATCTTGACAGTTGGGATTGATGTGTGAGCGGTGTTGCCGGCTGCGTGCGGTGTTGCCGCTTATGGTGTTTTGGTTGGGAGATGAGGGATTTTGGGATCTTAGGTTTTATGGTTGACGTTTGAAGTGTCATTGACGTTTGTGGCGGGTGGGTTGTAGCGTTGATGATGACAATTGACAGGATTGATGTGTGAGCGGTGTTGCCGGCTGCGTGCGGTGTTGCCGCCTATGATGTTTTGTGGGGAGATGAGGGATTTTGGGATTTTAGGTTTTATGGTTGACGTTTGAAGTGTCATTGACGTTTGTGGCGGGTGGATTATAGCGTTGTTACAGACAATTGACAGGATTGATGTGAGGACGGTGATGTCGATTGAGTCGTGCGGTGTTGCCGCCTATGGTGTTTTGTGGGAGGATAAGGGATTTTGGAGTCAAGTATGATGTTTTGTGGGAGATCAGGGATTTTGGGATAGGTCGGGTTTTTGGTGGGCATTTGATGTAACGTTGACGTTGAGATATTTTGTAGGCTTGATATTGATCATTGACAGGATCGATGTGTGGACGGTGTTGTTGGCTGCGTGCGGTTATGTCACGTATGGTGTTTTGTTGGGAGATAAGGGGTTCTAGGAATTGAGGTTTTTTTTTTTTTTTTTTTTTTTTTTTTGATGTGGCGTTGGTGTTTGTGATGTTTTATTGTTCCAATGCAGATTTCGTGATTGTATTTGAATGTTATAGGCTCGGTTATAGGATATGATGGATGATGGACAATTGTGTGTTGTCTCATATGAAAGATCATGTAAGTGGTAGTACTCCGATGTGTAAGGTATTTAATAAGAGAGAGAGATGTGTAGATTTTTTCATTAGTTATAGCATTTTTATGAGGGGTTTAATTATTTAACCAGAGACTATGAGTCATTAGAAATTCTCCTCCATCACATGTTGATAGTTTCAGAAAAAAAAAATATAATGTTAATTATTATGTATATATTATGATATTATATTCAACACAAAAATAGAACAAATTGAAGGGTTCTATAGAGATTCAACGCAAGAACAACAAAAAGCTGTATTTGGGATGCTTGATTACCTGAGTGTGGCGTTTGGGAGAGGATTTTAAAGTGGTCTCATGCCAGATGGTCAAAAAGGTATGGATTGGGGTTTATTGTGACACTTAGCGGCGAATATTTGTAATAAGGGATTTGGAAAATGTAGGGTTCTTCATATTTTGAGTTAATTAGTTTTTTAAAATGTAGATGGTGATGATACTGTTGATTGAATTCTTTAATCATTCGCAATTAGAGTTAATAGGTGGAGTGCGATGTTTGGAATTGGTGAGCTGATGCTAGATTTTTGAAAGAAATACCTTATAAGAAGGCCAGTGACTTGAAGCTATGGTTCATTAGAAAATACCGACATTTAGATCTGAATCATTCCAAGAAATACTTCAACTTATATTGCTATTGATAAGGAAAAGACTAAAACAGTTTTAATGTTATAGCAACACCAAGTAAAATGCACAAAACAGTCAAATTAAAAACCACAATTTGATATTCATGAAATATATTTTTTTTTTTTAATTATTCTAATCATTGTTTATTGATACATAATTTCGTCACCAAAAGGTCTAGAACAGTTCAATGATATCCTAATAATAGAACGAAATAGATTTTGAGGTGTTATAAAATTGCCCAACTGACGAGTAGATTTTATCATTTCATAATAAATAATAAGAACGGACATACCATATCTGAGAAATTATCCGGTAAAATACACACAGCACAATCAAATTAAAAGTCTTTATTTCATAGGTATTCATGAAATAAATTTACACTAAGATCATTTCATTTCATCATTGTAATAGTATATCAAAATAATTTACTCGTTAAAACATTATTAAATATTAATATGATTTTATCAAATTAGTAATATGAGAACTATTGAACTATAAGACATATTTTCAAGATTTGGTGGATATATATAGAGTTGATCAATAAATCAGTAGCGTTAAAATTAATAAATAATTTATATCTAATTTACAATACTAATCATCGATGATTGGATCGAGAGATTTGAAACATATTTTCTTACCTAACTTTGAATGCAATCTGTAATTACAGCTTTCTTCAGTCTCTACGCAAAATAAAAGTTGCATGAAACAACTTTCACACCAAAATTTCTTATTTCTATATACACGTGTCTTAAGTTGGCGAACAGTTACAACGATATGATAATGCTTATCAACTATCTTAAATCTATTATTCATAAATTTTATAAACCAGAAACTACAACTTCTACAAATATTCATATTAAAATCTTCAAGTACATAATACTCCACCCAAAGACAATATCTCCTACATTCAAAACTATGATCATTCCAATTATGGATGAGTATCGCGTTTCTTTTACAGATACATCCAATTATCCTTGAATCATCTATAATATTCTCTAGCGAAATTGAATGACATACTTCATCTTTTGAAGCTATTTTATTAAGATAATCCCACCTATAATTGGAATAATTCTGTAAAATATAATGATTTAAAGTCTCAGGTAAAAATGGTATAGGACTAGATAAAAAAATCTGAAATGTCATTCACATTTTCGCAAACCACCCTTCTACATAGCTCTCTTAATGTTGACATCATCTACAATGAAGAAGAAAACAATTAAAATGAATTACACGATAATCGAATAACAACATATTATCACCATTTAAACTGATTTCAAATTGTGAATAATTTTTGGAAAATCATTACTTGATTCCGATTATTATTTTGAAACAAACAAATCCCACCCTAACGAGCTCATTTTTCAAAATCAGTCACCTTTTTATAATTTTGAGGTGATGCAAATTGTTTTGAATTGACTGTTACAAGTTTTCCGAGTAAATTACCAAGTGTTACTAAATTAATAATTGCTCTGACACATACGTACATCCCCCAACAGAAATGATTTCATTGTTTCAAAAATGTGTATATATTTGATTGAAACAAAATAATAAATGAATAGACGGATGACTCACCTTATTTAAAAGAAAAATTATTTTTTCCTCAGTTGTGGACACTGTTGATAGCCGGCTTGTATACGTTACAGTTATTGAAAACACCTCCAATTTTTCAAATATCTTTTTCCTTAAAAAACATAAAAAATTAATGAGATATACAAATCATAAATTTCTGTTACATACAAGGTGAGGTTTCTTGTTGAAGAGATGCAATCAACTTACACATCAAACTATGAATGATAAACAGATTTTCACCCCAAGCGATTAGTTAGACTAAAGTTTTTGGATCAGAAAAAATTCACACAATAATTTAGAGTGGATATCCATGTACTACATTTCTTCAAGAGGTACGATCAAGTGACATACCAAACTATGGAAGATAGACATATTTTATCTAGATGTGAATAATCTGTATGGAAAAGCAATGACTTTATATTTAACGCTATTTATTTATCAATTATTGATGGTGATACTAGCGATCGCGGTGAAATAGAGCTGTGTGTGTGTCTCCACCTCATGGTGGCAAAAAGGTAGTAGGAGGAATATGGTACTTCTCAAATACTAAAATAATTGGATAATATTTGACGTATTAGTGTAAAATAGTTTTACTGCGTACATTTTTGATCTGTCTGTCATAATCCGTCCATTATTTTCATCTTTCATCAAACCCAACACCTTTTATTAAATATTGATATGATTTTATCAAATAAGTAATATGAGAACTGTTAAACTATAAGACATATTTTCAAGATTTGGTGGATACAGATAGAGTTGATCAAAAATCAGTGGTGTTAAACTTAATAAATAACATATCTTATTTACAACTAATCATCGATGATTGGATCGGGAGATTCGAAACCTATATTCTTACCTAACTTTGAATGCAATCTATAATTACAGCTTTCTTTAGTCTCTACGCAAAATAAAAGTTGCATGAAACAACTTTCGCTCCAAAATTTCTTATCTCTTTATACACGTATCTTGAGTTGGCGAACAATCACAACGATATGATAATGCTTATCAACTATCTTAAATCTATTATTCAGAAATGTTATAAACCCGAAACTACAATTTCTACAAATATTCATATTAAAATCTTCAAGTACATAATGCTCCACACAAAGACAATATCCCCTACATTCAAAACTATGATCATTCCAATTATGGATGAGTAGAGCGTTCTTTTACAGATAGATCCAATTATCCTTGGATCATCTATAATATTTTCTAGCGAAATTGAATGACATACTTCATCTTTTGAAGCTATTTTATCAAGATAATTCAACTGTATCAGTGTTAAGAATGGTACAGTTTGCAAAACGATTTTTCATGTAACCATAGTGAAAATTGTAAATAGTGGTCTTAGCCAAATCCAAAAATAAAATAGCCTCCATACATCTGCGTACTCCGGAAAAAATTAATGTTGACTTGTAGTGACTCGTTTTTGATAACCCATCGGGTTGAGCTCGATTATACACGTTCTGACCAGATTAAGCAGATGTTCTAGCACATTCGTTGAGAAAATAAGTGGGAAAAGAGAGGTGAGGAGATTTATTAATTCACCACTGACGGCGCGTTAAAGAAGAATTTCAGTTCGCATTCATTAGCGTCAGCAGCAACAACAGGTAAGCGCCCCCCATAATCAAACTAGAGAATGTATTTGATTTTATTTTTTCTTTCTAGAAATGGATCTGGCAGAAATCAACGCAACCACCTCTTATGTGGATAAGACATCCATAAAATTAATTGAATTAACTCGTGATGTAAAGTATCCAATTGTGGGATTAAATATTGTTCTTTCTAAATATGGGGAAGTGCCGCGAGTAGAGTTGGAGGATCATATCGTTTTTCTACCAAAGCGTACTTCTGTATCTATCAAAAGAAATGTACATTAATTTCAACCTCATAAATATGCGATAATTTTAAGATCGATTACGCAGATTTGCGATATGAAGTACACCCCAAGTTTTGAGATAGTTGCTATGTAAAAAAAAAAAGTTAGTATTATTTTCAACTAGGATCAATCGCATTTTAAATGTATTTATTTTTTACAGAACCAGTCCATCATGAAGATGATTGCAATGGATTTTCAAGGATTCAGTCTGTCTCACGAATTCATCATCAAAGAGTTGGCAGCCACGAACGGGATCCAAACTAGCCATTACATATTCAAACCAAATGGATCATATCGATCGTTACGTTTATGGGACAAACAAAGAACATCCAGAGCAACCATGAAACAACATGGAATCCCGTTTTCATTTGGATATATCAACTATGAAGACCTCCTTCCAATCATCATATCACATATATGTTTTGTGGATAAAGTCTACGTTCGAGGTCAACAACAAAAGAATTTTCTGGAAAACATTCTGCAGAACTCTACAACAGCGCATACCCCCAAAATCATCAACGTCGAGGACATTGATGACCATTGGCAACATCCACCTGTATTTAAAAAAGACGTTCCAACCTGTTTTGGTCATCTATCGAATAATTTTTATATGTGTAGCCTACGCAATTGTATCATTCTTCATGAATGGATTGAAACTCGTTGTTTAATAGAGAGTTGAAAATACTATTTGTGTTTTAGTTGAACATTGATCATGATGATGTTAACATCAAATTATATTCTTCTTACTGCGATTTTCAATAATACTTTCTATGTACATCAACCCCACGATGTTGTAGGGATGCACATTTGTTTCAATAGAACCAATGACACTTGGCTAAATATGAAATCGCAAGTAGATTACAATGATGATATTATGTTTATTGTTGCATTACCCCAAAATGCAAAGGAATACAAAGTAAAGGTGATTTTTCAAAACCAAACATATGGCTATAGTATATGGAAAAATGTAACTACCCCCACCTCCAATTGTTCACCAACATCATCACCCACCACCTCTGCTAACCCCACCACCACCACGGATCAATATAAAAATGATTGGAGTTGTTGTTCAACTTCAATTATTGAGTCGCTGTACTACATTATAAGCGCAATCTCACTTCTCATCCTGAAAGCAGTCTGGGAGATTTATCATCACCACCATCATCATGTTGACTCCAGAAGATATTGAAAAAATACGTAGAACCATCCATCATCTCAACATACCAGCTTCATCCCTGTATCAGGAGTATTTTGTCAAAACTCTACATACCACTTTGGGCATTTCTGAAGAAGTTTTGAAGATAGTTCTCAAACCATGTTGGGGGCACTACACCGCTCCAACTGATGAAGACGATTCCGGATATGATGAAAATGATGGACCATATGTTTCGTTTGGAATATATTGTAATTTGTGCATGAACAATTATTTGAATAAAAATAAATCGTAGAATTGTTGCTGTTGTTATTGTTTCATTTCGTTTAGTTATAGCATCAGGACTATGTAAAATCTCCTCTTGGGTTTCATGTATTTTTTTTGAGGTGTTTCTGGGTCTATACCTATATTTCAATAAAACAATGTTTTTTATTTAGATTCCTTTATTTGACTTAAATCAGACAAAATCCTACTTTTATCATTATACATGATTTGTGCTAAACAATAACTTTCTATGCTAGGGTTATCCTTATAAAAACTCGAAAGTACATCTTCAATGAGAACATGTGTTATACAATCTTTAATTATTTCATGTAAATTATTCAAAATCATATTATAATACTTGAGAAAATCCAATTGCTTCAGTTCTCGAATTCTCATGTTTACAAAATGTCTATTAACAATACAAAGGTCAAGTGTGTGTTGTTCTCAGTTAATTACAATATTTGATCATTTTTTGAAATTGAGATTATTTTCATTCCATTGTCCATGGGTACACTGTTGACCATCAAGTCATCATATGAAAATGACGGGTGCATGTGTTCAAGATGCCACCCATCTAGTAGCCAATTGAGATAGTCCGTTATGATTTTCCACATATCTTCAAAAATCAGCATTTTATCACCAAGTTCAAGTGGATAGTCGCTATGTTCATGGACGATACATTAATATGAAGAACTACAATACCAAAAATGATACCCCCAAATAATTTCAAATAAAAATAAGTATAATTACATTATTTTATATAATCCACACTTATCAAGTTTATACTTATATCGACATACCTACGATGCGAATAAGTTCAACCGGACATAATTTGAACATGTTTTGGAGGTGAAATAATTGTAATGCAATGTAATGTAATTTCATTATTCGCTGTGTTGTAGGGTTGATCATGACAATTGACAGGATTGAGGTGAGGACGATGTAGTTAGTTATGATGTTTTGTGAGGAGATAAGAGATTTTGGAAAGGTAGGAAAGGAGATGTTTTGATGTGCCACCTAGCGATGATTATTCGCAATAAGGATTACCCCATTATTTTGAATCAGATATACAATATGATATATATAAAAATATAAAAATATTTTGAATCTTCTGTGTGATTGATGCAATTTGGTGTTCCGAGGTGATGAGATGAACACCCAACAACCTGAAATACTTCGATCAACAACAACGTGTTGATGATGATGATGATATTGTTGATGATGGTGATGATGATGGTGTTGATGATGGTGATGGTGTTGATGATGGTGATGGTGTTGATGATGGTGATGGTGTTGATGATGTTGATGATGATGGTGATGGTGTTGATGATGATGATGTTGATGATGATGGTGATGGTGTTGATGATGATGATGGTGATGATGATGGTGATGGTGATTGTTATCGATGTTTTTGTAGATCATTTATTGTTTTTGGGGCTGATCATTTATTGTTTTTGGGGCTGTTTGAGTATTGTTGTCTCAGGGGATAGCTATGTTAGGGTTCTCCAAAAATTAGGCTCGCCTGATTTTTGGAGAACCCT